>NQII01004656.1:36798-173026 GCA_002778355.1 Clitarchus hookeri
GGCGACACGAGGAGCGGCTACCGTCGTGCCTCACGCGAGGCGGCAACCGGGTCACCGTCCTTCACGATAACGCCCCACCAGACGTACACGTCGACACGTCGCACAGGAACTGGCGTCCGAGTGACGTGCCTGCACCTCCGGAGGTAGCTTCGTTCCGGCGACGTCGTCCTGCTGCCGTGCGTTCCGTGCTCTCCGCCCGGGCCGTCGTTGGCGAGCTGATCTTGTCCCAGGCACACTTGTCGCGCGAGAGTCATACCAAGGTTGCTTCTACTGCAGGTTGGGGAGGTCGATGTTACAAGTTTGGCCACAAAGTAAGCGCTGGCGTTGCGTGTGTACCAGAGTTTTTCTATTTTCTAGGTTGAAAAACAGGGCAGTTGCAAGATTCTTAAATAAAATATAAAGTAACTTCGTAACTAAGTAAACTCTTTCTCTTATATTATTTGCGTAGCTTAGAATTTTAAATTGATAATTACATTTTCAAGCACTGCGCACCTAGCGGCGGAAATTTTCCCTACGACAAACTCCCATAAGAAATCTCGTTTTGTTCCTTGCCTAAGTAGAATATACCTTAGTTATAGGTTGTTCACGATAAAGTAAGAACTTTTGAAAGATACCTTCGAAAATAAAATAATTGCTCGAAACTAAATATACTCTACACTGGCATGCGTGGTCCTAGTTAATTTGGCAGCGAATTAATGAGTAATATTATTAACACTTGAATTGCGATTATGATGTTGATATTTATGACCACTGGAAGTAGTATTTATTGTTATATACATATTTTCATATGAACTTACATATAAGTACAATGTGTTCACGGTTATTTGAGCACTTTTCAAATCAACCTTTGAAAATTGTCACTGCCCCTATCTGCTTATAATTGTATGGGTTCGCTGACTGCCAAGCGCACAGCAAAGTTAGCAACGACGGAGGGATTATTTTACTTTATCTTTATTTATATACATACAAATATAACAATTAGCAAATTTGTATAATTTTAACTTTCCTTATAATTTCATACTTTCACTTGACTGAAGCATGAATAAAGTTCTGAGGCCCAGGGAAATGCTAATGTTCCATACCGCGGAAGGATACAAAGTCAAAAGGAAACGTGAATCCTGCGCAAGGAGCTCAAAAGTTTTCAGTTAACAGTGAACGACTTATACCTATGAATACAGTAGTTAAATTTGCGAGAAACAATAACCTCGGGAATACAGCATTGGATTATATCTATATTTATTATACATTTCAGATTGTGAGAATTTCAAGATCCTCACATGGGAAATTTCACCTGCGCATTATGTTTTAAACTGCGCCGCTATAACCACTAGGGGTTCTACGATTCAGTTAATCTATCTTACAAATGACACCTGCTGATCAGAAAGGAACTACGCAGATTTGGCACTGATTTTCAGTTCATCCTGCTGTTTCTCCAGTCAGTAGCGGCATAATAACAGCTTTCTGGTAGGTAGAATAACTTTTATCTTAGTACATAGCGGATGTTCACGAACAAATGATAATAAACACCAGTGTGTGGTAGATAAGTACAAATGGACCATATTTCATCAAGGAACCAATAGTTAACCCGCTAATGGCAGTGGCAATGTGCAGGTAGATAAACACGTTAACTAGCATACAGGCAGTGAAATGAAATGACACTTTTTTTCCACATTTGGGCTGAAGGCTTGGGTACAGAGTGTCTGTTCAATGTCTCTCTTCGTCTGTTCAAACTGTCCGCCGCCGTCGGCCACACAGGCTGTGCAGCGCTGAAGCATGTTGCGACACACGTGTGCAGAGGTTTCCAGCGTAATGAACTCGTCCCTCGTGTCAAGTGGTGTGGCATACACCATCGGATTGATGTAGCCTCACCGCCAGAAAACAGGTGGTGTTATGTCAGGTGAGCGTGGTGGCCATGCTTATGGAGCCTCTCATACCTATACACCGGTCCGGGAAGTGCATGCCGAGGTTCCGGCGAACTGCAATGGCGAAATGAGACCACATCGTCTCACGAGCATCTAAAGGAACTTCTTCCAAGTATTCCGGTAACACGTTCTGCAGGAACTGTAGTACGTAGCTCCTGCGAGACTGCGAGCGTGCGGTACTGAGCGTGTTATCAGGCACGCAGACCTGGGCACAGGCTGGTTACAATGCCACGTACACAAGGTTGCATACCCGCCCCTGCACATTGCCACTGCCATTAGCGGGTTAACTATGGATGATAGACTATTGGCTCCTGGATGAAATATGCTCCATTTGTACTTATATACCCCACTCTTGTGTTTATGATTTGTTCGTGAACATCCGGTATACCTATAGACTGTTCACTGTAAAGTGAGCACTTTTGAGGCCCTAGTTACTTTTTCCTTTCAGCCTTTTTTTATCCTTTAATAACTTTTTAAAATAAACAATGCAATATAAGTAATAAACACAATGTGTATATTCGAGCGCACTTTTCTTTCGCGTTTGAGGCACAGCGATACGGGTGACAATATTACGTGCGCGCACCGCCGCATCGCCCTTACGTTCATGGCACTGAACCTGCGTGCAGGGCTTCGGTCATCACACTTCCCTTTGCAATAAGAGCCGTACAGTGAGTCTTGATTACACGTGATGATAGCCCACATATGTAACTACGGCTGTAGAGTTTTAGTTTCCTCCAAACTCTTACGGAAATTGCGCATGGCAAGCAATAAACATGCCTTTTGTTTTTCATATTCAAGACTTGTTAATAACCTTAATTTGATAAAACTAAAACCCGCAAGGACCTAGATATTTGATTTTTATCTTTTCTGGCAAACTTCTGTATTTCCAGGATATGTATTGGCTGAGACGCACGTAAACGCGCAAACTTCGAGTGTACAGAAAATACGTTAGTTCTTACAATTTTTTTAACAACAAACTCAAAACATTTATCAGATACATTTTTCTTCTGATGTAGAAAATAGTACTTCACTTTGGTCGCTAAGTGTGAAAGTCATTCCGGATCTGCACTATACGGCTATTTTCGAAGACATTCCAGTGATTGGCGTTGATTCCAACATATCACTGCACCTCATTTCCTGAAAGAAAATTATCCTAAACGTGTTGTAACTGACTATACTAATTTTTGCACATTATTCAAATACGGTTTTGGTTATTTGAAATGCACTCTTTCTCTTACAAACAGCGGCGGATTTAATGGCGTAATGGCTAGTGCAGTGAATCCTACCCCACCTTCATTCTGTCTAGTGCATGACGAACAGTAGGTGCTAATAAGTTAACCAAGACAAAAATGAAGAACTACCACCACTAGCATTGCTGCATTTTAGTTAAAGAAACCTTAAGAAATTCAAGGAAATAAGTATGTTGCTAAAGCGAAATTGAAACCCTACATGAGAAAAATTAACGAGAGCAAACCACTATTACAAATCCAATAATAAATTAATATAGTCTGTTCTGTGTCTTATACAACATTGACAAACTAAATGCATGACGTTTTATGAAAATATTAGCATCTGAATTTCAGAAACAAAACATTCCGTGTTGTGTAATGTAGAATTATTGGTAAATTATTAGTGACATTCTTAAACATATATCTTAAATAAGTGTTTATATAACTCATATTGTAAGCAGAAAGAAAATTTCAATGAAGAAATAGTATTTAGAACCTCAAAATCAAGTCAACCTAGGGTTATAAATTTTCTAAGTAATTCTTATCAGTTAAAATTTCTAAACGTCGTATTAAATTAGTTCGTTGAAAAGGTTGAAATTAATTTTGGCGAATGAAAGATGCGGTGGCCTGCAGGATGACCGCTCGCCCCTCTTCCTTCAAAGGGAACAGCCGCGAGGGGGCGGCGTGTATGCTAATCGCCGCAGATATATCTCCGCACTAAATAACGCAATTACCAGGGGCTTGATTACCCTGCTCCGGGGCCAATTAACACCCTCTGAGCTGTTACGCGCCTTGTCTTACACCCCTTTCCCGTCTCTCTGAGTCACACCCCTTCCAACACGACCGCTGTACACAGCGCAACAGTGGCACAAGTGGCGTGCGGAGGTTATTATTTTAACTATCTTGGTTCCTGTACACTTTCTACACTTTTGCTGTAAATTCTCAGTAACATTTTCTTTTACTCAATTCATTTTCACTAATAAAAATTGTTTGAAAAATAAGGGTGGTTCTCTCAATTATACTTTAATCAGTTTAGAATAATATTCTTTTTGCTAATTAAATAACAGAAATAAATTATAATATTTAGAAAATAATACGTACTTTAATTTTATGTTCCTGTTTGCCGTTATTGCTGTACGCGTAAGGCTTACCACGATAATAGTATCTAACTATATCTACATAAAATACACCACTTTTATCTTTGTATCACATATCAACACACATATATAAAATTATACATATTTTCTTCTTAGCCTTTATTGCGACAGCAAACAGCAACATAAACGCAGAGACGTGGAGCATGTTACGCACTCTGTCAAAAATACCGCGTGTTTAGTGAACTTCGTGGCTTGTGGTAAGAATTCTCGCAGTCAAGTCTTCCGCACTCGTCACGGATGTTTGCTAAACAAAACATTTGATGTGAACCTAAAATAAAAAGTTCAAGGGTGTTAAGTCGGGTGACCATGGAGGGGGGGATGAGCTACCGGATCTCCTCGCCCCTCCCATCATTCGGGGGATCGCGGTGATGTTGTAGTGGGACTACTCGCCTCCCACCAAGGCGAACCGGGTTCAATTTCCGGTGGGGTCGCACTAGGATTTTCACTTCACATATGAGAATCGTGCCAGACGATGCCACTGGTCAGCGGGTTTTCTCGAGGATCTCCCGTTTCCCCGACCTTTCATTCCAGTGCTGCTCCATACCTACTTTGATTCACCCTCATTGGCTCTCAAGACCTCGATGTTAAAAGCCGCCCAAATATCTTCACTCACTCACCCATCATTCGGGGAAGGCGTCATTCAAGTGGTCCCGTATAGCATGTGTAAAGCGGGCGGGGGCACCGTCATGTAAGAATTAACATATTTTGCCACACGGTGATTGCCACATCTTCAATAAAAACATACAGCAGGTTTTAGAAATCGTCGGTAAATGTTTCTATTCAGGCAAGGTGAGAAAATGTACAGGCCAATAAGGTAATTATTGACAAGTCCAGCCCAAACATTCACACCGAATTTTTATTTGAACGTGTTTAATGTGGATTGTGATCACTATACGCGACGGTTTAAGGTATTAAAACCTTCCGTCTCTCGTGAACATAGCCTCATTACATCGCAATAGAATCTCACCGTAGTGTGGGTTGTAATTAGTTTGCACCAAAAAAAACCGCTCATTAAATTGCACACAAAGGGGAAGGTCCGCTGGGCCTAGCGCTTGCACTTTCTGTAGATGGTATGGGTGCAGCTGTTGTTCATGCATCGCCCCCCAAACTGTCGAATTACTGGCGCCTATGTTGTGCGCAATTGCACGCTCAGCCCGCATGTCGTTGGCACACGAAGCGCACCAGATTCAAACAAAACGCGCACCGTTTGACGGCTGCAGCCGTGCAAGGGGATGTTTCCGGTAACATGCTCCTTGTATCAAAACATTTGTCTCGGCGTGCCCTACCACCCCTTAAAATTATGCCCAACAATCGCTGAACTTCCACTATTTACGAAACATTCCGTGTTTGCAAAGAAAGTGAAGTGAAATTCACAGAAATCCTAGTGTTGAGAAAATCGAGTGTCCGCAACTTTTAAAAAAATTATCGATAATTTTTTTAATAGAAATTTATTCGCAGTTTCACGGAAATTTATTTTACAGTGTGTGTTGATCAAGTAAATAATGCGGACTTGTTTTGAAAACAAATGTGTTATTAATATACTTGTTCTTACACATGTGCGTAAAACTAAAAGGATGCAAATTAAATAATTTCAGTGTCAACCTATAAAATAATTTTTATATTTTAAATGCAGCGATTATACAGTGAGCTAACTTTCTTAGATTGCTGCGAACATAAGTGGGGCGCCAATAACTATGTCCTTAAAATATGCGTATTTAAGGGCAGGACATTTTTTTAAATATTTATGTTAAAGATCTCAATGCGCGAGGTTGCTTTTCAAAGTGATAATTCTTTGTAACAACT
Source organism: Clitarchus hookeri (assembly GCA_002778355.1). Taxonomy (NCBI): domain Eukaryota; kingdom Metazoa; phylum Arthropoda; class Insecta; order Phasmatodea; family Phasmatidae; genus Clitarchus; species Clitarchus hookeri. Next base: position 42,910 of record NQII01004656.1, read on the forward strand.
CATACATGAAAAATCATTATTTTAAAATTTATAAAATTTTATTGTGTGGAAATTTATAACAACAAAATAAAAAAAACAAAATAGTACTTAATTATTATCTAAGTACATCTTCTTGGAAGCTCCTGCTTGACAGTTTTACTGAGAAAATTTTTTCTCTTCGAGTTATATAAATTTCAATACCATAAATTGCAGATAATATAATTATGATGAAATAAAGACAATTATTATGTCATATATGCTGATTTTGTTGTTTGTTTCCCTAATTTTTTGCGAAAAGTTTAGTAAATTTTAAATTAAATAATATTTAGAATGTCCAAAAAATCTTTCCTTGATTACGAACCTTATTTATATTCGCTGTATGCAAGATATAGACGTGAAACTGGTGCCAAAATGTTGGAAAACTAACCAAGTTTTATGTTGCAGTTTTCAGTAACGTGGCTGTAGTGTGGCAGTTGCAGTGTCCAGGATAACGGACATGTTCACAAATCAGGGAAAAGCTCATGGCGTCTTGTGGTACCACGAGACTAAGTCATCAAATACAGCGGGGAGGAACTTTCAGGCTACGTACGGAAAGATGCCGCCCAATGTCAACAGCATTAAGAGGGGTGGTATGATAAGATAAAGATCCCAGAATCTGTTTCTGACTTACCGAGAATTGGCCGACCATCAACCTCAGCTGAGAGGGTGGAAGCAGTGAGTGAGGCAGTCTTTTGTGTGAAGTCCAAAGTAATAACTGCGTAGGGCCTCACGTGTATTAACGATGACGAAACGTTCTCCTAATGGTATCATACACAAACGTTTATCGTTTCGTGCATACAAAGTGCCAATTGTACAGGCTTTGTTGCTCAATAACGCCACGCATCGGTAGACAGTAGAAATGTTATCACGTAACGAAGGCGATAATGGCTATCTAAAATGGGTTGCTTTTTCTGACGAGGAAACCCTTTTTGGTCAGTGGTGTAATAAACCGGTATAACGTGCGTTTATGGGGTTCAGAGCTCCCTGGTGAGGTTTCAAAGCGTACTAGAGACACCCCAGGGTGAATGTTTGGTGCGCGCATTTGCACGACAAAATTATTGCATCATTATTTTACGCTGATGGCGTCATCACATTTCCATTGTATATGGACATGTTCCAATTGTTTACTGTTTCTCAGTTGCTTCAACAAGAATCTGCACAGCCTCATTAGGGTTTGGAGGCTCTCTGCTGTGTTATCCTGTTGCAACAAAAAATTTGGTTAGTTGGCCAACATTTTGGCATCTGTTTCACATTTCTATCTTTTATATAGCGAGTTTAAATAAAATTTGTTGTCAGGGAACGACTTTTCGGATAAACTAAATATAGTTATATACCTACCAACTATAACTGTATATGGCAGTTATTAGCATTAACATTTCTTTCAATGATTATTAACCCATATACATTTATTAAGTAGTTTAATTTTCTTGATTTTATGTTACTTAATTCACGCACTGCAATACCTTTCCATAGTCTACTTTGTTGTCACGTGTGTCTTATTGTAAGCAGTTGTGACTATTCTAATTTTAAAAAAACTTTACAGTATTTACGAGTAAATCTTTTTTTTAGGACAGAAATGATAGTCTTCATTTTGTAGCCAGTTCATAAATTTGGTTACTGAAACATAAATGTGGTCTTTGAAATGTTCCAAAGCCAGCAACAAATCATTATACGTAGCCATCTGTTTGCGATGTTTGTTCTGCTGTAAAACAGTGTTTTACAATACGAGAGCGACAATTTGGTGTGTTTTCTGATTATATTGCTGTGATAAAACTCTATATTCAACGCTTAAAATTCTGAGCAAATCAAACACACTCGCGAAGCTTGTAGGTGTTATTTTCCATAGCCGTCGCCGTGGTTCCTCGTGGCCGAGCGCGGCTTTGAGGCGTTTGTACTCGGGAGGCTAAGTGGCGTTTCCTCGCTCACTCACCTCCACTCGTAAGCACTGTTCAAATCTTTCGTATATTCACCGTAATTTTTACGGGAATGCAATCTGAAACGAAGGGAAACGAAGTTGAGCTCCGTAAATAAAAAATACAGAAAAAAATGTTCGGATTTCCTATAGCTTCGGGTTTTGGGAACGAACAATGCGAAGTACACAGGAAGCTTTCTTCTCCACTGCAACCTGAAAACTATCGTTTCTGCGGTAGTCAGGATATCAACTCATCTTAGACCTGTTACATCAAACATACAAAATTTGCATCAGGCTCCACATTAAAATAAAAAAAATNCAAACATACAAAATTTGCATCAGGCTCCACATTAAAATAAAATTTTTTTTATTTATTTTGATTTGCAGTGAAACCCCCGCATAACGGTAACTAAAGATTTTTCCCGGTAATCTCTTTTATAACCAGAAGGGAGAAAATCAACTATCAAATTTACGGAGTGACTACGTGAATTCTCGTAAAGTTTAGTAAAATTTACCGAAAGTCCGTTGTTAACAAAGCAACGTGTCCATAATGTGAAGGCGCTTTCTGAACAACTTTTTTCCAGTAGCCTATATTTCCGTAAAAATGTTTAACAGTGAGCCAGTTTGGAGGCAGGGCAGCTTACAATAAATTGTTCAATTGATTAAAAAACTCCAAAAAAGGACACTTCAAAATGCAGAATGCCTTCAATTAGCAGCAATGAACATTTTTATTTATACAATTACGTTCATGTACTATCAAGCCTTGTTTTAATTATCTGAGTTTATTTACATAAAATATATCACTTGAACCTTTGTGTCAAATATCAACGTAAACTTCACAAACTGTACACTTACTGTGTTTTACTTTTATTGCATCCACTAAGCTTGTAATGTAAGGATGATTTTTTTTTTCTGTTATCCAAAAATTAACGTTTTGTTTTTACAATTCTTATCGCTCTTCCCTAGCTTCAAAGAAGGCAAGTCTTTATTTATAGTTCTAGCAAATTCACATCCACAGCTCGTATATACGAAAGCACGCCGTGAAACGCACAAAAATAAACGGAAAATACAGCAACTGTAGCTCATCCGCATTCTCATACTCGAACGCAAACAATAACAATCTAGTGCGGTATAACGATAGAAGTGCGAGCCACCCATCACAGCAGTTATTCACTAGCAACACATTACCACTCGTGACCACACGCAATTCTTGAGTCTATACCGTCAATAACACAAACAATAGAAAACCCAGGTGCAATAATGTATTTGGTCATTATATTTTTTTTAATGCCGTGTTTTTTAATGTAAAAATTTGTGTCGGCCTGTTGTTACTAAAAAGGAGACACTTTACACTCTGTACACATATACTGGCATACAAGACAAGCTAAAATTATGTCACTGATTTTGACGATACAAGGAACGACTTTTCTGTTGGTCTCTGCTTTCCACTTATCGCCGTCATATTAGTTTCACGGCGCGTTTGACACGCTTACCCCGCTGAATGAACTTTTATTACTGTCTATCCCTCAGCCAGATGGAGTGTCGAACTATCTACCAATCAAATATCCTTTCATGTGTACCAGGTAAGACAATATACATTGTTCATTTCAATTGCTATCAAAATATTGTGGTTTTTCATCACGATAATTACAGACACGGAAATGCTTTAATTCCTTCGAGCACACGTCAAACTTCAAACGCATGTATATATTTGAGATTCTGTGTTTATTGGACCACAGTGTGTTAAATATGCTCTGAACTAATTTCAACCAATAACGCGCCTGCAAGGAATTTATGGACAACGAGTTGAGGACCGAAAACACAAATAATTGTGGATTCTAGCTTGTTGCAGTATGAATCCGCGAAAACTCCGGATCTCTATCCATAGTAAGTGCATATGTGCTGTAAAGTTCTTTTCGAATCCGGAAAGGCATAACGAAACAATGAAACTACATTTATGCTGATGTTGTTTTCAGTAGCTGATATTTTTTTTCAGCTAATACTGGAGTGACACTCGTGCACAGTGCTGTACGTGTAAGCAAACAGGAAGTGCCCGGTTGTTGCGTACACATGCAAATTTTTCAAAGGAAGAGATCTTAAGTCATGGACAATTTTTTGGTGGAGGGAACAGACATTGCTATCAAGAAAGTAAACTTGCTAATGGCTACCAGCACTCTAAAACTGAACCTTTTAAATCTGCTCGAAATAAGCGAATTTGTAGATATGTCGAAACTATTCCACTTCAATCAGTGAAATTCTGCTTATAACTTTATTTTCTGGTTTGCACTGATTAAAAACTGGTTTCTACCGGCACCTAGTGCATCGCGCTGGCAAGGCAATAAAACCTCAGGGAATTCCATTTGATTCACCAGATAACAGCACAATATCAGTAAAACAATTCTACTCAATGAAATCATTTATTTAGGTTTAGAGTGTAGGCAATGTGGATACCAAGGTTTCTCCCCCGGAAAAAAAAGTTCGACTCCAAGGTTAAAAGCAAGCTTATTTCATTACAAAATTAAGCGTATTCCTCTTACACTAACCCATTTTTTGATTAACAAAATGTGTAAACAGATCTATGTAAAATTCGAATAACTGCAACAATTTATTTAGTTGGCACATTTTGGATATACATATAAAAATTACATATTTTCAATGTTTGCTCATGCACGACCAGCGAGGCAAGAAAGTTACTTTCCAATCCGACATCATCATACTGCGATAATAATGGTCCCCTCGCGGTAACTACCTGCTGAAGTTATATTTCAAGGATATTACTCCGCCTGATGCAAACGAACGAGTCTCAGAAAAAAGAGACAACGCCCGAATTCGTGCGCACTCAGCTTAATAGTACACTGAAGAGCCAAAAAAACTGGTATAGGTGTTCGTATGCAAATAACAGAGCTATGGAACCAATCATAGTAACACAATGCGGTCGGCAGCTAGATCGGTTACTGTTGCTACAATGGCAAGTTATCAAGATTTCAGTGAGTTTGAACGTGGTGTTATAGTCGGCGCACGAGAGATGGGACATAGCATCTCCGAGGTAGCGATAACATTTGGATGTTCGCGTACGACCATTTCACGAGTGTACCGTGAATATTGGGAATCCAGTAAAACATCACATATTCGACATCGCTGCGGCCGGAAAAAGATCGTGAAAGAACGGGACAAACGACGATTGACGAGAATCATTAAATGTGACAGACGTGCAAACCTTTCTGAAATGGGGGCAGATTGGATTTGTGGACTGCCCTACAGGATTCATGGTGTTAATTGCCTCCTGCATACCTTCAGACATTAGTCGAGTCCATGCCACGTCGTCTTGCAGCACTTGTGCGTGCTCGCGGGGGCCCTACACGATATTAGGCAGGTGTAGCAGTTTTTTGGCTATTCAGTGTATTTTGCGGATAACTATTTCTTATTAAGCATTATCAACTCACGCATGTTCTCTTTGTTTTGTTAATATTAATTATTATTAACACATAAAATAGAAGCAAAAATTCAATTTAACCAAAAATTAGTACATTTATTCTAACAGAAGTGTTAAGCGGTTTCAATAATGGGCTTATTTTGGAAACAACCAAATACACTATACATTGCTTGATTCAAAAAGTGTGAAGAACCCACGAACCTACTCTAGCAAAAAATTCTGGTTCTTGGGGGAGGCAATCACTTCGATTGCCCCCCCCCCCCACAACAGGGTCCGTTGTACGCACATAATGATACAGACTATTAGTGATTTTTCACACGTTTTTAATCAAACCTTTGAAAAATCACCGCCATGTATTACGTGCTGGGTTGTTTCCAAGATATGTCTTGTATTAAAGGCGTTTTGTACTTCTATAAGCATTACAAGTATCTTATTTTTTCTTAATTTGAACTTTTAATTATATTTAATCTACCAATTGCAATATTTTATTTACAATTGGTGTGAACAGTAACAGGGAGAAAATAGGTGTGTTGGTAATACCTAGTAAGATATAGTTCTTATGGAAAGTATTATTAAAGTGATTGCCTTCGGTGTAGTTTTCTAAACTTCAGCAAACATTTTTTCATGAGGCGGAGATATATCCTGAAAATATAAATTTTGCAGGGATTCAGAAAAGTGGGAAGTAACCGTGAATGGACTCTAGGTACAAACCCGACGGTAGTTAGCCCAGTGTGGAGGGCCGCCGTGCTGACGGGTACAGTCTATTCGCGATTTCTTCGCACTTTTTTAATCAAACATTTGACAAACCACCCCATGCATTATGTGTTTAATTGTTTCTAAATACGACATGTATTAAAGGGGTGATATAATTCTGTTATTATAAAATAACATTATTTATTGTTGAAATTTAACTTTTAATTAAAGTTTATTTTTGAATAATAATGTTTCATTTAAAATTAATATGAATAAGAACCGTGAGGAAATATGTGTGTTTGTAATGCCTTTCAAGATATGGTTCTCATGCAAAATATGGAAGTGAGTGCGCACGAATGCGGTGCGTTGTCCCTCTGGTGTAATTTTCTAGACGGAAGCAGAGGAATATCCTGGAAGAAGAACTTTAGCAGGGCTTCAGAAAAGTGGTAAGTAACCATGAATGGACTCTAGAGGACGATCCTGCGACACAAGCTGCTCTTCCCTGGAGTCGCGGCGTTAGCCATCTGTTGCTGGACCTGCGCGGTTTACCCCTTCACTTCCCTCAGGCCCCATCAGACACCCCCCTTCCCTAGCCTGTGTTAATTGCCGCTTCATTACATGATAACCGGCCCCAGAGATGGCTGCCCCCCCTTCCCCCGGAGGGATCGGGGGAGGGGAGAGCGCTGAAAGGGTTATGGGGGACGGGTCCGGTCTTGATTGTCTGTGCTCCTCACTAGGGTGAGGGCTGATAAACTCGTTGGCGTCCAACCTCAGGGCTTAGGTGAATGTGCGTGTGCACGCGAGCTGTCATCGCAAACTTAAATATTACTCTAATATTTCACTGCAACGTTATACTTGAGAAATAAACAAAGGGAGCCATTTCTGTATTCCGTTACACAATGCGGTGCGGAAGAACTGCACAAATATCGTTATTTTCATACGGCTTTTTNGAGCCATTTCTGTATTCCGTTACACAATGCGGTGCGGAAGAACTGCACAAATATCGTTATTTTCATACGGCTTTTTTTTAATCCATTCATCCCTAGTGTACACAATTGTGTATATTACCCTCGTGTAGGTTTTTGGCATGTACTTTACACTACGAAGCTCAATGACCAATGGGTAAGTGATTCACAAACCGTCTTACTGGTAAATGCAGCCAAACATTTAGCCTACAGCTCATTGATTGTGACAACGAAAATAGTGTTGTGTCGACTTGAACTACAGTAGACATCATAAGATTTNGAGCCATTTCTGTATTCCGTTACACAATGCGGTGCGGAAGAACTGCACAAATATCGTTATTTTCATACGGCTTTTGTTTAATCCATTCATCCCTAGTGTACACAATTGTGTATATTACCCTCGTGTAGGTTTTTGGCATGTACTTTACACTACGAAGCTCAATGACCAATGGGTAAGTGATTCACAAACCGTCTTACTGGTAAATGCAGCCGAACATATAGCCTACAGCTCATTGATTGTGACAACGAAAATAGTGTTGTGTCGACTTGAACTACAGTAGACATCATAAGATTTNTAGCCTACAGCTCATTGATTGTGACAACGAAAATAGTGTTGTGTCGACTTGAACTACAGTAGACATCATAAGATTTTTGTTTGGAACACCTGAAACCGTAAATTAAAGTTAACCACTTAAAAATGTTGAAAGGGAATTCTTAGACATGATAAATTATGGACTTTTATCGTCAAAAATTCTAGTTTAAACACAGTCCTTTTCAATTCGCTGAGTTTTTCTCGACGCATCTGTATGCCAGTTTTTCCTGAAAACCATCCACCANTGTAATTATTGCATCCTTGCTATTTTATTGGGACCTCGCATTTCTGTATACCTGAAGATGAATCTCGAGTGTATACCAAGTAAAAGATAAGGTGTTATTTGTCTTAAAGTACGGAAGCAAAAGCTGCAGTGTCCTGAAACATAGCAAGTGAGAAACGTTTTTGTGTAAACCGCCCATATCGTATGAGGTCACGCAAGCGTACACGAGCAACATAAATGTACAGAATTGTCACGTTTTCCTGTAGCTCATCACTGCTACGAGTTCTTCAAACTATTGTTAATCGCTTTCTTAAAAATGTGACGGTATATCTCTATATTATTGATGGTTTAAAATTATGTAAAATTTATTTGGATATACGCATGCCGACTTTATTAATGTGATGGAAAAGACTATTAGTGTGTAATGCTGTCGATACCACTGCTGACAATTTTCTTAAGAGACATATGATTATTTTAGATATTTCGTTCAATTTGTATTGCAATTCCCCGACTAGACTTTGACAGTGATGGAAAAATATCCGTAACTAAGAAAGGTAGATGAGAGAAACATCAGCGTCTGCCAATCATAAGGTGTGAGTGAATTTTTCCATCGTACTACTTTTTCCAATAAAATTGCGAAGAAAATAAAAATGTTCTTTTTACATATGTTTAAACGTTACCAGCACGGAAAGATACGTAAAAAAACTGGATGTAATATAAAATATTTATGGCTCTAGATTTTCTATATGGAATTATTTGCACGGTGTAACTACTGCATATTTATAAATTAGGCATGAAAACTGCAAGTAGATGAAACTAAAATAAAGGATATAAATAAAAGGCACATTAATACTTCGAAGATTCCACGATGTTTAATTCTCATGTTTCACAAAAACTTCACAACATGTTGAGAGTCCTTCCCATATAAGAAGCTCTTTGAAGATTGATCTTGTTTGTGATTTGGCAGAGATTGTAAACTTAATAGCAGTGGACAATCGTTTTGTCTAGACGATGATATTTTTACCTGCACGTTCTTACTAAACCGCTAAGGAGATATTATTACTGGTTACAATAGAGACTCAATATCTGAGCAGTCAGAAACGTTGCCTCCCACCACGGCGAACCGATGTCCACTCCCATCTTTATAAAAATAGGATTTATTAACATGTGGAAAACGTGCCAGCTGTTGCCCTTGCCAGGTGAGTTTTCTCGACGTGCTCCCATTTCCCCACTGTTGCATTTCCACCTTGATTTTTCGGCGCTGAAGTTCTCAGCTGTAAAGTGTCATAAAAACCTTTCAGTATCGTATTAGAAATCATGTCATGATGAAAACATTGAATGTAAACAGGTACAATATAATGGTACAGTCCGTGTCAAAAACTCTTTGTCATGTACTCGCTTCATCGATGTGTTTAATTATATCGAATATTTGAGCCACTAAATCGATAATAAAAGAGGATGTCCACGTACGTCTAACGCTTTGAAACTGAATCAGTGACTTCAAAGGAATTAAATGTTTGTAACAGAAAATTCATCTGAAAGAAGTTAATTAGTGCTGAACTATCGGTAATGATGGATAAACATTCTCTGGGGGAAGTGTAACTTGGTGTGTATTAGCTAAAATCGGCGTTAAGTCAATTAAACTTGATAACATCACAGAAATTACTAGTAGCATTTTAGTAATTCTACGGAATGTTTTTGTTCACTGATTCGCAGTCATATTTTGTATACACGAGGGAATTTTTAGAGTTTAATTTTACAAGGCCATGTTACAGTAAATCACATTGAAATACATACCACTAAATTTTGTAACTTTAAAAGCTGTAGTGGTTTTATCTCATACAGTCTGAAATTTCTCTACGGCGGTACAACATAAAGTTGTCAACTTGAATGAAAATATTATCTTTCGGTGCGTAAAACTTTCTATCATAGACGAATTGTGTATCTCCGTTGTAAACCAAAACTGCGCCAGCCATTTCTGCAGTGCCAATCCAATAGTAGAAGCGATAGAGACGTTACTTTAACACGCCTGGCTGTATGCACTAATTAAGCAATGTTAAAGTACTGAGTGAGGTGTTACCTACTAAGATTTTCGCTACCCAAACGGGCGTTTATTGTCACTGGAACACTTTCTACAGAGTTCATGTAGAATAATTACAACAGCGTAAAAATATTTTTTGTGGTTGAATATATTAGAATCAAGTCTCCACGTTCCAAGGTTTTTATATAATAGTCTTAAGTATAAGAATGTTTTAATAATGTATTTAATTCATACCTTTTGTACCATATCTCACTTCATGTATTACTTTTGCGACACTGCAGAAAACGCGGAGTTTCGGTGCTTCTGTACACTGGTGTCAAATATATGAGGTAGGCATTTTGCACGCCACTTCAAGAAAACGGATTTTCTATCATCTAGATTTCGTTTATACGAGTGCAACCGTTTTGAGGATCTACAGCTATGTACCCATCCACAGTACACGGCTGTGATTACGATGAACTACATCAGGTATGCATCTGCACGGTGCTAAGTTTAAAGCTATAACAGCAATTTTCCAAACACTCTGTGAGTTGTTGTTCGAATGTTATGCAATTTGCCTTTCCAAGATTATTCCTTCGCATACAAGTTTCATATAAGATATATTTTTTTATTTCTACAATTTGCTTTTATTTTTTTGTATTGTATTATACTATTATTATGTTAAAAGAACTTGTGTTAGTCAGCTGAACTACGCGAGTAGCATAGTTTTACAGTAATTATTTGAGTGGCCGAAAAAGATGGGAAATAGATCATTTAAGACAAATTATAACAGCTCACATACACATGGCATATTATTTTTACTTTTAGTGATCAAAATGCATCTCAAAATTAACACACTCTTCCAAGAAATCAATCATATAGGTGTAGAATAAAAATAATTAACTATTGAGGATTAACTTTTTTAATATTATTATTAAGTTATTTATATTTTTTCTGTAAGAAAAAAAACGTGTGATTGTATATAGAAAGATTGTGCGTTAGCCTCACACCAATGTGACAAATGCCCAATGCAATGGAAACATCGTTATGTAAACATCCCCAATTCACTCCGAAGAATATCAACCGTATACTCCAGAACGCAATGCACCCANAATATCAACCGTATACTCCAGAACGCAATGCACCCATGCAATGATGTTTTAAAACAGTAGATAAAGCTCGAAGCTTAATAGTTATTTCATTTGTGCTGGGCAGTTATTGAGACTAGACTAGCGTGTGAGAATGCGAGGAAATCGTTCGAGGACATGCGGCGATCCTTCGCCGAGTCGCGTCTCTTCAGTTTAGCAACGGGCAGATCGCGCTCGACGTGTGTCAAGTGCCACGAATAATACCACACATCTCGTACACTCGGCAACGCACTCTCCCTTCCTGAGAAATGTATGGGCAGGACGTGGGTAGGTTCGCTGCTTACAACGTGCTCGGCGACCGACGATNGCGCGCCCAGCCGGCGTTACCATGCCGGAGACGGGAGCCAGCAGAGTGTAATGGGACGAGGGGGGTGAGGGGGCATTAATGATATACCTCCCCTCCCCCCAGTTCAAAACGACGGCAACTCTCTGATTGCTCCCGGTAAACAAAACACTTCCCGTGCGCCGGCGATAACGGCTTATCGCTGCCCGACATCGTCACGGTCGCTTACGTGGCCCAAGACTCGACGACAGTCGTCGAAAGACCCACCCCCTTCCCCAACACCCCCCTAAAACACTTTGTGGAACAAAAAGCGCAGTGAATTAATGCGAACGCGCCTCGCACCTGCCGAGAGAGGAAGCGATCGCCAGGGTGAAACGACGCCAGCCCACGGGGTGGGTGTCCGTTGTCAACCACGTCTTCGCGAGTTATCGTCCTGCCCTCGCTTCCATCTGGTGCCTCCTGCCAGTTTAACTCGACGAGAACGAGCCACGAATTAACCAGTAATACGTTCCCGCCAACGCCACCAAAGTTTTACCGTTCGGATATTCCCGGAACAGCTTGCCCACTAAACCAACCTTCGGTCGCTCCCAGCAGCGAAGCACGGTAACGTGTAACCCCGGTAACTCGAACGCGACCAAGGAAGTCGAGAATGTCCTGTAAGCCAACATGATCCCTCACCCGACCCCGCTCCCTAGTGATACAGTTTAGTAAATAACAATCAGGCGTCGAAGCCACTGCTCTTACTTAACTACTCGTGAAGTGTTCGACAAATTTCCAAGCACGTCTCACATTAAGTGGCCGGGAGCCAAGCTGCTTGATTATTTGCTTCATTCCCGAATTATGTTTTTTTGGATGGGGGGAGGGGGAAATATTTAAAAAGGTAGTTTTTGCCTAAGTATGAGCCGTTAAACGTTACAAAACTTAAAGCTGCTGATTTGTATATTAGTCCAACAAATTTGTTTCTCCCTGATAGCATTTTTACGCATATTTACAACCGAAATATTGTTAAAAAGGACATTGATAGCAGGGTGGGTTTGCCTTACTATTTTTTAATATTTATTAATATATTAGTTCCAGTTCAAATGGTGTAATTCTAGCACTTTAAACAAAGTGCTAGCTTAGCTGTTTGTGACTGAAATGTACAGTAGCAGATTATTNTTACAACCGAAATATTGTTAAAAAGGACATTGATAGCAGGGTGGGTTTGCCTTACTATTTTTTAATATTTATTAATGTATTATTTCCAGTTCAAATTGTGTAATTCTAGCACTTTAAACAAAGTGCTAGCTTAGCTGTTTGTCACTGAAATGTACAGTAGCAGATTATTGGCAATTTATTAAAGACATATTTAATAGTTCTTCCCCCTGGAAATTTAGCAAGTTTTTCCAGAAGTGAGGTTCCTTGAGAACGTGCAATTTTCATCAACTTGGATTGTTTTTTTGTTGCTATAACTCTTTGCTTTAGTTCACAAACTGTAACGCGATTATAAAATAAGACACAGTTTAATATACTTTCATACTTCAATTACGACTTGATTGCTGTCGTTTGCAATATAAATATTAATTTTGATATCATTAATCATTCATTGACCAGTATAAATTTTATACAGCCTATCGAATTGTAGACATCTCTTTGACGAAGCAAAAGTATATTAATAACTATTTGACGGTCAAAAATTAATTAATCTAATATTGTGTTTATTCTTGACCTATACTTATAATGTTTGCTCAAGTACAAAGTGTGATGAATAGTGCGTTACCGAGAACATTTTGAGAGAAAAAAATGTATACGGTAGATGTAGCACGTGACTACAGAAGGGGGGACGACCTTTCATACACGGAGTGTATGCGACATTTCTAGTTGGTCCTTGATGTTCGTTAACAACACCCTTTTGCGGTGAATTTTTATCAGAATCTGGTATTACCAGATACCTTCTTGCCAGTTTTATTAACAATCATACTTTTAATAGCACGGCATTTGAGTGGGGTACAGGAAAAAATAAATTTAACNTCATACACGGAGTGTATGCGACATTTCTAGTTGGTCCTTGATGTTCGTTAACAACACCCTTTTGCGGTGAATTTTTTATCAGAATCTGGTATTACCAGATACCTTTTTGCCAGTTTTATTAACAATCATACTTTTAATAGCACGGCATTTGAGTGTGGTACAGGAAAAAATAAATTTATCTTTATTGCAACGTCTATTTAATAAGCACCTAGTCATAAAGTAATATTGCGTTTAAAATAAACTTTCTAATTAAGAAAGACTTTCTTCATTCAGCGTATCGAATAACACAAACATAAATTAAACTTAAATTTGTTAACTGTGGACATTATTTGCCAATGTTTGTTGTATTATTTCAGAACCGAATTATTTTTCCCCCTCTCCCTTTCTGTTTCCNTTTGGCCTTCTAAGGACTTTGTTTGGATACGAAATAGACGACTTTTTGGGTGGATTTTATGTATCATTGGATACGTAATGTAATGTTTTTTTGGTGATTTGGATACGTTATACGAAATAATCACCATTTTTCCCACTCTCCCTTTCTGTTTTCTCCTCACAAACACCATAGAATCTCGCAATATTTGGTTTAATGTAGTTTTGTGTCAAATCTGTAACGGCTACTTACAGTATTATCTGGTGGCGGCCATGCCTTCACCATTTGGTAGAGACAAAGTAATACCAGACGGAACCAACGGAAACTCGTTTGATTGTCGTGGAACGTTAGTACCTAGCAATGATTGAGCCTGCGCTCCTCACGTAAATGGTAACTGGAGGCGCATTTTCGTGTCGACAATGTTTTGTTATTTTCGAAACGTCTCATAAGACGTGAACAAGATACCTGTCAGTAAATCGAAAGAGAGAGAAGGTGGAAACATTTCAACAACCATGTCGCCTTGGTAAGGAATTAATCAGTTCTCCCCGTGTGCTTTCAAAGACTGCGGAACAGAACGGGTTTGGATGTGTGTTTTCATGGTTGAAATACAGATGGTTCGTCATGTGTCTTTATACATCCTGCTGTCACTGTTAATATTTCTTCCCCCATTTGTTCCTATTATCATTTCGGACGATTTCCTAATACAGTTCCTTACTCTGTGTGTTCCATTTCCACACTCTCCGAGTTGACATTCCAGATAGCGAAAATACGCAAATGACAACTAAACATAATTAACAGCAAAATAAGGCTTCTGTATGAAATAAAAACAAAAAATTGCATTCGTTATCAAAGAAATTATGCCAGACGTTGAAAACTTGATATACAAATNACTCGTTTGATTGTCGTGGAACGTTAGTACCTAGCAATGATTGAGCCTGCGCTCCTCACGTAAATGGTAACTGGAGACGCATTTTCGTGTCGACAATGTTTTGTTATTTTCGAAACGTCTCATAAGACGTGAACAAGATACCTGTCAGTAAATCGAAAGAGAGAGAAGGTGGAAACATTTCAAGAACCATGTCGCCTTGGTAAGGAATTAATCAGTTCTCCCCATGTGCTTTCAAAGACTGCGGAACAGAACGGGTTTGGATGTGTGTTTTCATGGTTGAAATACAGATGGTTCGTCATGTGTCTTTATACATCCTGCTGTCACTGTTAATATTTCTTCCCCCATTTGTTCCTATTATCATTTCGGACTATTTCCTAATACAGTTCCTTACTCTGTGTGTTCCATTTCCACACTCTCCGAGTTGACATTCCAGATAGCGACAAGACGCAAATGACAACTAAACATAATTAACAGCAAAAGAAGGCTTCTGTATGAAATAAAAACAAAAAATTGCATTCGTTATCAAAGAAATTATGCCAGATGTTGAAAACTTGATATACATTTTGTGATTCAGCTAAAATTCTTAACTATAGTGTATTTTTAAGTGTACGAAAGTAAACTTAAGGATTGTCTTCTCGTNTTGTGATTCAGCTAAAATTCTTAACTATAGTGTATTTTTAAGTGTACGAAAGTAAACTTAAGGATTGTCTTCTCGTTAGGTAAAAAAATATGTTTTATGTAATTATAAAAATTAAGGTTCTCGTAAGGCCGTTCGTTTGAAAATGAGAAGCCACGTTAATTCCTCTTGTCGTTGACACCCCTGAAATTTCCCCTGCCTACCTCATTACATAATTCTGTCGTTCTTCTCGAAGCAAGGCCTCTGTTTTTACTGACACCACTCCCCCTCACCCCTCACTATTTAAGCTACGCACCGGAATACTACGCACGGTTTCTCCCCAACAAAAGGGGCGGCCTGTGACGCCAGGGATTTTTTAATTCGAAGCGGTGGAACCGGAAATAATGCCCCTCAAATTACCAGCGCATTAACTCGCGCGGAAGCGTTATTATTTCATTGGTCGGCGTAGCTTGACGAGGTCGGAAGATGGATGGTTGCTATGCGCCTTTGTCCGCGCGTGGGCGCGCAATCGCGTCCGAGGGAAGGCAGCTGACCTCCGCGTCACGGGGTGCAAGCGGGCGTCACAAACGGAGCTAGAGGCTGTCCACGGCAAACTGAGTACTTGTGCGAGACTTACTTGTGTGCACACTGTGTGTTCTTCCACCCTGTGTAACACTAGCATTGCCATGCGCCTGATCACCGTATTCATGCGTCGGTCAAGTGGAACTGGGAAATTATTAGCAAAGTAAACATTTTACAAACTTGCTCATGTATGCACTTGTGTGCATTAAATTCATGAAATAAATCATTTTAGTATTAAAAATATACATATATATTCAATGTAACGACATGGAACTACTTTCAATACGCCGTTACCAACCTAACCAGGCGCATGTCGGTCATTGCCTCCTTTCAAATATATGTAGACTGGAGAAGTAACATTTTTCAATATTTGATTTCAAAAGTGCTCAATTTACCATTAATATNTTTCAAATATATGTAGACTGGAGAAGTAACATTTTTCAATATTTGATTTCAAAAGTGCTCAATTTACCATTAATATCCTATAACAGCGGTCAAACACGGATTGAACGCTAAGCATTCGATAAGTAAAATCATACTCTAAAGAAGAGTAGACCAATTTACATATTCTACACATGTGCACAACACTGAGCACACCCATCATCAATACAGCTGTCAAGGTCACACTATTAACGATAAGAAACTTGTACTAGTAAAACACTTAGGGTTCGTGACCTCAAAATTTTTAATTTCTCTGGATTTAAGATGGTCGTTTCAAAAATATATTTACAAATGCGTTTGAACAAGCGGTAACAAACCTCGACTCCCATTCAGGACGTCTCTAGCTCGATCTTGATTTGGTGCACGGTAAGCATACTTTCCCAGAACAGAGTGAAAGCTGGGGCGCCCACACTACAATACATAAACAATGATGCCACACTGCAAGAATATCATTCATGATTAAACCAACATTACTGTTCACTAAAGAGCGACACTTATCCGATCATCAAACGAATCACAATACTACAACTGTTTAACAGGACGGTACAGCGACTTCGAAGTAACTACAAGTTAGATTCCAAGAACCCGTTTCTCATTCATTTACTCAATCTTAAATGGTTTTCATTCCCACAGTTGTTGCTGTTATCATCACATTACACAAATGTTTGTCACGAGGAATTAAATACGACAGCTGTCTTCACCAACTCAGCATCACATACAAATTTATTGGATTTGTATGCTAGATACACTTAGTGCATAAACATTTGACTGACTGTATAGATCATTACGTAACTGTGAAAGTTGGTATTGGTTATTGACGGTAAAATAAGCACTTTTAGAAACCCTCTAATTTATAATAATAGACAATAAACATATTTTATNTTTCAAATATATGTAGACTGGAGAAGTAACATTTTTCAATATTTGATTTCAAAAGTGCTCAATTTACCATTAATAACCTATAACAGCGGTCAAATACGGATTGAACGCTAAGCATTCGATAAGTAAAATCATACTCTAAAGAAGAGTAGACCAATTTACATATTCTACACATGTGCACAACATCGAGCACACCCATCATCAATACAGCTGTCAAGGTCACACTATTAACGATAAGAAACTTGTACTAGTAAAACACTTAGGGTTCGTGACCTCAAAATTTTTAATTTCTCTGGATTTAAGATGGTCGTTTCAAAAATATATTTACAAATGCGTTTGAACAAGCGGTAACAAACCTCGACTCCCATTCAGGACGTCTCTAGCTCGATCTTGATTTGGTGCACTGTAAGCATACTTTCCCAGAAGAGAGTGAAAGCTGGGGCACCCACACTACAATACATAAACAATGATGCCACACTGCAAGCATATCATTCATGATTAAACCAAACATTACTGTTCACTAAAGAGCGACACTTATCCGATCATCAAACGAATCACAATACTACAACTGTTTAACAGGACGGTACAGCGACTTCGAAGTAACTACAAGTTAGATTCCAAGAACCCGTTTCTCATTCATTTACTAAATCTTAAATGGTTTTCATTCCCACAGTTGTTGCTGTTATCATCACATTACACAAATGTTTGTCACGAGGAATTAAATATGACAGCTGTCTTCACCAACTCAGCATCACATACAAATTTATTGGATTTGTATGCTAGATACACTTAGTGCATAAACATTTGACTGACTGTATAGATCATTACGTAACTGTGAAAGTTGTTATTGGTTATTGACGGTAAAATAAGCACTTTTAGAAACCCTCTAATTTATAATAATAGACAATAAACATATTTTATNTATTGGTTATTGACGGTAAAATAAGCACTTTTAGAAACCCTCTAATTTATAATAATAGACAATAAACATATTTTATTGTAGCCTTAGACATTAAATTCCGAGTGCGGTGGATTATGCACACTGTGTTTATTATTTACATGGCAATATTTATTTTAAAAGTGGTAGAAGGATACAAAATGGCTGATAGGAAGAAGTAACTAGGCACATCAATGAATGTTACACGAACGGTTAAAATTTCGTGCGACTACGCGTACAAATACGTCGTCTGAATTCGCTACCAGCGCTCTTCGTGTGATATATACACCATAGTCATTATGAGATCATGGAATTCACGTTGTGGCAGTCAAGACGAAGTACGAGACAGGCGTACGAAACATTCATACAGTTTGAGAGAGTACACCTAATAGGGTTATGAATAGTTGTATGAGCTTGGCGCCAAATTACACAACATTTGGGCCGTTATGACTTCTCAGTCAGGTCTTGTTGAGAACATCCATACACGATCTCTACCAACCACCAAGAGGTAGAATCATTTGTTTCATTGGCAAGTACGAACACAGCCAACGACTTCCTCGTACTCCATCCAGCGACGTGTGGCAGCTTCATCACATCTCTATGAGGAGTATTTCCAGACGCCTAAAACAGACAAATATATGATCCCGACGAACTTTACATGTTCTGCCATTAACACTTCAACGTCGTCCCCTTCATTTGCAGTGTTGTTAGTGGAAAGCAATGTGGAATGTTTCTGACTGGTGACATGTTGTGCTTAGCGACGAATCGTGCTCTTATTGACGAATGTCTAAACTTGCGAGCCAGAGTTCAGAGGCCCGCATCTAGGCGCTACAATAATATTGGCGTATGGGGAGTGCACCCAGGGCAAGGCAACACCCTCCGAGAGGCGGTCTTTCCAGCTGGGACCCGTAGGTGACCGTCATCCTCGGGCATGACAGAGATGAGACCCTAGAATGGAGTGGCACTGGAATGCAACGGGAGTACCCCGAGAAAGCCCGCCGGCTAGCGGCATCGTCCAGCACGATTCCCACATGCGAACATCTGGGAGTGAACCCGCCGGGGATCGAACCCGGATCGCCATGGTGGGATGCGAGGGCCCTGGCCACTTCGCCACCGCTGCCCCTTAGACGCTTCAATCAACACCTAACTGTACACTGGCGAATGTCCCCTGCTGGTCTGTGGAGCTATCACATTTGATCGTCGTTTGCCGCTGGTTGGGGTACAAGGGTCATTCTGTACACGGCAGTACACCGATGGCATCTTACAGCCTCAAGTGTTACCTTTCCTGGCTGAGTGCCAAGCAGCTAGTTTTTAACAAGAAAACTCACGACTGCTCACATAAATGTTTTACTAGGAGTGTTTCCGTCATGATTCAACACCTACGTTACATGCCCGTTCGCCTGATTTGTTACCCATTGAACGTTCGTGTTTCAAATAGGACACCACCTTCCTTCATATTGAAGTCTTCGTGAATTGGAGCTCAATATGCAACAAATATGGGCAAATCTGCGTGATGTATGCTCGATTGTAACATCGTTTATATGTAGGCACAAGTGGTTCGACGAGGTATTAAATGTGCTCATCGCCAGTACCGCATGTGGATTGAACATTGCCATGATTCACTGTTACTGTAGTTACTTATTATTTTTGTGTGTGTCATCGAAAAAATACAATTTAGTTTAAATCCAATGGTATATTCTCTGTGTACGAAATGTTATGGCAATGACTCTATTTAGGCTATCACAATTGTTACGTGTCAGTACTGCTCTAGATCGGATTCCTTTTTTTTCCATTGCAAATCCGCTATTTGATTACGTGAAAATTATTAAACAATTTAAAATCGTACCTTAATTTTGAATAAATGATGTAAAATTTTACTAAATATTTTCGTGCATTACAAATATGTTAATCGTGACAGTGAATTCATTGTCACTGAATTGCAGCTCCCATTTGCAAGCTCATTACTTGCATATTCAGCGGCAATTAAATTGTGTATCTATGTATTAATAATATTCGCAAGCCGTTCTCGTCTAACTGCAATGTTCAGGAGTCCTTGTATGTTTTAATGGAAACGTTCTCTTTTCATACATATACAGTATAGACGAACTCTCCTCGAATACAGCCCAAATGTCTCTATGTCAATAGCCGATTGCAGTCATGACTAATGGCAAAGCTGAATTGTATTGTGCACTACAGTCAGTTCGCACGAAATATTTACCTGCTAGAACAGCGACATTTTCTCGGTAAAAAACAAACTGAGACATTCAAGTAATAACTTATCTTCTTTAAGTTTTTATAGAAAATTTTAAGCACCAGTATTTGTGAAAACCAATGTATATTAAGTGATGAATTATGTGCTGGCAAAAATAATAGTTCAGTTTTCTTATTTTAATTTGACGCACTAGAGAACAAATGAAGGGATTCAATCCCGGTGCCATAACTTCCCTATACTTTATCTCTGACACTATTCAGATAAACCATATGACTTTCTGCGTATAGATGAGATGAAAAATGGTTTCCCGGCGATAAGGAATTACTATTACTATTACTACAAGTTTGTAAAAAACTTTTCGAGTTAACACGTGCGTATTTATAAGATAACGATTGTTAAAGTTAGTAACGATAATTGTGAAAAACTATAAAAAATTGTTTTTTTACGCATATCTCCAGTTGATATGAGAGGAGCCGTGATTGGAAGAAAGCAGCCAACCCGAACGAACTAATTCATCACGCGGAGACTTAAGTTAGCGTCAGTTTGTAAAGAGTTGTAGTTATTGTGACACGAACGAGGGAACCTTGGTATTAAACGAGCCAAAGAAAATAGATCACATTAAACTTATTTGGAATTTCTCGAGAACTAAACACATTTTCAAACAAAAACAAAACAAAAAAAGAAATACATTTTGTTTTAGAAAATTTTATTCTTATCCGGTTTCGATTTCTTATACAGTTATACTCTTAAAACTGACATGAATGGGTTGATGAAGGCGTGGTCTGCTAACCAGACTGTTAATGTCAACAACCTTCATGAAAGTACTCAAATGCACGTGCAGCCTACGTGCGTTGTGATGTTCCGGATACCGTATAGCATGCACATACATGTACGTAATTGGTAATAATCGTATATGATTTGTGACTTGGCTCTATTATTCCGGAATGGTAGCAACAGTCCTATCTAGGGTTCTGTATATTGTGTGTATTGGATCACAGTTCCTGATAAAAGTCTCACTGGAAGCATTTGAATACANATTGGATCACAGTTCCTGATAAAAGTCTCACTGGAAGCATTTGAATACAATGCATATAGCATATGCGTCATTACATAACACAGCTACTCTAATGGATATGTAGACATCCCAAATATTGTTCTGATGCATCTGAAGCCACGAAGATGACCGGATAGTAGGATACATGTACATTTCCTAGATGTTTGCAAATAATAGCGAAAATAAGTCACAACTAAGGATGTTCACGAAAAAAAGTTAAGTATAGTAAAACAACCATAGTTAGTAAAATTAAAATATATTATAGTAAAACAACCATAGTTAGTAAAAT
This sequence comes from Clitarchus hookeri, assembly GCA_002778355.1. Classification (NCBI taxonomy): domain Eukaryota; kingdom Metazoa; phylum Arthropoda; class Insecta; order Phasmatodea; family Phasmatidae; genus Clitarchus; species Clitarchus hookeri. The sequence goes on from NQII01004656.1 coordinate 64,476, forward strand.
TAAAATATATTATAGTTAAACAAGCTTAGCTAGTAAAATTAAAATATATTATAGTAAAACAAACTTAGCTAGTAAAATTAAAATATATTATAGTAAAACAAGCATAGCGAGTAAAATTTTATTAGTACGTTTTCTTGAAGCACTATTTAATTAGAAAAAAAATTGAAAAATAAAATAATTTTTAGTAATTTTTGCTTAGTTAAATTTTTGTACACATATTTAATAAAACTAGAAAATTCTATGTTCCATTGTGCTGTAAATAGTATTTTACAGCTAAATTTAAAAAGTTTAATCTGACGACTATTAAGTTTAAATAAACGTACTATGTCGTTTATATCTTCCAAGCAAACGCACCCGTTGGTCCACGCGTCCAATAGTAGGGTTACAAGCGTGGAGGCTTCAAGCCTGTTGTCACGCCAACATTTACTTAATACTGTATGTTTTATTTCCTACCAAATGTCAATATATGTGCATGTTGTACGAAGGCGGCAGAGGGTGGGGGAAGAGACAACATTCATGTTGTACTTGGTAGTGACAATATTAGTATTTTGGTAGCTTTGTCACTGTGGCACTATCAACATCGAGATACCTCGTCGATAATTTGCATTCCTTAGATTTCCAACACAAAATTGTCTTAACAGTACCCGCAATTAAAATTATAGAAATTTTACATGATATTGCTGAGTTTTGTATAACATTTTTTTGCGCGTGGTATATAATATAAATCAAACTCACGATGGCTGTGACCAAACCGGAAGAATTGAAAAAGACCACTCTTAAATAACACTTTATGGAAAATGTCGGACTTTAAAAACGGTTTTGGAATTTTCGTAACATTTTTCGAATATGTGAAATAAAATATACGGTCACCAAAGTGAGAGATTACGAAGTATCTCCTACAACCGATACGAACTTTTCCGTTTCAAAAGACACAGCATAAGCTTTCAAATCACAATCCTCTGCCAGAAAGCTGTTACCAGAATCAGTTGAATTATACTACTGATCAGGTATACTCAAGGTTAGTTATCATTAAAATAATTGGATCTTTCCCATCTAGCGTTATGTAGGATCATACAAAACTGATAATTGAATAACATAATTTTTATTTGAAGTTGTGTCTAAAAGGACATTCGATCGTTTGGAGGTAATAAGTACAAATGTTATAAAATTTTGTAACTATGTTACGTTGTTTTTTGTAAAAGCAAAACTTCGCTGATCACGACAAATTATTTAATACTGTACAATAATAAAGACGGCTTTAACTAAATCCTCAAATTATTTTGACACAAAACACTACTAGTGTTTGTTTAATATTGCGATATCTACGCGATACTGTAATACTGAGCAGTAAAATCATTTGAGCGCAAATATATTATTTTTATAGACGAATGCATCACTACTTAGACATATTTTATCTTTAGTATGCCAAAATGTATGATTTAGCAAAACCAAATAAAAATAAATATGTATCCGCAAATAGTAATCTTTACTTTCCACATTTAACAATATCACAAAACATAATGATATATTTGACAAGAAAAATAGAAGTAGAATATAAAATAAATGTTAGCTGTNATCCGCAAATAGTAATCTTTACTTTCCACATTTAACAATATCACAAAACATAATGATATATTTGACAAGAAAAATATAAGTAGAATATAAAATAAATGTTAGCTGTTTTCGATGTATTTTCAGCGGGAGATAAATAACAAAATATAAGGACGTCCTTTATTTAAACGTTTAAAAATCACACAACTGAGGGTGTTTTAACAGTTCCGTCTGAGTAAATACAAGCGTAAGGCGAATATGATTCTAAAATATATTTATAAATAAGTTTCTGTGTGATTTTCAGGATTATTAAAGGGCGGGCATTATCTTCACAAGAGGAAAGACTATAAGCCCTCGTTGTTCTACTCTTCTGCAATGTGATAACAGTGGCTGACCGTGCTGTACAAAGTATCGTCCTTAATATAGTCCTGTTTCCTCACATTTAGTTGTAAGTGGGTACTGCGCTGATAGATTGTACAGCCAACCAGGAGTGTAGGGCGGGTTGCCTATCAAACTGGCGCCTACCGTGGCATCTATCCTAGTCAAAGCGCTTCAAACGAAATCGTCAAGTTAAGGGCCCTGCCTAACCGGAGTTATTTTCCGTGTATGTGGCCAAGAAGCGCGGGAGTGATACGGACCACACTGCCACGCACGACAAGCGCGCCATCGCCTCTACGTGCAGGGCTCTGAACTGGCACGCAGTGCTCTTGGCATGCTGCGTGTATCTATAGTTCTTTAACCCTGTCATTATATTGGTGGAAAGTCTGAAGCAAGGCCCAAGTGCTTTGAAAAGCCGTTTTTAGTTATGTTGGAGTACTCAGAAATGACTTTTAAAATGTGCGTGACATCTTGAAAGCACTCGGAAGGCTTCGCGTGAAGTGTGTGTTATTTACGTACGTCAGCACATAACACGCGGGTTCCCTAGTTTTGTGGAAAAAAATTTCATTTCAACTCCACACCACATTTCAAGCACCAGGCAGGCGGACAACTCAAAGAGCTTGTTTACCTGGTTGATTCGAAATACGCTGTCGTTTACTTACCTGACTCTACTACTGAATAATGGGCTAGAATAGATACGTTTGCGCTGTTCTAAATAGTCTCAGTATGAAATGATGAATCTCTGTCAACTATACACAAAACTCCCAATCCCATCCCTGAACAAGCGTGGTTCTTGTGAGGCAAAGAAAACCGGAAAGTCACTTTCTGCACTGTCTCGGTTCCTGGACATCTTGTTCTTCAGAAGCGTGGCTATTCCGGGGAATAAGAAGGATGCGGGTGTATGTCATTCTTTTGACTTCTCGACAGCTTCTGCTTCGTAATATTTGCCTTAAACGGTTAAACACATGTCTGCAAAGAACAGAGAATAACCTATGCAATAAACAACGATGGTTGTTTTTTTACACAACTCCTGTGCTTTCCGTCAATCTCCGCATAAAAACGATACATCGGCAATGGTTCTACGCAATGAAAAAAAAACACGTAATGAGTAATACTTAGTGTCGTCCGCACCACTAACAGCAAAGAAATTGTGTTACATCATTCCAAGAAAAATTAGCCAATTTCTCCATTGTCAATGTCTGAAATAAAAGTTTATTCAAGGAAGCTGATTTTATGTTCTTACCTCCCCGTCGTCCATGTGGGAAGTTGACCACATCTACTTCCACGCAAAGCTAGGGTAACACTAAGAGCACAAATAGGTAAACTCATTTGCATATGGTTGACCGAATTCCTCTCACTTTGTAGAGACTGAGTTCAGATCGCAAATGCTCCAACATTATATCATCGTGTTAAATGATCATAACAACAAACCAACAAACAACCCAGTATCATATCTTCTTGATCGTGCTGGTTGCCTCGGTTAGCCATCGGTCTGAGTGATGTTTTCTGTCCTCAACTTATGACGACACACATGGGTGATAAAAAACGTCAGACACGTCGCATACTAAAGATCACGGATATATCAAAGTTAGCACTGAGAAATGTTTTTCAGTAGAAAACGTCCCAACAGTAGAAAACTCTTACATAGGGCTGGATATGAAGGGAAACGCATATGTTCAATATGAAAATTAAAAACATTATGACATGGTCGTTTAATGTATGCGGCATGTAATTTTTCGATGTGAGGCAAGTTTTGTTGGTTACCTGTCACACCCCCACCCACTCGACAAAGCCATATTATTTACATAAGTGTGAATGAGAGAGAAACGCCCATAGATTATGACGATTTATAACGAAGGAACTGTCCTAGGATATATAATTTCAACTTAGAGAAAATTAGAGAGATCCAAGAAAACACCATACATTCCACACATGAAAAACGCCAGTTTTAGATCCGTTTAAGACATAACTTGTATGTGATCAGGTTTTGGCCGAAACTGTGGCGTAGTGGTTTTGTCCGCGAGCCACTGGGGTCCATGGNAAGCACCAGGCAGGCGGACAACTCAAAGAGCTTGTTTACCTGGTTGATTCGAAATACGCTGTCGTTTACTTACCTCACTCTACTACTGAATAATGGGCTAGAATAGATACGTTTGCTCTGTTCTAAATAGTCTCAGTATGAAATGATGAATCTCTGTCAACTATACACAAAACTCCCAATCCCATCCCTGAACAAGCGTGGTTCTTGTGAGGCAAAGAAGTCCTGAAAGTCACTTTCTGCACTGTCTCGGTTCCTGGACATCTTGTTCTTCAGAAGCGTGGCTATTCCGGGGAATAAGAAGGATGCGGGTGTATGTCATTCTTTTGACTTCTCGACAGCTTCTGCTTCGTAATATTTGCCTTAAACGGTTAAACACATGTCTGCAAAGAACAGAGAATAACCTATGCAATAAACAACGATGGTTGTTTTTTTTACACAACTCCTGTGCTTTCCGTCAATCTCCGCATAAAAACGATACATCGGCAATGGTTCTACCCAATGAAAAAAAAAACTCGTAATGAGTAATACTTAGTGTCGTCCGCACCACTAACAGCAAAGAAATTGTGTTACATCATTCCAAGAAAAATTAGCCAATTTCTTCATTGTCAATGTCTGAAATAAAAGTTTATTCAAGGAAGCTGATTTTATGTTCTTACCTCCCCGTCGTCCATGTGGGAAGTTGACCACATCTACTTCCACGCAAAGCTAGGGTAACACTAAGAGCACAAATAGGTAAACTCATTTGCATATGGTTGACCGAATTCCTCTCACTTTGTAGAGACTGAGTTCAGATTGCAAATGCTCCAAGATTATATCATCGTGTTAAATGATCATAACAACAAACTAAGAAACAACCCAGTATCATATCTTCTTGATCGTGCTGGTTGGCTCGGTTAGCCATCGGTCTGAGTGATGTTTTCTGTCCTCAACTTATGACGACACACATGGGTGATAAAAAATGTCATACACGTCGCATACCAAAGATCACGGATATATCAAAGTTAGTACTGAGAAATGTTTTTCAGTAAAAAACGTCCCAACAGTAGGAAACTCTTACATAGGGCTGGATATGAAGGGAAACGCATATGTTCAATATGAAAATTAAAAACATTATGACATGGTCGTTTAATGTATGCGGCATGTAATTTTTCGATGTGAGGCAAGTTTTGTTGGTTACCTGTCCCACCCCCACCCACTCGACAAAGCCATATTATTTACATAAGTGTGAATGAGAGAGAAACGTCCATAGATTATGACGATTTTTAACGAAGGAACTGTCCTAGGATATATAATTTCAAATTAGAGCAAATTAGAGAGATCCAAGAAAACACCATACATTCCACACATGAAAAACGCCAGTTTTAGATCCGTTTAAGGCATAACTTGTATGTGATCAGGTTTTGGCCGAAACTGTGGCGTAGTGGTTTTGTCCGCGAGCCACTGGGGTCCATGGCGAGGTCCAAAGTAGTGCGCAAAGTTTTCTGAATACCTGCGTCACGAAGTTATTCCCATGATTATATATGCCTAGTTTTAAATACTGATGTTGCATTATATTCCAGTCTGCTTAATAATATGTTCAATGACAGATTATCTTCTTTTTTTAATGTTTTAAATTACAATACAAAACCAATAAATTCTATTAATTCAATTGTTTATTATTTTTTGGAATGAAGTAAAATAAACTATTTTTAAGGTGACGTAATATTTTAAATGACGTTTGAAATTTATATTAGTACATTTTGGTACGAGGCGTTGTCACAGGTCGACCATGCTAGATTGTCACTCTTCAGTGGTTTGTTGTTGAGGAAAGTTCGAGAACTGCTACTCTAGCGTATTTCCTACAGTAGTTTCTTGTTGCAGTTTTAATGTGTGCGACACCGGACACCTACAACCAATAGGAACTGAGTAATGAGAACATGGTGCATTACAGTTTTTTGAAGAGAGCCGATGACCTAGAACGCACGTAGTTTTAAATAATAGCAATCACATAATACATTATAGGTATTTATACACAAGTTAAATGCACCGGCGAGATCTTTGAAGTTAATATGTATATAGTCGTTGCGTTGTTTGCATGACTATATGGAAATGAACTTTATGTATTATTAACTATATTTAACTGAGGAAATGTACGTGTTTGTTCAACAAACTATGGGCAAATTTGATCGAGAGTACTGAATTATCTTATCTTTTAACAAATTTTGGTGTCACATACTGCTATAATTCGTAATCCACGTGGCATTTTCAGTTTTTTTGTGCTTAAGATATTTTGAGATTGTGTTATTCTGATTTAAACATTTTGTATCTACTACACAGAAATATGTTTTGTACAGCCCACAAGAAGAAGGTTCTGGTACTACGGGAGAATGTTTATCCAGGCTAGCAGACACCGCAAAGTGTTTCACAGCACCAAGCTGCGGAAAACGACTCTCCGTCATTTGCTGTGTCAGATGATGAAGTCGCCACATTCGTTTCTATAGACGTTTCCAGCGCCAACCGTACCTGGGTGAACCAATCGTGTTTGCTCACAATGTAATATAGCACACTTCTCCTGGAAGTCATGGGTTTGAAACCCAGCACGTCGATGCAGTTTTCCAACTCATATTCCATCTCTATTTCAATCAAATGCCACCGAAGTTCCATTATATAAATCCTCGAAATTCTCTTTCGACGAATTAAATACTTCATTATCTTTGTACGTGATTGGGTTGGGGCAACTGTTTGGTTTGATGTTTTAGGCTTTCCTTTGCGGTTCAATTACTAGCGCGGTGTGTAAGAATCTTGCCATAAGTGGCGAGAAGTTATAAATAGGGGTTTCAGCGCTTCCTGGATGCAGGATGCAGACTGGGGAACACATGGCAGCCATCTTGGATTACGTCAAGTGGCAAACTCCTGCCCTGTAATTCCTTCGCCTTGTCGAGACCTGCACGATGCTCGCGTTGCCGGCCCACCGCCTGGGGCAGCCTTCTAAATTCCAACGATATGAGAAAACCTCGCCAGCTTGTCCACTCGTCCCCAGCCAGGTGGCAGTGATTGACGTGTCAGATATCTTCATACTCACAATTGGCGTCATTAGCATAGGCGAATCCTAAAGGAATATGAGAAAACCATATAATGTCGTTTTTTCGCGATTACAAGTTTATTGCCTAAAGTGTGTTGTTCGATGCATGTATGTACACTATTTCTTCTCCTAACACTTCCCATGCAGTGTCAGTCGTGTTGTCAATGCGTCGGACTGGTGACCCATGGGTGGCCGGAACAATCCTGCACTACTCCTTGCATTTTTTTAGTTCCGATACACTTACCAACTAAAAACATTCTCAACGCTCCTCACGGCAACTGTTTGAACTACATCCCTCGATGCCAGTGCACCTCTGCTAGCGATGAGTGACCTAACTCACATGCACAAAATGGCTACGCCGATACCAGCGCTCCTAGTTGCTAACTGTAGATCTTCAAACACTCTGGTGGCGGTCGCGAGAATCATAGATGGCGGCAGGCGCGGGAATTAAAATTGTAGGACGTAAAAAGAAAGACCTTAGCACTCTCTGGTGTGGATGTGGGAATCAATGATGGCTGCCTACAGCAGACGAAATCGATGGTGATGGAGGACGTGAAAATCAAGAAAGGGGTGGGGGCGAGAGATAATAACGGAGACTGGAAGGAAAATGAGAAAACCCCGTGAGGGATAGAACAGCCGGGAGCCAGAAAGAAACGGGAGGGCACAAGAGAAACATAAAGAATACCGGAAGGAATATGAGAGAAGCCCCAGAGGGATAGAACAGGTGTGAAGAAGGAATGACAGAGCATGAGAAAGACGTTAACGTCGGAATTAAAGAGCGGAAGGAAAAGAATTCTTAACGCGAGAGCGTGAAGTGCCTAGGTGGATTGATAGTGCAGGAGGGAAAAAAGGGAAATTCCAGAGGGAAAGAGGAAAAGTTCAAGATGGCCACCGCTAGCGAGGATTGTAAGATCAGCAGGTTGCTGCCTGACATTATCCAATATGGCCGCCGTGAGTCCCCTGGTCCCCATCCAGCATACAGGTGGCACTGAAACCCCTTCTTCTTACTACTGTGTCACGCATTCCCATAAATGTATACCCGAATGGAATATACACTTATTTAACTATTAGGCTCTACAGACATGCTAGAGAAAGAAATTTCTAACTTTTTGTCTGGCTTAAGCAGTACATAAAGCTTATATTACAGGCGTTATTACCGAAATCTGATTACAATTTAACGATATACGAGAATTGTTTTTATCATCTAATTGCTAGTAAATTCTATTTAATTCTGCTCCCGTAACGTTTTTTTTTTACCACGTTGTTTGGGAAAATATGACGTTCAGAAATGTTTTACCTTTTCCTGCTCTTTAGAAAATTCATATTTTCATACTTTGTTATAAGTGCATTCTATTTATTTTATTGTTTCATTTTGCATCCACCAAAATATATTAACACATTTTATAACTTAATTCGTTAAAAAATATAGACCATTAAAGATTTTCATCTCGTTAAAAACGTTTGATTAATGGTATGAAGTGCCTGCGCCATTACCGGTGACATTTCAAGATAAGGTACCAAATCCTGCAACATCCGTACTTTCTATTTCTGCAGATATTTCTATGACGGTGGTGGGTACACGAACCGTGTATTAACTCTTTAGCTAATAAAATAGGAAAATAACATTGTAGCTAAGTCAGAATTTCCGTTATCTGTTATTATGTACGGCAGTGAACCTGCAGCAAAAGTCCTTCATTTTTTGAAACTACAAATCCTTTAAACCTTAAACAAATCAACCTGTAAACCAGGAATGTTATAAGTCTACAAATTATAGCATAGTGTTTTGGTGGCATTGTAAAACGAAATCGTATAAGCATACCATAATAGAAAAATACGATACACTTGTACCTATTTAATACAAAGAGAGCATCACTGTAACTCCTGAGACGCCCGTCTGCCTGCATAGAAGTTATTTCCAACAGAAGTTACACGCAGCCACGAATAACGTGTCGATATATTTAGACACTGGAAGGGTTGCAGAATCGATTTTGATGACGAAGTCGTAGCAAATATGCTCAGGCGCAAAACACGTTTTCTATCATGCAACAAGCACAATGGAAACACGGGCATAAGATTAGGTATGGCGGTCCTTTATAATAATGTTCATGAAGAATCAGTGCTTTGCTTTCTAACTCCTTTATTGTAAAATTATTCAAAACTTGATGATGATTACTGAGGAAACATTCATTCAGACTGATTTGAGGCACTCGACTTATTATAAGTTCGTTTGGAAGCACGAGAGCTATCTTATCTGGCGTGTAAAATTTTCAAACTTCTACGTTGAAACTAAACTGTAATTTTTACAATTTGTGATATAATTTTTGTATAGCATAGTTACAAATATCATATTTTCCGGAATTATGTCACAACCAGAAACGCATCATAAATGCAATGGAATTCGTTGAAACACACACAGTTTAACGCACGTTGAACTGGTATTTAATTATTGGAGTGAAGAGTGAGTGAGTGAAGATATTTGGGAGGCTCTTAACATCGAGGTCTTGAGAGCCGATTAGGGTGAAGAGGTGGGAATGGAGCAGCGCCGGAATGAAAGGGCAGGGGAAACGGGAGGTTCCCAAGAAAACCCGCCAACCAGCGGCATCGTTCGGCACGATTCCCACTTGCAAAAATCCGGAGTGAACCGGCCGAGCATTGCACACGGATCGCCTTGGTTGGAGGCGATCTCTCTAAGTGCTGAGTCACCGACGCCACCTTCTCTTTTGTGAGTGAGTGGCAACTATAAGGGGGGGGGGATATCGTCCTGTTCAAACAGCACGATCTTCCTGCTGTTGCACGAATGACAGCAGAATGGCTTGAAAGATATTATAGGTGTACCTGGATAAATATTACCCTGTTTCATAAATATGCTTCTTATCACTCAACAATTTCTAGCTGAAATAGATTTAAAAATACTTTTTAAAATTTCGTTTTCAGAAATTCATTATGATAACACTTTGGATTATATTAATGTGTTGTGGTATATTCGATGTTTTCTTAAAACTTGCAAATTCCATTATGTTACCATGAGAATCCTTTCAGCACACTAATCTGAGAACGTTAGAATATAATTGTCCGACTGTTCTTGCAGGTTCTTTACTAACTGAGATCTCCGGATTCACAATAATATTTTGTTTGTATTGCCATCATGAAATCCTCTGCCTTCTCTGCTTCTCGCTCTGAAGTGCGACGTTCAAACAGGGGATATCGGATTACATCACTACCACGACTAGGGTCTTATTGGAGCTCCTTCAGCGAGGAAAGAGAAATAACTAGGTGCACCTGTTTATCGCGAAGAGGCTTCAGGACAAGTTGTGTTCCAAAACACTTTAGTTGAAAACCACTTTGGTGATTGGATCATTTTAACGGTTACGCGCGTTATCTGTCTGCCCGCGAATCACGGACATTCAATATTGGAGAAATTTAATTCTGATTGGCTCACTCGCGTAACTGACACACTTCGCACAAAGACAAGCGGCCAATAGCGAAAGGAAGGCTGCAAGTGGGCACATAGGATATCGAAGTCTAGCCTCCGCATAAATCTTTTCGCGAGAAACAGGTGTCCCTAGAAATAACGATTCAGGAGTACATGGAGAGCTGAACAGTAGAGCGGCGGCACAAATAGCCGTTAGTCCACACTTGGAAACATGGCTCGTGTTAATAATTCCCAGCTAACATTTGAAACTCACTATCTCTTTGACAGCTCCGTCATTATACTTTCCTAGAGAATCCTGCTTATGGTTCAAAATAATTAATACTGACAAAACTTACAGCTCGATAGCAGAATGGATCNCCCAGCTAACATTTGAAACTCACTATCTCTTTGACAGCTCCGTCATTAACTTTCCTAGAGAATCCTGCTTATGGTTCAAAATAATTAATACTGACAAAACTTACAGCTCGATAGCAGAATGGATCTTGTCGTGAAACTATACGACAAATTGAATAACACGACATAACATATTTAGAGATTTGCATAAATATAAAACTTGATGTAGAACATCATAGTTCATTAGTGATGAGGTTTAGACCTATAAATTTGAGAGGTTTTTAATTACTTTTTTGAAGTATAAAAGAAACTATACAGTGTTAAACAACAAAAATCAGAGTGATGTTTAGTTGGTAGCTAGTGGCTTAAACACCAGGAAATCTGGTTCCAAAAATCACCTACCTTCGTAATTTAAATTAGGTTTGCCAGATTATGAGAGCAAAAAATATACATTCTACACCCTAGCATTTCTGCTGTGTTGATGCTTGAAGCCGACTTGCACATATCAATAAACAGGGCCACCTTAGTGAAACATGCTCAGGCCAACCGTGCCTAAGAAGTAAGTGATTTTATATATTTTCAGAGGCTGCAGTGACACGCCGGCATTGGTACGCAACATCTGTGCTTCCCGCCAAATGAGTGTGTGTCAGTTTATTGAGAGGTGATTAACTATGGCATATAAAATGCAGTGTTTCTTACAGATCAAAATGTTTACTGCAAATATAATTTTTCATTAAACAAAATACAATACCTCATAGGTAACACACATTTTGATTTGTATAATTAAAATTTATTTACAATAAAAGTAATAATGACGTAATTGTACCATTGCATATTATAGCAATTAACAAGGCGACGTTGCAAAAAATTCTACTAAATGTAATCGTTGCATGTTACTTGATACGTGCCTTCTCGAGTCATCGCAGTACACTACCATACGCTTGGCATTTGCGTGTGTCAGAGGTGTTGCCAAACTACACAGGCTTGGAGCCGTACCCTTTGAAAATAAAGGCACTTACTTCTTGAGTACAATTGGATTTAGAATTCTTCATTTATTTTCGATATGTGTGCATGTTAAATTTCAAATATTAAAATCGTAAAAAATGTAAGGGAATTAATTTTTGCGATCATAATCTACAAACACAGTTTACACATTGAAGGGGAAAGATTTTACGAACAAAATTATGAGGTTTGAGGTATTTTATCAACTAAAAATAATTTTCTTATTAGTTGTATAGTCTCACGTTGTTTCTGATATATTCATTACATTAATTACAAAACCTCTTGATTTTGGGGCGTAAACTCCCTCAGTTATTACTTCAGGCTACGAGTAGTATTATATTTCCTGTTTAATTTTGCATCAGAAATAACCGCTGTAGTGACTAACAAACATTCAAGGAAACATATAATGTTACATTTAAAATACGAAACATTATATCCCTTCTTAGAAAAGTCACTTGTTAATTTTTTGAAGGACCTTCCTGAAGATATTTAGATAAAGTTTATTTCTACAAAAGTAATCATGACACATTCAACGATTTTATTATCACATTACTAGCAGAAAATATGTATTTTTGTGTGGTTCCAACGTTTATTTCAAGTTGATGGTTGACTTTATTTATAAACAACATAATTTGAAGGAGTCGTGCTATGTAATTAACTTCTGCTTGCGTACCAGAGGTATATTCCCAGCGTAAATGATGCTTAACTTCTCAGAAAACTGTGAAAATAAACGAAAAGTATGTATTCTCTTCCACGTGGTTTCTAACATACGATAAACTGGGAAAACAAGTTCCTAGGGACATCCAACAAAGGTATTATACTCAAATGATGGTTCGACAACCGGAAGTGGCAGACCACTCATTTCCTTTCGTCACCGCCGAAGCACCTTTGCGCATGACGTACGCGTTTTCCTTCATTGTCTAATTTTTTTTCCAACCCGTATTTTAGCACAGCCCCTCCCGAGCTTTCCGACCGCCACCCCTAACCTAATAATGCCTTGAAATATTTAAGTTTCCCTTGTTTGAGGGGGTAGCGGTTGGAGAGTGTATAGGAGAGAAAGACCGCCATGCGACAGGCGAGCCGAAGAACTGGAGGATGAGGGGAAGACAGGTGCCTGAGGAGAAGGTTGAAACGGGGAGGGGAAAGAAGAGAAGGCATTATGGTGCCCCCCTGACGTGGCCGTTAATAATTAATGTCGCCGGCTTCAGGCTTGGGGNAATGAGGACGTATATTCCATTCACGGTTACTTACAACTTTCCTGAAGCCCTGCTGAAGTTTCACTTCCAGGATATTCCTCCGCCTAATGCAAACAGAGGGCTTAACTGAGTGAGTGAAGAGATTTGGACGACTCTTAACATCAAGGTCTTGAGAGCCGATGAAGTAGAAGCGAGGTGAGTATGGAGTAGCACCGGAATGCAAGGGTGAGGGAACCGGGAGGTCCCCGAGAAAACCCGGTTAGCAGCGGCATCATCCGGCACGGTTCCCACATGCAAAAACCCGGGAGTTACCCCACNGTCCCCGAGAAAACCCGGTTAGCAGCGGCATCATCCGGCACGGTTCCCACATGCAAAAACCCGGGAGTTACCCCACCGGGAATAGATAGAACACGGTTCGCCTTGGTAGGAGGCGAGTAGTCTTACCACTAAAACACCGCGGCCCCCTAGCTTAACTGAGTCTAGAGAACTACACCAATGGAACAACGCACTGCAATCGTGCGCACTCAACTCAATAACATTCTCCATAAAAACTAGCTTATTAATATTTTTATTATTTTTAACTACAAATAAAATATAATGACTTATCGATAAAATACGGGTATTATTAAATCTTTAATTCAATAACAAACAGCGTACTTATATGTTGACACAGGTGTAAGAAACAACGAAACACGCCATACATGAAGTGATTTTTCAAAGGTTTGATTCAAAAAGTGTGAATTAGCGGCTCGACTATAGAGGCGAGTTGTTGGTCGCCGCCTGAGTCTCGGTGCAGGCGTCTTCGCCAGAGTGGCGGCATGGACGCCGCGTTTGAGGGACACAGATACTAACTGGCCAGTTATTTGAGTAACTTCAGTTATTCTTACGTTCTTGCTGGAGAGCACTAACGTTCGCTGAGGAGGCTTTCCGAGTTTCGGGTTTCCGGTACTGCAACGCCAACAAAACCAGATATTGGCAGGTGGTTCAATTTACGTGCGCTTTTGGAGGTTTTTACAAAAATGCACATGGTAGCATCATTAAACAAAAAGTAATACTTATGGGAATACTAAAAAGTACAACCACATAACATAAATTATTTTGTTTGGAATATTAATTTTCTACAGTCCCGTGAGTATAAGTATGGCATTTTTTAGCGTAAAGAGCCTTTTAAATAAGCAATGAAATAAAATTCCTAACTGAAATGTCTAGTTTCATTCCTTTTTAATTTATTAAATTAAATATTACTGACAAGCTTTCGGAAACGTCAACTTACTGATGTACAAAAACATTTACTGTTTAATGCACTCTGATCCCTTACTGTTGACGAACACTGACAAGTCAAAAGTGATTTCAGTGGCCGTCAGCAGTAACGGAGGGCATGAAGCCAAGCACAAGTGAAATAACATTTAGGTTAATTTTNGGGGGGGGGGCACAGCGCTGTGACGGCTAGAGCACTCGGGTTCCCGGCGGAGTCGCTCCTGGATTTTCGCATGTGGAAATCGTGACGGACGATGCCACTGGTAGACGGGTTTTCTCAGGGGTCTCTCATTTCGGCCGCCCTTGCATTCTGGTGTTGCTCCATACTCACCTCGCTTCACCCTCATTGGCTCTCAANCAGGGGTCTCTCATTTCGGCCGCCCTTGCATTCTGGTGTTGCTCCATACTCACCTCGCTTCACCCTCATTGGCTCTCAAGACCCCGTCACGTCGTTACGGTTCCCCCCCCCTCCCCGCCAACTAATCACACCATTACAATCCTTTGATTGGATGCCCGTGGCTAGAAACTCGTACCTGATCGCCTACTGCGTGCCGCGAATGACTTCCTGTTGTTTCGATGTTTGGGCTGCCGCCTGGCAAGAAAGTGGCCAGGTTGTGATTGGCTAACGGAGTTCCGACATGTCGCTGGCCAGTGAAGATATTTTGGAGATCGTGTACAAGAGGCGGTTACACTTCTATATCCTTAAGTATTCTGTGACCTTGATGTGATGGCGCAGGTGTGTCGGTCACAGACTAAAGATAAGGAAGACTGTTTTTCTGGCCTTCTCCGCATGTAGGCTACGTAACATTGACCTACCCCAACCAACACAACTGTCAAAGTCACATAGTCAACAGTTATCGACGTGTTTATTTGTACCTTAATTTAAAAAAACCAGCTCTTTCGTGTGAATCAAATACATTTACCAAATTTAATTTAATCTATCTGCATAAAAATATAATATGGAACGGAAGTATACAAACATCTGAAAGCAATTGAGTACTAAACAGTGTTCTAACCTCGAATACTATCGACATAATCGTTAATTATGTTCGTGGTGGCAGTAAAGCAGTTCATGTTGAGACTGGTACTGCGCAGTGAGCTATGTCTCTCTACCCCATTTTCACCTTACGGGCTAAACGTCTTGTCGACAACAAGGTTATTATAAATAGAACAAGTTGCTCAAAGAGGTAGGAGTTGGCCATGCCCTGTAATAATGACTCATCACAGCATCCACCTGGACCGATTTCGGAAAACCATGGAAAACAGAAATCAGGATGGACTCACCAGGAATCTAACATGGGTCCTCCTGAATTCAAGTCCACTGGTTTACCACTCCACTCCCTCCTCGATCAGTGAAACGTAAATGAGGCAGGGATGGAATGCAGAGACAGATAACGATGATTTGTAATTGGAATGGGAAAGGGTTTATTAATGTCTCCCGGTGTTATGCCTGAATTCTTATCAAAGGACGGTTTACAAACTAACCTATGAGCTTACTTAAACTTACACCTATGCTTTACCTGAGATTTGAACCCAGAACCTCCCGCTCCCCAGACCGGAGATAACATGGAGTACCCTGTGAAAACCTTCAGGCAAACGGCAAAGTTCACGCAGTTTCCTACTAACTTAAACATCGGAAGTGACCTCCACCGGGAATTGAACCCGGATCGCCTTGGTGTGTGCGCTAGCCGTGCGACCACGTTCCAATATGACGTCATGATAGGCGCGCACTGATACAGTGCCTCACCTTCTGCTTATCTTTCACACCAACTTCGCGCGCTTTTGGTTATACTTTCTGAAGAAAGAAAAAGCACGTCGGCCGCGTACGAGGTTCCAACGTGACGTATGTAAGAAATTTCCAATGAACACTGACCAGAAAAATTCGCGAGTTGAACGATATGGTTTTGGGAAATATTCACACGGTTGTCGTTTCCCCGTTAGCTGCTATCGCAATGCGAAGCCAGTCAAGAGCGCTGTTTGCACGGATTGCCAAACACATCGCAAGGATGTAGTCACATAGCTGTAATTTAATAACTGCCCGGTATTTCTTAGCGACGTCTGCGTATGAATAGACAAGTAACACTTAAGGCGCCCGTCTACCTGGCGCTTGAACTGCGTTGCAGAGTGTTCGAAATACACGTTTTTCAACGAAACTATTAAGCGTGCGTCAAACGTGCTGATTTACGAAAAGAACACACACTTCAGACGAGAGCTCTTAAGTACTTTCAAAATATCACTTACGTTAGAAACATAAATTCAGAATACTCCAAAACCGCTAAAAACAGCCTTTCCAAGGCGCTGTAGCTCAAAATGCACGCATCAGATACATACAAAACTACTATAGGCGCCTGCACTGAACCTTCCTAAAGACTTCCCACTATTAAAATAATATGGTCGCCGCTGAAAGTCCCATATGTACACGCAGCACGGCGAGAACACTGCACGCCAGTTCAGAGCCTTGCGCTTAGCGGCGATGGCGTGCTTGATGCGCGTGGCAGTGTCACCCTTATCGCACCCGCGCTTCTCAGCCTAAACGTGGGAAAAATTTCCAGGTAGATGGGGGCCTTAAGAGTGAGTGAGTGAGTGAAGAGATTTGGGTGACTCTTAACATCGAGGTCTTGAAGCGAGGTATGGAGCACCGGAACGAAAGGGCGGGGGAAACGGGAGAACCCCGAGAAAATGCGCCGACCAGCGGCATCGTCTTGCATGATTACCACACGCGACAATCTAGGCCGACCCCGCAGGGAATAGAACTCGGTTAGCCTAGGTGAGAGGTGTAGTTCCGATAACACTTCAGACATTTTTCACAACCGAATGTTAGGTTCCTTTTCTGTTGTGCATATACTTTGTATTTTTTAAAGGTGCAAAAGGGCTAATAGTGTTTCACAACCAGTTTCATGTATGAAACTTCCGGTGCAGGCTTCTTAAAAGAGCATAGAGATATGCAGCATTCCTTTGCCTTTATTATTACACCATAACATTTTAGGATCAACACTGGAAGTGTTATGAGGCGAGTTGACGAGAAAAATACTGCACTTCAGTTCAGTGCCTTGCGCGTAAAGGCGACTAGGCGTTCGATGCACGTGCCAAGGTTGCACTTAGCACTCCCCTGCTTGTAGGTCTCGGAAACGCTAAATAGCTCCAACCAGACGGCGACCTTAAGGGGTCCGTCTACCTGGTGCGTGAACTTGTTTGCAAGGTGTTTTAATACACCTTTTTTTACAACAAACTATGTTAACGTGTGCACCGTATCTCTCCACGCGAAAATAAATCACGCTTCAGACTAGGGCAGAATAATATTTTCAACATGTCACGCTTATTGCAAACACTATTTTGAATCCCTTAAACATGGCCACAAACTTCTTCAGATTATTCACTGCGACACTTGTAGCGTATAAGAACCTGCGTACAATTTCGCTACAAAGTTTCCACTGATGAGATTTGACGGAAAGCCTATACTCCAGTTCCGAATCTTGCACGTAGCAGTGACGGAGCACTTGAAACGCGTGTTACGAAAGGTAAACATTACCCAATTTATAAGTTGAACCAAAAGTCGTAGTTAGGCCGCGTGGAGTCGTAAGTTGACAGCAAATATGTTAGTTTGATTATGAATATTTCTGGAAGCCAAAGAACACAAAGGGTTTAAGTAACTTTGTGAGATAGGTTTTAGCCAATAAGCCAGTTATGACGTTGGTAAACATGCACATATATTGCGGCGTGAGACTTTATATAAACAGAAAATGTGTACGGAGAACGATATGTTAGAACAAAAGCCTACGTTTTAACGACACGCCGGTGTCACGTCTTGCAATCAAACTGTGCAGTTTATTTTCGTTTCCGCCAATCCTTCTAGGGGCTTGACGTGCCTGTCTGTGAATGTGTGCATTCGCTCCCTCTAGACGCAGATTCTCTAGAAATAGTAAAAGTATGATGTTATGAATACATTTAAGTTGAAAACATTAACATCAATATTCCTCTTTTCATTATACCTACCTATATTTTTGGAGCAATATAGTCACTTTATCCCTATAACAATATTTTCTGTAAAATATTTTGTATAGTAACGGGCGAGTCATCCTATATAAAAGATATTCCGTAACATGTGGAACTAGTTGCAACCGTAAACAACAGGCATAAAATAAATAAATATGCGTCCTCTTTTATCTAGTATTCACGTTTCAGTGATTTTTGCGCTGTAATAAACTTAGCTTCTTAAATTCGATAGAAGTTATCAAAAGGATGATTTTTTACACAAATGCAATCCTGCAGTAGTCAAGTCGTAAGTGTGTTAGATTAATCGGGATAGTTCTTATATTAGTTGACGAAATATTTCAGTACTGGCAATGGGCTTTGAAGAAACCGTAGCATTTGTGTGGCTTATTCTTTCAAAATGACTCTTATTATGCATGGAATCATCGCGAGTACCCGTCTCGTTGATATGGGCTCGAGAATATACCATATATATATATTGCTGTCTAGTTACATTTCCGTATTTGCCAATACCATTTGTGAATAGTATTTACAAATTTTACTTTAGTTTTCGGCCATCAGCAGCAGCCACCGGGTAGTGTCCATTTCGTTTATTGATCGCTGCGGATTAAAAGTAAGATTACTTGTTGTGAAAATACCACTAAATAACGCCGAGGAATTTACATAATTGTTTTCAATATCCTTCGCGCACCGTAGCGAGAAAAGTCATAAAGTTAGTTATGCACCAGTCATCAGCATAATAAGATAATAACTTTCGGGGAGAATTTAATCTCGAGTGGGAGGGAGTTGAGCGGAAACTGAAACGCTTTAACGACAGTTCCATAAGGAAACGGTGCCATTTTCCTCATTACTATGTAAATCGCGCACTGCAGATAAGGCCAGCCAGTCTCGCCTTCTGGCCCAGCATGTTTCATGAATAATTCTCGCAAGTTTCGATTCTCTCATTTGGCCCCTCCCCCCTCCCCCGGGCCGGTTTCTTTCCGGTGGCTAATGTGTCGCGACCAGCCTGGCGTTAACTAAAGAGATTGCCTCACGCCTGAGACATATTTCATTACGCCGCCATTGCGCTAATCCCGTGACCCCCTGCGCGCCATTTAACCCTGCAGCGGCGTCCACAGGAGAAGCAACTAAGCGACGCAGATAATTCCTCGCTACTGCACTTACAAGTCCTTCTTCTGTTTACGAGCCTCAAGGGTGTCGGACCAACAAAATTAATTATTTTATTTTTTGTGCCAAACGTTGTTCAACTCGTACGCATTGTATGTGATGAGATTTTCCTCGAATAAATACAATTTACTTTTAATATTTTTTTAAAAATAATTTAATGTCAACTGCAAAATTCTTACGTTTTTTCTGCAGCTGCATTAACAAATACAAACTGTTTTGTTCAGATGAAAAATATTTACAAGTAAACTAATGACATACGACGCCTACAAGTTGAACTATGTTTGGTGCAATTATAAAATAATTAATTTTCTGTGGTCCGTGAACCACATCGCGATATGTATTATTGACCATTAAATATTTCCTTGGCTAACGTAAAGCGCGCCAACTCAAAGCCTTTTCTATTCAGTATTTTTACACATTTAAAAAATCAGCCCGCGTATGATTATGATTCTTTCCTTAATGTCTATCAACATAAAATTATGTTATTTTTGGTTGANGTGAACCACATCGCGATATGTATTATTGACCATTAAATATTTCCTTGGCTAACGTAAAGCGCGCCAACTCAAAGCCATTTCTATTCAGTATTTTTACACATTTAAAAAATCAGCCCGCGTATGATTATGATTCTTTCCTTAATGTCTATCAACATAAAATTATGTTATTTTTGGTTAAATTGAACTTTTTTTTATATTCTATCCCAAAAATTTAATATATCATGAATAAATTACACGAATAAAAAGAGAGACTNAATTGAACTTTTTTTTATATTCTATCCCAAAAATTTAATATATCATGAATAAATTACACGAATAAAAAGAGAGACTGAATTGCGTCTTAGAAATGTCTAGTAAGATATATGTACTTCTCATGCAACTTATTATTTAACTGGGTGCATACAAAGAAGATGTGTAGTCCCTTTGGTGTAATTTTCTAGACCTAATAAATTTCGTTTCCACGAGGCTGATGAATATCCTGAAAGTAGAACTTTGGCAGGCCTTCAGAAAAGTTGGAAGTGACAATGAAATGGGCTGCAGTGATACGTGGGTGTTTAAGAACTACTGTTTGCACAATAACCTCAATTATCACCGAAATTAAACGTTGCGTATGCCCATTCAGCGACTGAAATCAAACAAGTCATGACCCTGTAATTGGTAGGCATCCATTTTAACACACAAAAAATAGATCCAGGTATACGTAATAGTTTCCGTCATCAACAAACTGAAGTTTTTTTTTAAAGGATGAGTTTCCCTACTTGAAAACATTTCGCTTTTTCCCAATTCAAGTGATACATGTAGTACTAATCTTTACTTCTGAGCAAACCCATTTTCTCCGTTACCTGGGCCTGAACTGAGATGTGAGGTTCATTTGGGGTAATACTGGTGAAATTTCGTCCGTCTGAAACAAATTGGGCTTTTCTAAACGACGTCGGTGTACCAGGCAGCATATGTATGATGAAGTTGGTGAGTGGATATATATATGGACGACTCTTAACATCGAGGTCTTGACNGTACCAGGCAGCATATGTATGATGAAGTTGGTGAGTGGATATATATATGGACGACTCTTAACATCGAGGTCTTGACAGCCGATGAGGCAGAAGCGGAACGAGTATGGATCAGCGCCGAAATGAAAGGCGTGGGAAACGGGAGATCCCCAGAAAACCCGCCGGCCAGTTGCATCGTCCGGCACGATTCCCACATACGAAAATCCGGANGGGAAACGGGAGATCCCCAGAAAACCCGCCGGCCAGTTGCATCGTCCGGCACGATTCCCACATACGAAAATCCGGAAGTAATCCCGCCGGGAATCAAACCCGGTTCGCATTTGTGGGAAACGAAGTAGGGTGTTGGTTAATATTTCTGAGCGCAACTCACATGGTCCTGGATTCGGGTAAGGGCAAGTGAAATAACTTTAGTGACTGAGCGAACTTACACAAAAATGATTGAAATCACTGTAACACATCAACGATGATAAAACTGATGTGCACGTATGCCCAATAATAATAAGATAAAAACATAAATTGAGAAGTGATTGCTAAGGAAGATGAAACAAATATGCTTAGTTGACCTTCATCCCTGACACTGCTACATAACGAGAACTCGGAGAACGAGGGTAAGGTAAAGAAGTAGAGAGGCGCTTAGACCACTCTTCCCTTGAGCGCTGACATAGTTTGTAATGAACGCTGCTACTGGCTCTGTTCTGACCCAGCGTCGAAATCATTCCTGGAATTTGCAATCACGCACGATGTCCTTTAACTGCTCATTTATGCACNTGTTCTGACCCAGCGTCGAAATCATTCCTGGAATTTGCAATCACGCACGATGTCCTTTAACTGCTCATTTATGCAGAGGGTGCAATTCTTCTGGAAAGATAACAAATGAGACAATTAGGTATTTTCTACGTTTTCTCGTGGAGACGGTACACGGAAGTCACGTTTCTTTCTGATTATTTAAATTTCCTTGAACGTTCGCCCTATTTTAATTACAGGCCTATTAATATCAGAAGCGATGTATGGGAAGTAATTTGAATTTATTTTACATTACCGTGCTATCACGAAGATATTTTTTAAAACTAATAGTCAGAAGTGAGAAGAAAGTCGTGCAGCAAAACGAGAATTGTTAAGATCCATGTGNAGATATTTTTTAAAACTAATAGTCAGAAGTGAGAAGAAAGTCGTGCAGCAAAACGAGAATTGTTAAGATCCATGTGTGTATTCATTTTGATCATGGAAGCCACCGCGGAAATAAAACAGGAAATTTGAAACAGCCATGTACATAAATGTAGCGTTCTTAATAAACACCAGTTGGTTGCTGCATCGTTTATTCACTTGTCAATATTTTTTTTTGCTGTGGATCTCTGATGATTTTTATACACCATCTTTTGTGCAATAATTTCTAGAAAATATGAGATTTACTGTAATTCAAAACACAGATCAGAAAATGTTTACTGTGCCGTTCGTTTGTGCCGTTATTACCAAACAGCGAACAGAAAGTTCACATCGTTAAGATTAATTCTACTCAGGATGGGAACAAAACAAGATTTCTCATGGAAAAGTTTGGCAAAGGGAAAATTTCCGCCGCTAGGTGCGCAGTGTTCCAGAAAGTAAATTTTCATTAAATTTTTTAGTTGCGTGAATAATAAAAGAGAAATATTTTAATAATTTACTAAGTTATTTAATACTTTATTTATAATTATCACAATTATCCTTTTTTTTTAACGTAGAAAATATCTTTAACACATGCGACACTAGCGCTTAATCTAGTGGCGAAAATCTTTGGTTGCCAAACTTCTAACTTCGATATTCTCAACCGGTAGTAGAAGTAACATGAACATGGTCAACATAGATTCGTGGGTGGATGGTAGACATTAACCTCATTGTTTCATCGGAGACAAAACAAAATATTCGTTACGTCGTCAGTCAAAATGGCATTACAAATTTCAGAGGCAAGGGCCAGGTGATTCATACCGATTGCCAGGTGTGACATATATCTGGCGATTCGCTCGGTAATTTACGGCAGTTGTCGGAACCCGAGAACCGTGGGCAATTTCTGGGAAGGGCGGGCCATCTCAACCCGGGCCGATGGTTATCGTGTGAATATGAGGACGTCAGTTCACCCTTGGGATACTGCCGCAAGAGGACGGGAAAAAGGAGCTCGGGTGGGTGGAGTGGGGGGGAAGAATAATTAGATTATAGTTGGGATGTAAAGAGAAGATAACGTCGCCGGCATCCTTCATCCGACCGCCGCCATATTTCAAGGCTCCCGGGACGTGTTGATATGTTTATCGCACCTGGCCCTTTCTTTTTACGTTTTTAAGACTCGCATTTAAATAAAATGTCTTCTTTTTATTCGTCGACGAGGAGGCCGGAGATGGCTGGGAACGTCTCGAAGGGGGGTGGGAGGGTAGAGGGTCTCCGTGTTGTCTTTGCAGCCGATCACGAGCTGCGCTGTAGCATTGTCAACCGCGCACACCCCCTGCAAAAACGTTTACTAGGAGCGGGAGTTAGTGTGCCTTGCAGTTCGGGCAGGTGGCACAGCTGTCGCCACTCCACGAACAATCCTTTATGACCACAACGCCATCCGAAACTGTTACATTTCGGAGACTACTCGTATATCCGCGGTTTTTTCCAAACGCATATAGTCATAACATTGTCCAAAACTCATACTACATTTTTTATGTGTTATAATAACTTCAAACACACGCATTTCCTTGGTGCATAAAAAGCACGCTATTCATAAAGTCGAAATAAAAATTATCACTATACCTGAGTCCTTCACAAGCACACTCCAGCCGAAATATGAAACAAATCAATGTTAAGAAGACACACAGTGGTTTCCCACTCAGCTGTTTTGTTATCGGAGCNCCAGCCGAAATATGAAACAAATCAATGTTAAGAAGACACACAGTGGTTTCCCACTCAGCTGTTTTGTTATCGGAGATTCATTTTGTATCTCTTGTTAGCCCCACTTGATAACAAAGATCTTTAAATTTTATTGAAATAATGAAAGCCTTAAACACCAAAAGAAAGAAATTATTCTAGGCCATGTTAATTTTAAAGACAGGCTGAAATGCTCAAGTGTACAAAGGGCAGACTTACACAATCTTCTCCTTGTGACGTTCATTATATGACGCAGAGCGACCTATCTTCCTTGTCCCTATACACCAGTACAGCATGGTATGTAAGCAATTGGGGGGGGGGGTAATTCTTATTTTATTTATGTCTTCAAGAAGGTCTGCATTACTCTTTTACAATAATACGCTAAAATTCACTTCTAGAATTCAACGCTTTAAGGATTGCTGTTTTTTTTTCAATGACTGCTCGTAAAACGACTACTATTCTCTCACCGTTTTTATGCCTGGTGAGTGACCTATGATGTTACACTGATCTGCTGAATTCTTTTTCCTATGGATAACGTTATTTTACATTTTCGTGGTAATTTTCATACATGAGTATTTCATATTTATGTTTTTTTGCATGATAACTAAAGTGGCGTTATTATGATCCGCCACACGGTACCAAGGGGTACAAAGCTCTGTGAAGTTAAATTTCTGGTATCTTTGTGCAACATTAGACATGTAATACCGTATATTTCACGTTTATTACTGTAAAAGTACTTATAGCCACAAAAAACCTCAACAAATGTGTTGACTACTTCCCTTGAACATCGTAACTTGGAAGTGAGGTAAAGAGATTTGGGTGGCTCTTAACAGCGAGGTCTTGAGAGCCAACGAGGGTGAAGTGGGGTGAGTATGGAGTAGCGCTGGAATGAAAGGGTGGAGGAAACGGGATATATCCGAGAAAACCCGTCGACCAGTGGCATAGTCCGGTGCGATTCCCACTTGCGAAAATCCGGAGTGAACCGGCTGGGGATTGAACTCGGTTTGCTTTGGTAGGAGGTGAGAAATCTAACCACTCAGCCACTGTGGCCCCTTCGTAGCTTAGAGATCACAAGTGTATGTAAGTGCAAGTGAAATTGTGTGTACATATTTAACAACCAAATTCTTAAGGCAACTGATTTTAACAAAATTTGAAATATGAGTAGAAGAGATAATAATTATTTCGCAAAGCTATTATTAAATGTATGCTTTAAATTACATTGCCCCTGATAACACAAAGAAAATGGATTTCAGAACAAATAGTTCTTAAAAAAGGAAATATTTTTTACATGCTCGAGAACTTTTTCAAGGACGGGGATCGCTGAATATTTGCTGATCACAATTGATTTTAAAGCTGTGTAAGAAACACATGTGTAGTCCTATAAAATTATATTTCACAGAGAAAATTAAATTTTTCGAGGAATAAGAAAAATTCAAACATTCAATAACTAAGGATAATGTATCTAAGGTCAAAATTTAGTTTGTATATGGTTGATCATATTTTTAATATTATTACTTTACTTTAAAAGTGAACCTGAAAACTAATTATTTATTGCCAAAAAAATCTCCAATGATTAATAAATATTTATTTAATTTATAAGCGAAGAAAGATAGAGGAAACATAGTTTAATATAATGTTTAATACGAGCACAATAAATTCCGTTGAAACCATAACTTGCATATAAACAGAAAAAATAAGAAAAAAAGAATGGAACACGCTTTCGTCAGAAATGAAATAAATGCACGCTTTCTGTGACTTAGTTTCCAGAAAGGTCATGAAGTTATGAAGAGTATTCGGTACTGATGTAAAACAAGAATTATTATGTTTCTTGGCTTTGAAACCTTCGAACTTTTTTAATAGACTCAACAGTGGTTATGTGTGCAAATGATAAACATGCACTTTTTAGTCTTGAAAACTACACTCCGATATAACGCCTAATTCGTAAAAAGTAATGCTTTGCTTAGCAAAATATTTACAACACTTAAGCCACTCACATAACACATGGGATTCGAACATAGGCTGTTAAACTCGCCAAAAGGATTTCTGAATATAAACTTCATTTATATCTATGATTTATTTACAACAATAGTTTAAATTGAAATTCTGTCGTTTCTATGTGCATAAAATGTTAATCGTACTACTAACATATATCGCTTTGTGCGTTTCAAATTCGTTACCTTTTGAATAAAACTTTAAAAATTGCTTACCCATTGCTACAAATTTTTCAAAGCAAGTTCGGATTGAAATACGTATGGTAATATTGGCAGCGAAGTAGCAAAAGTAGTTAATTGTTTAATTTCATATTAACAAAGTGGTGTTTAAGAATCCGGTCACAGAAATTATTTTATTAATTTCCAATGTGATTTATTCACATACCAGTACTGATTGACATAACTGTATCATACTTATGGCTCGTAACTGTTTTACAAATCCACTTGATTGACACTTTAATAAAGTAATAGAATTCATGACTATGTATGGCAAACTACTCAAACTGGTCTCTGGCAAGAGTGCACTACATCCTCACATCAACATTTCCTGGCGGTTGCAAATCGAAATGCTTGTTGAAATTTTAATGGGCTGTGCTATATGCATGTTTGCAGTTTTGGTTTCAGTTAAGGTTGTCGTAGGTTTAAGGAATTAATCAATTCGACTAGGGTAGTTGGAATCCAACTATTCTAATATGAATCAACGGGAACAGCTCATTTAAGTGAAAAAATAATGGCAAACCTTTTGTAAAAACACAAAAAAAAAAACAGACATTTTTAAATTTTCTTGCTACTGTATCCACGATCATTTTCTATATTTACGAATAAAGTTAATACCTCTTACTTCCAGATTTTTGAAGGTACAGGGTTTTAACACTCGATATATATATATATATAAAGTCTGTCTCAGTAACGAAAAACCAATCAAGTATGTAATGCCGGTATAATATTTTGAGGATGTTAAATGTGCAAAGTGCTACACTAGTGCACACAAAGATTTTTTTGAAACAGCAAATCTTTATAATTTTAAAATGTCACAGACTGCTTATCTCTGTAAAAAAAAAGACCAATTTTGAACACAAGGCGTCGAAATGATGAAAAATATAATTTAACCAACGTGCTTATTATATTCCTGAGTAGTATACGTTACCCGTGCTCACTAGATTCCTGAGTAGTATACGCTACCTACTCCAGAGAGACTCAGGCATAGTATACGCTGTTAACGGTAAGGTGAACTTTTTCCAAATCTTCCAGATAAATTGGCAGCCAATCAAGTTAAATAGTTTTAAGTATTGGCGTATTGCGAGTGTAATATTAAATTATATGGCAAGTTTTTAATTTTATTTTCTACTCATTTATGGTCGAAATGACAAATAAGTTACTCATTTAGGTTCTTAACAATTATACATTTTTACTTGGCTAATGCATGTATAAAGTCATTTAGGCATCTGGTATTTGTTATTTATTTACATATGGCATAAGGACACAAATGAGGAGAAAAGTAGATCTTAAGTGCGGCTTTCAGAAGTTCTCACTTTACCGTGAACAGCCAATAAGGAGCGTTGTATTGCCTTCCTAGCAGCTGTGGGGTCGTAGGTCGATGATTCTCTAACGACTAGAGATTGCCTTGTATCGTTCAGTGAAAGTTGCTTACGTATTTGTTCTTAGGCTTAAAAGAGGGTACGTTTATCATCAAAGTAATTCCTATTTTCATATATACTAGAGCCAAATAAACACCCTGCCGTTTTTACGACATTTTTCTAACGTGGTTTCATTTAATTTATTTATTCTTCACCATGAATAAAATATTACCGTTAATTAACTGTATGAGTTCTCCAGATCTCAATGTCATCCAAATGGTCAAAATTTATGTTATGCATTATTTCTTCTAAATTAACTTTATAACTCACACAAACTTGAGTACAAAGAACAGACTACTTTCGAGGTATTGATGACCAGCAGGCAATACACCGTTAAGGACTCGGCGTTTACTTATTTACAAACAAAATTTACTTTACGATAAATTTAATATTCTTATTATTCATGTCATCTTAGTTTGCAATATGTGACGTCAAGTTCGAATACAACGGAACATAATTAATATACTCTACGATCGCATCTATTTTATCACTCTTATTTTTATGAATTTATTGCTTTATTTCACGATTAATGTGGCTGTCTTATGTTTTATCATTTATATTTAAAATAGAGGTTCTTCAGCTTTAACTAAGGGCCACATGAAATATGATAGATAGAGAAACAATTAAATGATAAGTATTTTAATAAAATGCGCTATAAACAGAGTGTAACTGAAGTGACACACGGAGCTAAAATAATTAATACAAACGTATAAAATAGCTTGTCGATATTTAATTACCGTAGGAAGAATGTGTAAATGACGTCTTGTGCTGACAACCTGTAACATTATGACCCTTATACTGTTGTGGAACCTATAGTTTCCTTAGCAGTTATTTATTATCAACAGTGAGACTACATGGGTTTCTTTTTTTTTTCTCCTACTCTTTATTTACAGCACTCTATAAACTCAAGCCGTTGCGTTCTACCCTGATGTCGTTTTTTATTCGATTCCAAGTCTATAAAATCTAAATTCTGTTTCAATCCGGCTTGCTAAGAATATTTCATAACAGCCTGTTGCAACACACAAAGAATCCATTCTCTTTGTATCATAAAGGAACTAATGACAAACCCTTTGGAATTTAACATTTGTGCGTCTGTATTTGGGTTTTCTGGCACTTTTAAATTTTATTCCTCGTTGCCTTAACTGTATGCATTTTAAATGCAAGATATACGGTATTTAGATTCTTTAGTTCTTGTTCTTTTTTTTACGTTCTTATACAAAATGTTTACTTTATAAAAAACCTTATACACAGTAAAAAAAAACTCAATAAACGAGAAAAATATTGTATTCATAATAATATTCCACAGACGACTAATGAAATGAAAAATGAAATGGCTAATTTATATAATGTTTCATAAATTCACAGTAATTCCTACGAAAGTCACTGTAAGTTCGTGACTGAGAAAACGCAGTATGAGTAAATTTAAGAAGATAGGGGTTATGTATTTTTGCCAGTAATGTATTTAAGTCACGATATTTTTTAACAATTCTTTCTGTTTATTACACTGACCCAATGTTTTATTAGTTATATTTCTAATAATTCCTGTTATTGCTCTCAAAACTAAATTATAAATGTAAAGTATTTAGTGCATTTTAATAATAAAAAAAAGCTTGATTTCTGAGTTATATGCCTCGTGTGAGATGAGACACGGGTAACTGCCTCCATACAGTTAGGACANAAAAAAAGCTTGATTTCTGAGTTATATGCCTCGTGTGAGATGAGACACGGGTAACTGCCTCCATACAGTTAGGACACATTACTAATGCCTCATAAACCAGTAGTCATTAAATTGTAAGTCAAAATATATGTAACTTTTGCGACATTCGTAACCTCATTTTAAGAGTTCTTATACAATTTTTATTTCGTTTTGATATAGCAAGTTTCGGCTTGTTTTGATACCACGACAATTGTTACAAGTTAATTGCTTTTACTAATTTCCCAGTTGAAACGAAAGTATAATAATAACCGGTCATTTCTAAATGACGATTTTATAAGCGTCGTTAAAAACTGCAGTCAAATATGACATTAGAAAAAAATTACACCATTTTATGCTATGAAATCATGTTTTAGAAAAACAGCTATATCATACACTGTAAAAAGAGTATTTGAATACAACAGGACTTAATTTAATTTTTTGGTTATAACNGTCAAAATTTATGTTATGCATTATTTCTTCTAAATTAACTTTATAACTCACACAAACTTGAGTACAAAGAACAGACCACTTTCGAGGTCCTGATGACCAGCAGGCAATACACCGTTAAGGACTCGGCGTTTACTTATTTACAAACAAAATTTACTTTACGATAAATTTAATCTTCTTATTATTCATGTTATCTTAGTTTGCAATATGTGACGTCAAGTTCGACCATAATTAATATACTCTACGATCTCATCTATTTTATCACTCTTATTTTTATGAATTTATTGCTTTATTTCACGATTAATGTGGCTGTCTTATGTTTTATCATTTATATTTAAAATAGAGGTTCTTCAGCTTTAACTAAGGGCCACATGAAATATGATAAATAGAGAAACAATTAAATGATAAGTATTTTAATAAAATGCGCTATAAACAGAGTGTTAATGAAGTAACACACGGAGCTAAAATAATTAATACAAACGTATAAAATATTTAATTACCGTAGGAAGAATGTGTGAATGACGTCTTGTGCTGACAACCTGTAACATTATGACCCTTATACTGTTGTGGAGCCTATAGTTTCCTTAGCAGTTATTTATTATCAACAGTGAGACTTCATGGGTTTCTTTTTTTTTCTCCTACTCTTTATTTACAGCACTCTTTAAGGTTATAAACCTTAAGCGTTCTACCCTGATGTCATTTTTTATTCGATTCCAGCGTATAAAATCTAAATTCTGTTTCAATCCGGTTTGCTAAGAATATTTCATAACAGCCTGTTGCAACACACAAAGAATCCATTATCTTTGTATCATAAAGGAACTAATGACAAACCCTTTGGAATTTAACATTTGTGCGTCTGTATTTGGGTTTTCTGGCACTTTTAAATTTTATTCCTCGTTGCCTTAACTGTATGCATTTTAAATGCAAGATATACGGTATTTAGATTCTTTAGTTCTTGTTCTTTTTTTTACGTTCTTATACAAAATGTTTACTTTATAAAAAACCTTATACACAGTAAAAAAAACTCAATAAACGAGAAAAATATTGTATTCATAATAATATTCCACAGACGACTAATGAAATGAAAAATGAAATGGCTAATTTATATAATGTTTCATAAATTCACAGTAATTCCTACGAAAGTCACTGTAAGTTCGTGACTGAGAAAACGCAGTATGAGTAAATTTAAGAAGATAGGGGTTATGTATTTTTGCCAGTAATGTATTTAAGTCACGATATTTTTTAACAATTCTTTCTGTTTATTACACTGACCCAATGTTTTATTAGTTATATTTCTAATAATTCCTGTTATTGCTCTCAAAACTAAATTATAAATGTAAAGTATTTAGTGCATTTTAATAATAAAAAAAGCTTGATTTCTGAGTTATATGCCTCGTGTGAGATGAGACACGGGTAACTGCCTCCATACAGTTAGGACACATTACTAATGCCTCATAAACCAGTAGTCATTAAATTGTAAGTCAAAATATATGTAACTTTTGCGACATTCGTAACCTCATTTTAAGAGTTCTTATACAATTTTTATTTCGTTTTGATATAGCAAGTTTCGGCTTGTTTTGATACCACGACAATTGTTACAAGTTAATTGCTTTTACTAATTTCCCAGTTGAAACGAAAGTATAATAATAACCGGTCATTTCTAAATGACGATTTTATAAGCGTCGTTAAAAACTGCAGTCAAATATGACATTAGAAAAAAATTACACCATTTTATGCTATGAAATCATGTTTTAGAAAAACAGCTATATCATACACTGTAAAAAGAGTATTTGAATACAACAGGACTTAATTTAATTTTTTGGTTATAACCATTTCAATCGAAGTGTCCTGTGCATGTAACATTACTCAGGAAAGGCATTTGATGATCTGAACTGCACACGGCATAAACAATGTCTAGTAAGAGGAGTCCCTGGCATGTGAGAGATGTCACTCGTTGTTAAGACTATACTGCGTGGTCTCATCAATATCACTCANTAAGAGGAGTCCCTGGCATGTGAGAGATGTCACTCGTTGTTAAGACTATACTGCGTGGTCTCATCAATATCACTCATTGTTAAGACTATACCACGTGGTCTCATCAATATCACTCGTTGTTAAGATTATACTGCGTGGTCTCATCAATATCACTCGTTGTTAAGATTATACTGCGTAGTGTCATCAATATCACTCGTTGTTAAGACTATACAACGTGGTCTCATCAATATCACTCGTTGTTAAGACTATACTGCGTGGTCTCATCAATATCACTCGTTGTTAAGACTATACTGCGTTGTCTCATCAATATCACTCGTTGTTAAGACTATACTGCGTGGTCTCATCAATATCACTCGTTGTTAAGACTATACAGCGTGGTCTCATCAATATCTGCTGCCAATAACATCAAGAACAAGAACGTTTTTTATTCATCGCGATATGCGGCAGAACACTATGACACTAGATCAATTCCGCACAAAAATGTATTCATTGCAATGCCTAAAATTATACATTTATTTGTGACTGAAAAGTTAATTTAATGAATGACCNTCAATATCACTCGTTGTTAAGACTATACTGCGTGGTCTCATCAATATCTGCTGCCAATAACATCAAGAACAAGAATTTTTTTTATTCGTCGCGATATGCGGCAGAACACTATGACACTAGATCAATTCTGCACAAAAATGTATTCATTGCAATGCCTAAAATTATACATTTATTTGTGACTGAAAAGTTAATTTAATGAATGACCATATTTCCATACCTTTCCTAGGTGCCAAGGGGGCCGCGGTGATGTAGTGGTTAGACTGCCCGCTTCCCAACTGTGTGAATTGGGTTCAATCTCCCGCCGGGACACTCCCGGATTATCGCATGTGGGGATTGTCCCGATTCCCCCGCCCTTTTATTACGATATTGCTCCATATTCACTACAATCCTACAAGTTGTAAGTACAGTTTCAAACGTGCATATTTTCTGTGACACGAGCGTTCTTTTAGCCACCAGGCAAGTGAAAGTCCACTATTAAAGACCAGCTGTGTTACAGAAACCTACACATTTGTAAGTTGTGTTTCTGAAAAATCCACAATAGTTATGTATTTTCTACAAGTCTAATACCCTATGTAAACATTGTATACAAGTGCATCTGTAGTGAACATATAATGTATTTTTTACCATTAATTATGCTCCAAAATTTTTTTGTGGTTAGGGTAGATCTATGTGTGGATAAAATCATTTCTTTTTTGATAGTTTGTGAAAAAGCGCTAAATAGTATACCCTTTTTTTCTNTTTTCTACAAGTCTAATACCCTATGTAAACATTGTATACAAGTGCATCTGTAGTGAACATATAATGTATTTTTTAGCATTAATTATGCTCCAAAATTTTTTTGTGGTTAGGGCAGATCTATGTGTGGATAAAATCATTTCTTTTTTGATAGTTTGTGAAAAAGCGCTAAATAGTATACCCTTTTTTTCTCTTTTATTTTCATGAGGATTTTTTTTTCTGTTGGTTGGCTCATTGTTATCCTTCTATTTTAAAAACAGTCTTTCTGCAGCAACTGGATCAAAAACAAAACACAGTCACCACCAAAAACAAAAAAAAAATCGCTATTCACAAAACCATGACGGTACACTTGTTACAGTGGTTACCTATCATTGTATAATCCATCTACGAGTGTATATTTCTTATGGATTTTCACAAGTCTCTTCTCCCAGCTTGCGTTACGAGACTTGTTGCTAAAAGTCTGCAAGTTATAGACTTGTGGAGGACTTCCAGTAGTTGTGCTGAAGCCCCAGGTCTCTGGTTTTCATGGGGTTTTATTGTAATCAGTTGTGTCTATTATAATTTAAAAAAAAATGAAACCTGTATTTCAACGTAACGTTTTTTCAGGATAGAAATGAAAGTAGATATTTCGTTGCAAATTTATATATTAAGTTATTGAAACATGAATGTGGTGGTTGTAAATTTTCAAAGTCAGTAAAAATGTTTGTAAGAAGTTTTGTGTTTACAATATATGTTTTTATGAAAAATAGTGTGTGAAACTGTAGCGACGATGCAGTATCTCCTCTGAGCAGATTGCTGCACTGAAACCCTACTGCCAGCGCTTGAAAGTTTGAGGAAACAGAAAACACGTGGAGCTTGTCTATGCTATCTTACGTCGCCCTCGCCGTTCTTCCTTACAACCGGGAGTGACTTTGGGGCGTTATAGATTCTTTTACTAGGGGAGCTCTTCAAGGGCGAGCCTGTGCGACGGTTACAGAAGCGAAGGCAGCCGAGCTTCCCGGTCGGCACATGACCAAATCTTTAGCGCGGCGATGTACATATAAGGTCGCAGTTCGCGGGCTGTCGCCCATATTCATAAGAGCAGTCCGCAGTGGTGGCGGTGGTCCAGGAGTGAAGTCAGCCAATGGGAGGGGGGTAGGGGGGAGTCTCGGTGGAATGTCGGGCTCGCGAGGGGTCAGTGTCGGTCCTCGACGGTCGCGGACAGCGTACACGCATTCGCCGGGCTTTATCGGGCTGCCAGGAATGTAAATTACTGGCGGCCCGGGCCCGGAGACAATGCATATTAAAGCATAAGNTAATAATACAAACGCTAGTACTTTTACAAAACAATTTGTTGCAAACCTGTTGCATTTGTATTTGTGCAAAGCAGGGTTTGCAGAACTACAGAAAAATTCTTGTAGTAATACTGACACTTGTAAAGTTTACACGCATTATCTTGTAATTGTTTTAAAAACCTTTATGGCATTAAGTTTCTAAATTTTAGTTTTGTAAAATTACAAAAATTGTATTGTGTAAAAGCTACGGTTGGCGTGGTTAACGCGTCACGGCGTTCCCAGAGACGTCAACCATAGAGGAAAGTTGAGTTAGACCGTTTATTCGTCTTCTCTGCGTGTACCCAACACTGACCTACCCCAAATCGACACAACTATCAATGTCACATGGTCGTGATGAACGTATTTGTTGGTATCTTAATTTTTAAATGACAAGTTCGCTTATATGTGTATAAAAATACTTTTTCCAATTTGAAATTAATCAAACTGCATTAGAAATTTATTAGAGGAAGTATAAAAACAACTCGAACCACCTGTTTACTAAACAGTATACTAACCTCTAAACCAATCCACGCCATTTTTGCTAGTCTTATTGGCAGAGAAGGAGTTCAATGTTGGGACACGGAGGCTGGTTTTATGCAGCCAGCGAGGTCGATCTACCTCATCTGTACTATAAGTACGATGTGAACGACACTCCGGAAAACCACACTTACAAATAGAGAGGCGAAACAGCCTGTTATACGGTGAACGTCGGCCACTCACTCCAGTAAAATGACGTCACTGTCCAGCAAAGGTGCCCGGTGACCTTGTTGCTAGGCGACAGGAAAACTCACGTGGCATGCAGCAGCCCTGTCAGACGCAAGGTCCGTTCCCTGAGCCTCGGGACACCAATCGAACGAACCGTCTCTGCTATTATCTTTTTATGTTGATGGCTGGTGCGTAACTTGATCACTTTTTAAAACTTTTTAAAACTTCTTTGCAGAGTCTTTCTAGGGTTTTTCATTGGTTAACAGCAAGTTGACAGAAACGTCACACTCGATGACACAAATCTATAGCCTGTTCACGGTAAAGTGTGCAATTTTTTGAGGCGGTGTCATCAGCCAACTAATGAATCCATTTAATTCTGACGTCTGACTTTTGGTTTTGAGTATGGTGGAATGTATACACTGTGTTTATTACTCGCATGCCAGTGTTTATAATAGCAAGTGAGGGAACAAAATAAATTGGCTGAAAGAAAAAAGTAACCAAAGCTTTAAAATGTGTTCACTTTACTGTGACCAGCCTATAGCGTAAAAAGGTTAAGTTCCTTATATGATTCATAGCAGCAGTGNAAAATGTGTTCACTTTACTGTGACCAGCCTATAGCGTAAAAAGGTTAAGTTCCTTATATGATTCATAGCAGCAGTGCTCGAACTGAAAGAGGGAGAAGCAAGCCAATTTTCCCCCTTCTGGATGGGTTTCCCCAAATTCTGCATTTCTGTGTACATTCCCAACTAGGGACAGAAAATTTCCTTNTTTCCCCCTTCTGGATGGGTTTCCCCAAATTCTGCATTTCTGTGTACATTCCCAACTAGGGACAGAAAATTTCCTCGTTTTGTATATATGTTTTTATACCCTAGAATTACATT
The DNA here is from genome assembly GCA_002778355.1 of Clitarchus hookeri. Classification (NCBI taxonomy): domain Eukaryota; kingdom Metazoa; phylum Arthropoda; class Insecta; order Phasmatodea; family Phasmatidae; genus Clitarchus; species Clitarchus hookeri. Next base: position 100,215 of record NQII01004656.1, read on the forward strand.
TCCGAACATTTACTTATATTTTCTGCGCGGTGGTCTATTTTGCAGTCTCTTGAAACTGTAGCGAGCTNAATTACATTTCCGAACATTTACTTATATTTTCTGCGCGGTGGTCTATTTTGCAGTCTCTTGAAACTGTAGCGAGCTACTAGTAACACTGTCGTCAGTTTTATGATCCGTAATCTATCGCTTTTATCAGTGAATAATGTAGTCAACAATAAACATACACGTCCCTACGGTATGCCAATATTTTTCCCGGTATGTCCACATTTAAATAAAACTTGTAATACTTTACATATTATACTAAAGCATTTTCCAATGCGTCTTATAGAAAACATTTACCTGAGTTGTTTTAAAAGTATATTGCTACGTTTGTATACATAACACGATTTTGCAGCTGATTTGTGAAACAACTAGTACAATAGTTGTATGTTGTTTCAAATCATTATTTTTTCCATTTTTTCCAGTGTCCGAATTTTAACTCACAATACAGTAGCATAATTCTCATGTTGCTAACTATTTCTCATCGCTCCCTGCGCTCGCCAGCTCTGTGACTGGACAATTTTGTTTGAATGATTATTTTAGGCTTCAAGAGACTCAACAATAACTTTTTATGCNGCCAGCTCTGTGACTGGACAATTTTGTTTGAATGATTATTTTAGGCTTCAAGAGACTCAACAATAACTTTTTATGAGTGCATTGCGACATCCTGAGCTACAGACATGTTTAGTTCTGTGTTAATATTCCAATTAATCAATTTTTTTTTTCATTGTCTAAATTATTTTGTCCCCATTTTNTTAGTTCTGTGTTAATATTCCAATTAATCAATTTTTTTTTTCATTGTCTAAATTATTTTGTCCCCATTTTTTTTTTAAGGATGGCTAAGGCTCTGTCAACCACCCCCTTAAATATACCCTTCTCCTTAATGGAAGGTATTATTTCTGAATACNAAGGATGGCTAAGGCTCTGTCAACCACCCCCTTAAATATACCCTTCTCCTTAATGGAAGGTATTATTTCTGAATACATTTTGTTCAGAAAATTTTGTTTTTGCTTGTTAGAACAGTATGCTTATTAGTTTATTTGCGAGACACATTTGGCTTTATACTTTCCGGAATACTTTTGAATAGTATTAATTTTACTTTTAGTTTCATTTTCAAATACACAAAGTTTATGAATAGTTCATGTGCTTATATATATTTCCCTTGGTAAAACAATTATTCTTTTTGCGGAATGAAACATTGTTTTTTATAAATATTTGTTCAGCTATAAATAACATTATTAGGGCAAAACACTTTTTTCTTTAGCTTTTCTCCACGCATACATTTTAATTTTTTTTGTGAGTTATACAACACAACATGCGTGAAAATATAATAATATAAAGAGAGAAAACCTTATTTTGAAATTTTCTTCATGGACAGAAATGTTTTAAATTCTCAATTTTTTCCAGACAATTGTTTTTCTTTCACTTTCAAATATTATACAAAGGACAATAATAATCTATTTTGTTTTTCACTCAACATAACCAACTAACAAATGATTTGGTTTCAAAACAAAATCGAGTTATTTCACAATTTTCCATTACTTATGTGGTTTTTTTACTTTAAAATGCTTCTAATATATCTTTAAAAAAAATTCTCAAAACTTTTTTCACACATGTCATTAGTATTGGCGTATATGTTGTGATAGGACCTCTGCCAGTCACAACACCGATTATGGGAAATACATTTGCTTGAACTCTTCACCTAGGTATGGCATGGATGGAAGTGGCCGTTGAGGCGAGGGTTTCTTCTTGCGAGAGGTCGCAGGTTCGGTGTCGCTGACAGTCGTACGTTTGCTGCAGCTGGATAGTTTTTGAATTGGTGCATTCGCAGTAGATGGCAATAGGTCTCCAGATGAAATGTCAATCATGTATGCAAAGGGTTGTCAATATTTTTTTTTTTGGCAAATGCAATAACTGCTTCAGGATAACGTGGCAGCTTGGTTTCCGGTCGCATGTAGAATGCGCAATACTTCCCATAGCACATACGGTCCACAATATGCTGGCATTGCTTGGAAAATGACGACTCGTGAGCATACAGCGTATGATACAGCCCGTCACATTCCTCTGTAAATACTCTCAGTCTGCCTCCTTTCCAGTAAGAACATGTTACTGTCCTTAAACCCGGTTCCGTGCTGACATAATGGTTAGCAGGGTGGAATGTCGCCATCTTCTTAGCCATGGTCGACAACGAACTGAATGCAGGATAGCTTCTTTCATGATGTAACAAGTATGTCGTCATGGCCGTTATTTATAAATCTCGGCAAGTAGTAACAGAATTCTAGAAATGAGGACACAGAAAGTTTCGATGCATTTACATCTGCTTCTGCATATAATTTGACTCTCCGCGGTCAAACTGTCAGAATCACTGCTGCCGGGTTCCATAGTCCAAGGTTCTGGGTTCATGTCTGTGTGTAGTAACCAGAATTAAATTGTTATTGCAAGGTAGAGTTCACACGTTAGCGATGAGCACATGGTCTCCCAAGTAACGTTTCCATTGTCTAAAGTTGTACACCACTCACCCGAACAAAACTCAGTCTATCTTGTAATGATATCACTGCTGGGCCGACGAAGTTCATATGCGATTTTCTGCGAGCTCCAACAATGTCTAAGCTCCTCTTTACTTGCTTACGACAATAGGCGGCTTGCAAAGTGGGAAGTTGAAAGTCAGTGCGTAGATAATATACGGAATAAGTAATGAAACTGATTGGAACTGAACTTACAGTCATACACTCATATTCAACATTACAGCTTACACAGTGTTCAAGACCATTGCATGTCATAACTTGTTCTGATAAGCCTGCTGGCTTAAAATTAACTGTATGATAATCAATGGTCACATCCTCTAACTTGTTAACATGGAGTCTATAAAAATTCAATTACATCATTTTGACTGCTCTGTAGGAAAGATGAAGTTCAACTGAAGAATTTTCTTCCTGACCGAGGCAATATCATGTACGAGAATTCGAACATGCAAACGTTTCCAACAGTCTTCATACCAGGGTACGTTGCCACCATCTGGTTGAGAACTCGCAGGCTAGTATCTTCAAATAAACTGCATATATTATTTCAGTAAATATACTCTGAATTCACTGTTTTTTTTAACACTCGTATAATGATCTTCGCTATCATATCAAACAGCGCCTTGTACTATGCAACATTATTCCATTTTTTTCTTTAAGCTCTAGCATAATAAGTAACATTCTGTGCATGCAAAGAAGCTGTAGATGAATCAAAGTATATATATTTTTTCTCTTCTTCCCTCCTGCTGCCGCAGAAGTATCACACTCTTCACGAAAAGTCTAACATGTGCACATATTTTCCAACGCTGATAGTCTTCATACCATTGTAAGTTACATGCACCAGGGTCCTGTTAGGATCTTCCAAGTTCCTTTGTAGAATAAGTTTAACATATCGTTTCGGCCAATGCACTCTAAAGTAATTTCTAAATAACACACGTTATGACTTTTCTGTAGAACGAATCAGTCTCCTCGAAATCATTTGTGATGCATGTCTGCCCGATATTCATGTCACAAAGCTTCTTGTACTGAACTGCAATATTAAATTTGTCTAAATGTCCTTTCATGATGACTGTAACATGTCGTGCATGCCGGAAAGCTGTAGTTCAACTGAAATACTTACATAATGTCCTCTGTTATATACATTCGATGGTAGCTGAACTCATATTCATGGCTGTACTGTGCTTGTCAGTGTATCGACCTTATTGTCGTCTTCTGACATCATCTCACAACTCACCTCCAAAAGATGGTAACTGACCTCAGTTATGTGTTCGTCTTCTGGTTTTTACTTAAATTTTTACCTATTAGAAGCTGATCTCAATTTCGTCTTCCAGCATGTCGCCATCACGTTCAAAGTCCATAGTCCATCTCTGTAAGACGAGCGCATTGAAGCAGGGACAAGAAAAATATTTTTCAAATGCATTTAAAGTGTGCTTAATGTTTGTGTACCACACTTATAATTTTTTCAGTGATGGACAATCATAATTAGTTTGCAGGTCGACATTTTTATGCTACTTCTGCAGTAAATACTGAGAAATACTTTTAGTTCTGGACTTGCTACGAACACCACTACGTCCAACAAAACGGACAACATTTCGGTGTGTATGGTGCTTGTTTGTTCATATTCTGTGTCGCCATATTGTCTTGTAAGTCCATGATATTGATTATTCAACCAAATATTCGCGACATTACTCTTGTTGTCGAGCAGCTGCCAAGCAATCGGCGGGAAGATTTTGCAGGAACTTGAGCTTCCATTCAAAAAGGCAATACATATTTATTTGATGATGAATCCGAGAGAGGAAGTGAACCCCTCAACATGAGCGAACATGTTGATGAGCGAAATGTGTGGGAATGAATTTTCACAATTACATCAATACTTTAAAGATTTTGGTCCGTACATAGTATGTGACCAGACCATTGTGAAATACCAAAGCATATGTGCAAGATTTGTAGGGATAATTCTCTGCTGCCACCATTTTTATGCGACAGTCAACCACTCCTGTGTTCACTCTGTCGTCATGTTTGCTCATATCTAATACTAGGAGAGGTGCGGTGCTCATATGTCCACTCGGTTCTAGCACTGGGTATAATGGTTGTCAATAGTAGCATTTCTGGAAATCTGCAAACATTTATATAGCATTATGAACGTCACATTCGTAAAATCTACATTTAATTATCCACACGGAAAACTATTAATAGTTGCGAAATATTTAAACATTCTTTATTTTCACATGGTCAAATTTCGATAGATCTGCACTGACAACATTATGTTTTCCCGTCTGGATTGCAAATATGATGAACGAGTCTTACCGCTTGCAAAACTANCATTGTAAGTTACATGCACCAGGGTCCTGTTAGGATCTTCCAAGTTCCTTTGTAGAATAAGTTTAACATATCGTTCCGGCCAATGCACTCTAAAGTCATTTCTAAATAACACACGTTATGACTTTTCTGTAGAACGAATCAGTCTCCTCGAAATCATTTGCGATGCATGTCTGCCCGATATTCATGTCACAAAGCTTCTTGTACTGAACTGCACTATTAAATATGTCTACATGTCCTTTCGTGATGACTGTAACATGTCGTGCATGCCGGAAAGCTGTAGTTCAACTGAAATACTTACATAATGTCCTCTGTTATATACATTCGATGGTAGCTGAACTCATATTCATGGCTGTACTGTGCTTGTCAGTGTATCGACCTTATTGTCGTCTTCTGACATCATCTCACAACTCACCTCCAAAAGATGGTAACTGACCTCAGTTATGTGTTCGTCTTCTGGTTTTTACTTAAATTTTTACCTATTAGAAGCTGATCTCAATTTCGTCTTCCAGCATGTCGCCATCACGTTCAAAGTCCATAGTCCATCTCTGTAAGACGAGCGCATTGAAGCAGGGACAAGAAAAATATTTTTCAAATGCATTTCAAGTGTGCTTAATGTTTGTGTACCACACTTATAATTTTTTCAGTGATGGACAATCATAATTAGTTTGCAGGTCGACATTTTTATGCTACTTCTGCAGTAAATACTGAGAAATACTTTTAGTTCCGGACTTGCTACGAACACCACTACGTCCAACAAAACGGACAACATTTCGGTGTGTATGGTGCTTGTTTGTTCATATTCTGTGTCGCCATATTGTCATGTAAGTCCATGATATTGATTATTCAACCAAATATTCCCGACATTACTCTTGTTGTCGAGCAGCTGCCAAGCAATCGGCGGGAAGATTTTGCAGGAACTTGAGCTTCCATTCAAAAAGGCAATACATATTTATTTGATGATGAATCCGAGAGAGGAAGTGAACCCCTCAACATGAGCGAACATGTTGATGAGCGAAATGTGTGGGAATGAATTTTCACAATTACATCAATACTTTAAAGATTTTGGTCCGTACATAGTATGTGACCAGGCCATTGTGAAATACCAAAGCATATGTGCAAGATTTGTAGGGATAATTCTCTGCTGCCACCATTTTTATGCGACAGTCAACCACTCGTGTGTTCACTCTGTCGTCATGTTTGCTCATATCTAATACTAGGAGAGGTGCGGTGCTCATATGTCCACTCGGTTCTAGCACTGGGTATAATGGTTGTCAATAGTAGCATTTCTGGAAATCTGCAAACATTTATATAGCATTATGAATGTCACATTCGTAAAATCTACATTTAATTATCCACACGGAAAACTATTAATAGTTGCGAAATATTTAAACATTCTTTATTTTCACATGGTCAAATTTCGATCGATCTGCACTGACAACATTATGTTTTCCCGTCTGGATTGCAAATATGATGAACGAGTCTTACCGCTTGCAAAACTANGATCTGCACTGACAACATTATGTTTTCCCGTCTGGATTGCAAATATGATGAACGAGTCTTACCGCTTGCAAAACTAGACTTCACATTTCAGTTTACACTAATGGAGAATGGCACACTCGGGAAGAATCCAATCTCCATGTTCAGAATNAACTAGACTTCACATTTCAGTTTACACTAATGGAGAATGGCACACTCGGGAAGAATCCAATCTCCATGTTCAGAATGCGATATCATTGTTTCGTCCCTTCTCGGCGTATTTCAAAAACTTTATGCCCTCCGACATTTTTATTTGAACATGAGNGCGATATCATTGTTTCGTCCCTTCTCGGCGTATTTCAAAAACTTTATGCCCTCCGACATTTTTATTTGAACATGAGGTGCATCCATTCTAAGGATTGTATCGACAGTGTTATAGCTTCTGGTCAAACTGCAACATCCAGGATTGGATTCGTATGTGTGTTGGCTAAGAGAATAACCAACTTTTCTTTGGAATTAATATTTGCATGCCTTTAATCACCTGCGAAACCCAAGAGCATGGCTAGTGGGATACATACTTCGAATTTTCCACATTCATAAACTGGTAGTTTATAGTTTGCTTCGGTAGTTGGTTGCATGTAAGAGACAGGTGGTTTTAATAGTAGCCATAATTCCAACATCCTTAGTCGAATACACTTCAACACCGCCCATTTAATAAAAAATTATATTAATCATGTGCATTTTACCTTTTCTGATATTTTGGGTTGTTACAGGCACTCCACCCTCTTCCTTAGTAACCGTTCCCCTGAACCTCAAATATGAATTACATGGTAGTGTACAAATGTCCTAGTTTTGCACTGGGATTCGTACCTCTGATGATAATGCATACGTTCCTGGTAGATAATGTGAATAGGAGTGAAATTCATTTTTTGAAATAGGATCTTCGTAGCTGATGGGGCCTCCAATGTTCAGTATTTCAGCATCCATTTTTGCAGATCTCCAAACCAAGACTGTTGAGGAAGTGTACGTTTTCGCGTGCTAACACGCTGACTGCTCGCAGCATACTGGCCTTTGACGTGTTGCTTCTGCCAGTATCTATACTATTTTTCCTCTTAAAATTATTCAGTCCCGCCTCTCTGCAAATGTGAACGTAAAGTTAATTCTTCGTCAAGAAAAGTAATCAACCTGTATTCTAGGTCGACTACTAGAACAACGATTTCGTGGTGGACTCTTACTTGTAACTGAAGCATAAATTAGTGTTTCAACCACCTCAACAACATTGAATCCTGGAGGTACAAGAGCGGAACACTTATGTAATGTGAGGCTTGGCTCACCATTCAGATATGAACTGCTAACTAGATTGCAGTTTATCCTCATAACATTCACTGGCAAAATATTTATCGACAGGGATGATTCATGCACTTTACCAGCCGCGTTCATTTTATTCTCGAAACCTAGTATGGATGTTGGTGTATCGTGTTTGGTCAAATCAATGTTTGCACTGCCAATTATTAAACTCTTTAAAGTACTGGGGTTGCCTCTAAGAAGCAACGTTACAGGCTGTAGCGAGCGTTTCACGAATGTAGCAATGTCTTGTATCTCGTAGGAGCGGATTGGTAAACACACTTCGCCTGAGGCTCCATTGTCCGCTCAAACATAACGGGAAATTTATTTTTAAGAATCCACATCTGGGACTGAAAAATATGTCTGGAAATCGATTAGTGTCAGAGAGCAGGAACCGTCTAATTTAAGTGCAGGGAAATGCATGGAACGAAGCTCAGAGCTCTTTCCCGACATGATAAGTGTTATAGACACGACTGACACGAGGATGCTATCTGCATGCCTTTAAAATAAATCAAAATATTCGCTTAAGAAGCGAATGCACAAGTGCCCACAATTCGTCTCACTCGGCAGTTGCTTGGCATTATAATAATATCTAAGTTTCATAGTGTGTAAATACTCTGTCAACTCAAGCGGTGGACAAACGTTTCCAAAGCTATCGAAATACTCGCGTCTGATACCACTTTTTTTTCGCATGGAAACCAGTGCATACCTGGACCTCTGATACTATCTAAATTTACGACTGCCGAATCATTATGTTAAGGTTTCCGTTGCCGTCCATCATACTTGTTCCCACCGAGGAAATTTGGTATTCTTAACTTGCATGCATTTTTTTTTGCCTATAATCGTAAGGGGGCATTTAGGCAATGACTTTAAGATCATCTTTTTGTCCCTTTTGCTCGAAATTTCATTTTTCTTATTTGGCCTCCACCGACTATCGTATATGGTCTCAAGTACAGATCTTTTTTTTTTTTTTAAGATTCCGAGCGGGAATATTTCAGTGTGGGCAGGCATGCTTTGGAAGATTGTATTTACCTCTGTAGAACGTATTCTCGTGAGCCGAAACAGTTTGTTCATGATAATGCAAATTTGCTAGTATTGTTTCGGAACGAAATAAATTTACGCCATACATATTCCGACCATTTAAATACAAGATATGCCTTTCGAAAAGTTTAAAGATGTAAGTGCTTGTTTTTGGAGTGGGCCATATGGATTCCTTGTGATAGTAAAACGTGTCCCTCTACTTAAAGGATGGTACGATCAATGTTTTGATCAGTTCATTATCATTAGATGGCAGATACCATGTCTTATTTCGGACATAATGGTCTGAAACGACGGGGAAATAGCTGCAATGTGTAGATGGAAGATGGTCACTGCAGCATTGGAGGGAAGCGACTTCTGAATGTTGGTGAAACCAAAAATGGTGTTGTTGGTGTTGATTTCTTGCAATTGCAATCAGTTAATTCAGAAACTTTAAAGGCATTGGCAGGACTGCAAACAACATCTGATAAAACAGAAGATAAACGACATAAATTGACTCAAAGCTTAAGCATACTCTCTATATTAGATACAATAATTAATGCTGTAGACGAAAAAATAACCAGCACGATTATTACTGATATGTCTGTCATTATGTATGATGAGAAAGTTTGGAAAAACTGTACTCATTTCCCGGATGCTATTATACAATACCTAACAAAATTAGAAGACAATATAAAAAAACATTAAGCAGACTTCCATACTACCTGCTACTTCTCCTGCATCTAATGCACCTCGGCCTCCAGCAGCATTTCATACAAAACTGAAGATTGCACCTAAATAGTAAAATATTATATAAACTGTCTCAATTGCCGTTTTGTGTTGAGTACAACGGCAGACACTGCTAATGAATTAGATAGTGTTATAGCAAATTCGCGTGGAAAATATTTGTTGGCCAGGCGGGCACATTAGAAACATGACATGATTTTGGAGGATACATTGCAACCACTCACATTTTTACTTGATAATTTTCAACCTGTTGTTTTACCTGTCACATTAAAGAAAATACCTGATAAAGCCATACAGCAGCCAGGGAGGAACCGAAAGCGTAAACTGTATGTAGGAGAAGTGTTAGATGAAGACGATATTCCATTGTTCGCATTGAAGAGTAAAAAATATCGAAGTACCTTCGGTTTTGGGCGACAAAGGTCCATCATAAAAATACGTAAACCGATCTTGGACGCGAGTTCTATAATTCAGACGGCTAACAAAGAAACACAAGATTATTCATTATGCTACACATGGTGGTATAAAGTGTGCGGTTGGTGAAAGGTATAATCGTACCTTGAAAATAGCGATGTGGAAACAATTCAGGACAAGGATGTTACAAATGGTTGGGAATATTATCAGAACTGGTTTTCGAGTACAACAATATATTAAACAGTACAATAGGTATACTTCCCTTCGATGTTAAGGACAACTTGTTGCTACAAACAATTTTGATAAATTAAATTTTATTATAGCTGAGGTTGAAGACTACATATGAACTTAAAATGAAAGGGACATTTGACAAAGGATATGCACAGAAGTGATCATACCAATTGTACAGAGTTGTCATAATTCGTTATTATGAACCCAGTACCTACTATCTCGAAGACCTGAATGTTCCAAGTTATTCATGGCGGCTTTTACAGTGAGAAAATCCAGCCTATGAAATTCCCCGAAACTTACCTTTTATAATAGTTTAGAAATGTAAAGGCAATAAACTTTACGTGCACTGGATGGCGTTTCCGAAGAAAAAAATAGTTGGATTGACCAGGATGCAATCATGGATATATAATAATGAATTTTTTTGCAGCAAGTGTCTGCGTGTCTGAAGAAGATGGTACCTACAGAAATACTGCACTACAGCCCAAAATTGGTGAGTAGACAGAAGATGATTTTGTGAAAAACTAACGACAAAAAAATGTATTAACCTGTACAAACAAAATAGTCTTAAATTAAATTATTTTCAGAATATGATTGTTATATGTTTAGGGTTATGACCTTCTCATGGCTGCATTCCTTCTTCCTGGTCAGGGGTCTAATAGACATACCCAAGCCTGTAATGTTTCTAATTTATATTAATAAAAATATCAGAGCACAAGTTGCAGTGATAAAAATGATGAAATATTATTTCCAGTGTCTCTCCAACATTCCTGCTTCAGAAGTTAACATAATGAACACATACCTCTCGTATAGACATACCCATACCTATAACATTTGGGAAAATAACAAGTTCCTTATATATTTTACGTATACATAATTTAAACCTGTGCTGGCACACATGTCATGTCTAGAAACAAGATGTCGAGGTGGAATGACAGAGCATATTCTGGAACATTCTTGAAACAAGGTTGAAGGATGGAATGATAGAGCATGAACTAAACCATTCTAGAAACAATATAGCAAAATGGAATGACAGAGCATGAAGTAGAATGACAGGGCAATGAATCGGAACATTCTTGAAACAAGATGATGCTATTTTTTTACTGAGTGACTCATAGAAATTTTGGGTAAGAAAACTATTTGTAGAAAAAATTTAATAGATTTAGAGGGAAATTCAGCAAATTTTGAAGGAATTTCTAGGAATTTTATAAAGTTTTCAGATAAAATCGCAATTTTTGAGGTCAAAAGTTAAGGTCATGGTTAAGGGTCAAGGTCAAAGGTAACCTCTGCTCACCCGCCAGATGCCACCACTCGTCCACTGCCAGATGTCATGGCTTCCTACCCTTCTTCACCCTACACCCCTGACACAGAACCCCCATTATCTATCTACTCCGGTGACTGCTACTGATGGACACAAATTCAAGTAAATTTTGTAAATACTAATTACAAATTGTATTCACAGATACGGAAACGTAATTAGACATACGGTAGATTCTGTACCTTGGGTGTTTCAACTCATATCACCGAGACGAGTGCTCGCATTAATTCCTTACATAATCAGAGTCAATTTGAAAGAATAAACCACTTAAATGCCCATTGCCAGCACTGACGTCTCTGTGCCCAATCTACTCTTTACCGCCGGGATTGAAGTCCCCAACCTGCGCAATCAAAGGGATCGTCGTGCTTTTCTGCTTCTATACACGTATATGTTCTGTAGTGCTGTAACAAGAGGTGCTTCCAGCTCAGTGATGTACGCCGTGACGTATTTACACGTTCTTCCACAGCTTTCACGGTGAAAACTGTAAAAAAAATACTGCCATTTTAGGTAAAAGAAGCTGGAGATTTTTTTTTTTTTTTTCCAGAACTTACCGTAAAATTACAGCTACATTGCGTTTTCAATAACGAACTTTTCACACCTTTCATAGGATTTTACGTTTATTCACGAGTAGCTTTAGAAAGTATTACAAACAAAATTAATTTTTATTATGAGGGTATATCACTATCAAGAAAATACATTTTAAATGTTAAAATATTTTATTCTGTAGTGACATTTAAAAATGAATAAAAAAATTATCCTTGAACAATATAGGGTATAATTTTATTATTTCTAGAAATGTTGCATGCGTACATCTTTCAATGTGTAGTGTTTTGAGTGTTAACAACTGTTACAGGTGTCTGGTGATACTTATCCATTTATAAGTGGCGTGGATATCTTAACTGCTGAAAAAATTATAATTTTCTGGTTACAGTGGCGAAGAAATTTTCATGTAAACAAGATATTGCTCGCTTCCGAATCTCAAAGCTAAAATAAATATGGAGACGTTCCATATTTCGTATTTACGGAACTTAGTTCCGTTTTCCTCCATTTCGGATCACGTTTCCGTATATTTTCGGGGATATACGGACATTTTTAATAATGATGACATAATTTTCTATAGGCCTGCTTCGTGTAGTAACATACATTCACTAGAGCCTTGCATGATCACCTGTGGCTCAGATATTATAAATTATTTCCGAGTGAGTCGTTAAATGTCACAGCTGTATAACGGGTTTACGATTTACGATTGTATGCGCTAACTGTGTCTTTTACCTAATTGTTTTAATTACTAAATAATGAAAACTATACTTAAATTTTGAGGGCAGTGGTTTAAAATAAAGTTTATAAAATTCAGGTTTATTGAGTAAGGGATATGATTGAATTTTCTCTTAATGTAATTAATTACTTAATTAAGCGATTCTAGCCACACATCAAGGAATAAAATTAAGAAGGAAATTAATAAACGTCTTGGTTAATAACTTATCTGATCTGAGGAATTCTGTTTGAATTAGTTGAATCCAAAATTATGAGGTGCATGTACAAATATACACTATTTGGAGTAACATTTAAAGGAGTGTATGTAATATAGCTGCTATTCTGTCATGTATAAATGAAATATTAAACATTTATCACATAAGCGGTGTAAAGGAATTATGTTCTTAATATAATTATTATTTCATCGTAATCTTCTATATTTCCTCAAATAACGGTGAACACGTGCGTTTATCTTATTCTGCTGCTCTGTATTTCAGAACAAATTTATCACTTCCTTGGTATCATATATTTGTATTATTGAATGTATGTTTTATAGGCTGTTCTCGATTTAGTGGCCACTTTGAAAGCACTTCTTAAACTCTACTCTGCCTAGTTTGCATCCTTCAACTTCACATTATATTAACATTTACGTGGACAGCTAATATGTGACGTCACAGCCCCAATGCTCTATTATATGGAATGCAGTCAGGTTCCATACTCCTTTGGGCTCCACTTCTATCCTTAATAACTGATCATTTGCACGATTTTCCGAAATCCCTACAAGAAACGGTTGGGTTCCTGACTGTCCTAGCAAGCCGTTCCGTTTGTAAGGGACATTGTGGAGTGGATTTTGCCCTTGATCCGAATTCGGACAGCTCCAATGCACTTTTCTAAGTACCTTGATTGGTGAATCCATTGATCAAAGATGAGGTAGACCAATTTTTCGTCTCCTGCCATTTAACCAACACTGACCTAGCCCACACCAACACAAATTTCAAAGTCACGTGGACAACACTAGTGTACGTGATTGTTTATATCTTAATTTTCCAAAATACACAGGAGCTTTTATTTAAATAAAATCCTCTCACAAACCAAATTTTATCAAACTGCATTACAAATTGGTTAAAGGAAGTATGCAAACATCTCAAAGTACTTGTTTAACAAACAGTGTTCTAAACTTAAATCCTACCCACGTCGTTTATGATAGTCGTTCCGGCAGAAAACCATTTCAATTCACGGACACGGACACTGGTCATGCGCAGCTAGCGTGATCACTCTACGCCGTATACACTGTACGAGTGAATCCAAACACAGCGTCAGAACGTCGTATTCTTCCTCACGTGCTTTTAGGGGACCCGGTTCGCCTCCCGCCAAGGCGAACCGGGTTCAATTTCCGGTCGGGTCACTCCTGGATTTTTGCAAGTGGGAATCGTGCCGGACGATGCCGCGGGTTTTCTCGAGGGTCTCCCGTTTCCCACGCACTTTCCTTCCGGCGCTGCTCCATACTCACGTCAATCACCCTCATCGGCTCTCTAGACCTCGCTGTTTATAGCCACCCTCATCTCTCCACTCACGTGCTTGGAGAGAGCTGGCCGCCAGCACAGGTGCATGTGGAGTGAGGAGTAAGTCTCGTCTAGCCACACGATATATCACGGGCCCCGGTAGCGACAGCGCACTCGGGTCTTATCAGACGCGCGCACAGGAGCGCAAACATCCTTCTATCCGCATTATCCATTAGAGCGGTACACGGTACAGTTCGCCTACGTGACTCGCATCACCCCCTCCATGCCCTGCCAGGACCAGTGATGCTGCCCCGCCTCGCTCGCTAATGGCACCACTCCTCCCAACACACGCATTCATTTATTTCTCCCGACGCAGAAATCCTTCGCTTGTAGAACGAGTCTTTCCTGGACCCCATTCTTCTCGTCCGTCCCGAGTGTTCATAGTTCCATTGAGGAGCCGCGGTGGTGTAGTGGTCAGACTACTCGTCTCCCACTTGGTAAACCGGGTTCTATTCCCGGCGGGGTCGCCCCCGGATTTTCACATGTGGGAATCGAGTCGAACGATGAGGCTGGTAGACGGGTTTTCTCGTGGTACTCCCGTTTTCCCTGCACTTGCATTCCGGCGCTGCTCCATGCTCGCCTCACTTCACCCTCATTGGCTCTCAAGACCTCGATGTTAAGAGCCGCCCAAATCTCTCCAACCCTATCTCTATCTCTCTCTCTGTCTCTCTCTCCATAGTTCCAGTGAAAATTAAATTAGAAATTCCTTCGGACGTACCCCACTCCAAATCTATATCGACAAAGAAAACACAGATGATATTAAAGANATTAAATTAGAAATTCCTTCGGACGTACCCCACTCCAAATCTATATCGACAAAGAAAACACAGATGATATTAAAGACATGCACGAGCGTATTTTGTAACAGCCTTCATACAAATTATATCAATGCATGGCACATAAGAATTCTAGCAGAACCAATTACTACGACAAATTTACATTTTAATACCAGGTGGTGCCATTGGCGAAATAATTATATCCAGTACCATTTTACTGGAGCTCATCAAATCTAATATTTGGCCAATCTGTAAATAGAAAAAAAATTATAATTGTTGCTAATTACTGCACCTAACATACCATAGCTCACGAACGCAGAATTGATTTTTGTAAATCTATGCAGAATTGCATTTTATTATGCTTTTGTTCCCTGGCATATAATCAGTGAGAAACAGACTTGAAAATTGCTGTTTTCTTAAAACTAGGTGCAACAGGTTTTCAACATATGATAGATAAATTATCATGACACTTCCAAAAAATACTTCGAACCATGACAGGAGTTTGGGCCCAGCGAGCCATCTGAGTAGTTCTTAATAGTACACTGAAGCATCAAATCACGAAAGCACAGAATTTGGTTGGTCGATGTTGTTCAAAAACACACACACACATATATATATACATATACACACAAACTCACAAGTTTTATATATACAAGTTCTTTTAAACTATATATCGAAATTCAAACCATTGCATCAATAGGTTGATATGAACATTACATCCTAGTACCAAATTTTCGGAATATTTTTCTAGTATTATTAAATTTAAATTGAAGTAAGCCAAACAGCACCGGAAGTACCGCATATTCACGTACCTGCGTTCACAACAAGTGCATATCACGAAGTCGAAAGGGAAACAATCATCTGCAGGCTATATGCAAACAGAAAATACGTTACGAAAATGTAAGACGAAAAAGTTATTGTTATTAATTGAATCTCACATTACTTCAGACGTTAAAGGGGCTATAGCGACGTAGTTAATTATAACCCAGAGTTTGAGGACAACAGTGAAACATGGGAGTTTATTGTCCTTTTAAGAATACACAATCACTATTAAATTGCAAATATTATTTGGGTCTATGCAGAGTGTAAGAAATAACAGGTTGTTAAATAATTTTTATTTCAGATATAATTTTTTTTACGTGTGTTCAGCCAAATGCCAGACACACGTTATTTTTACTCCCGCGCCTGTTACGTTTCTTGGTAAAACATATATATATATATATATATATATATATATATCCTTTAATTTATCATTGTGTTATCTATCTTATAACGTTCCCTTCTTTGGCTTTCTTTGGCCACGTAACTTTTTTTTTGTTTGGTATTACCACGCCACTTTAGTATTGAGACCTAATTAAAATCTCCCCACGTTTCTCATGTGGTCGTTTTCGCACGCTTATCCAGGCTGTGGTTAGCGCTGGCCGAACACAACCATCTCCAGATGTCCTCTTGGTCCGATGCACCGATGACGAAAGGCGCTGTTAGGGTTACGCCGTCCTATATCGGGCGCGTTATGTAAGTTTTCGGCCCCGTTTACTGGCCGAAGGAGGGGGTTTCTGTTTCAGCCTTTCTTGAGGTATTTCGGCAATCACGGCTCATGTCCGGGAATAATGTATCGTGGTGTGATCAGGCAGGCCGTCCAGCTAAGACCTGATCACAGTACGCGTCCCCAAAAATTGAGTTATGAACCGCTTTTAGTTAATAGTATCACAAAGTACTTACTATTAAGTAGCAATTTGGTTAATATAGATGTTTATTAAGGAGATATTTAGATACGTCTGAAAATGTGGTTGGTAATACCATCCCCTTCATTAAGTAAGTAGTGGTTGAGACCCTGTGTTTGTATGAAACTTAGCAATAATAAGCTATAAACAATTTTCTTAAAGGCAAACTGTGATGAGCACGTTTAACTCAACAGAAAAACTCGCATTGTCGGAACACTCGCAGGTGAACAATTTTCAAGGAATACATGCGGAATTTCCAAACAGACGGCGAGTAACAAGGATTTTTGTGCGTTTCCCTACAAATTGAAGTAAATGAATATCTATGTCATTTTTAGTCATATATGCTCACCCAGCTACAACGTGATTGTATATATGAGCTCATAATTATGCCAATGTAATTTCTGAAACAACAGGAAGATAGTATTATCAATAATAACTCCGCTGTATACATTGAAGTTTATCGAATGCAGAGTTTAGCTGTGGTAAAAATTTGCCATTCTTCATATATTAAAACCACTCAGAGATGTCAACTTCAAAGATGTCAACTTAAAATAAAACGGATACATTAGTTGCATCGCTTATCACTCATTAGTTGAACTGTAACACCGATTTACGTTCGGCAGTTTATTGTTTGTACTTCAGAATACCATCTGTTGCAAGAAATATGAGGAACTGCAAACATTTGTGAAAGAGTCGTCATACGTGCAGAAAGAAAGCCAAACTGTTCAGCGGGACTGCTGTCCCAGATGTTTAAGAATTCATTACGGTTAATCACAGCCACTCCTGTGTGAAGAGCTGAGTGGCATGTCGTTATCTCCGTTNGATGTTTAAGAATTCATTACGGTTAATCACAGCCACTCCTGTGTGAAGAGCTGAGTGGCATGTCGTTATCTCCGTTCCACCTGTCACGCATCGACTCCATCCCTTCTCCCTCGCGGCTTGGTGTTTTACTGTCAGATAGGCTGGTCGTCTACCTACAGGAGAAAAACGTTCTGTGGCTCACATAAACCATGCAATCTATGGAGGTATGCAACCACACTGAGTTTCACACCATCTTTCCCTTGTACATTTCAGAACCACTTGAGTTTACGTTTCAAGGTATTGCAAGCAAACAATTATATGATGCGTACTGTACTTAANGATGTTTAAGAATTCATTACGGTTAATCACAGCCACTCCTGTGTGAAGAGCTGAGTGGCATGTCGTTATCTCCGTGCCACCTGGCATGTATCGACTCCATCCCTTCTCCCTCGCGGCTTGGTGTTTTACTGTCAGATGTGCTGGTCGTCTACCTACAGGAGAAAAACGTTCTGTGGCTCACATAAACCATGCAATCTGTGGAGGTACAACCACACTGAGTTTCACACCATCTTTCCCTAGTACATTTCAGAACCACTTGAGTTTACGTTTCAAGGTATTGCAAGCAAACAATTATATGATGCGTACTGTACTTAATTCGACATAACACTAGTTTGGTTATCACAGCCAATTAGCAGTAGGCTTTATGTTCAGTTACAGTTATATTAATCAATTATAACCTAGACCAGTAGGACGGTTTGCGAATCATTTACCCACAGGAAAGATAATTTGGTCGCTGGGCGTCGCAGTGTGCAGTACAGACTAAAAATTACCTAAGGGCTGTTCGCGGTTATTAGAACACTTTTGAAATCAACCTTTGAAAATTTTCACTGCTCCTACCTGCATATATTTTGACGGGAACACTGGCTGACAAGCGTCCAGTAGATTTGGCAACAACGGAAAGAAAGTAGTTCCTTATCTTCACGTTGAATTAAAATCGTTAGGTAAACGTTTGAAGATATTGAAGATTTTTCTTTTTCTTTCTATCTGTTTGATGCATGTCACAGTAAGAATTAGAACGTTTGTATACTATTTTATTTTCTAATAGTTACACAGTTTCTCATGACCGGCGCATGGATAAAGTGATGAGACCCATGGCACGGTTAACCGTAGCCTATATGGTGGAAGAATACGAAGTGTGCATGCAAATAGATCTTAAGCAGGTGTTTAATAAGTGCTCACGTTACCTAAACAGCCAATACACGTGTGTTATATACACATTTGTGTACACTGGAGAGTAATAGGTTAAGGAAGACGGAACTATGTTCGGGATGTGAGCTGTCGGCCGCAGATTACATCTCCTCGGAGCGTCGTTCCAAAACGTTACACCGAGTGTAGAGTAAAATAACAGAGAGTTACAACTGAAGAAAGTAAGAGTAAACGTGGTTTTGTAACAAGCATGACGCAAATAGCATACTAGGTTTAGAAAAATGTACTGATTAAGCTATCAGTGTAAATTCAAAAAGATATATATATATATATATATATATATATACCTTTTCCGCGAAATTCTATCTTATCCAAAAAAAATATATTATTTAGATAAAGTATTGCACTTACCAAAAGTTAATAATATATATAAAGTTAAAAATACAATCTTTATACAAGTTAACTTTTAAATAAAAATAAGAACTTACACATTTCCTTTCGGTTTGTTTTTTTCTACTAAGGTTCCCGCCATTTTCAGTTTACCCTTTCGTTACTCACTGGTATAGTGCGTGTAAAAGTTTTACAGTGGCAAGGTGCTCAGAGTAATTACTCTGCAGTTTTGGGACTCCGTCAAACGCGAGTAAAACGTTTACTCGATGTGTTTTGGGACAGCCAAAGAGAAACGTTTACTCGCAGAGTAACGTTTTAGAACGCGNGGGGGGGGGGGTGGCTGGCGACGACCTCCTTTTCCCGAAGCGGGGCCACGGTGTTGCAGTGGTTAGACTGCTCGTCTCCCACCTGGTGAACCGGGTTCGATTCCAGGAGGCGTCGCCCCTGGATTTTCGCATGAGAGGACCGTGCCGGACGATGCCGCTGGTCAGCGAGTTTTTTCGGGGATCTCCCGTTTCCCTCACCCTTTCATTCCGGCTCTGTTCCATACTCAACTCGCTCCACCCTCATCAGCTGTCAAGACCTCGGTGTTAAGAACCGCCCAACCTTCTTCACACACTCACTCACTCTTCCGGTAGCCCGCGAGCCGCTTGTTGTTGCAGCAGCCGGCGATGACAATCTAGGCCTAGCCGGTCTGTGCTGAGCGGGGGGCGACGTCGGAAAGTCTGCTACCGGCCTCGACAGGCATGCGTACTCGCCTGGAAGATTTGTCGACTCGACAGCATACCGGGAGCGTCTCTCTCCGATGGACCCGCACCGCACGAAACAATCATCCGCTATTAAGATAACACGTCTCGGTGCCACCGTCGGAATGACATTTGTTTACGTTTTATAACAGCAACCAGTCTAGCTTTTCCATTTGGGTATTTATTTATTTCCATGCGTTGCATGAGCTTTCGTGGAACTCACGAAGGCGCGAGGACACATAAGTCTAAACTCTTNGGTAGCCCGCGAGCCGCTTGTTGTTGCAGCAGCCGGCGATGACAATCTAGGCCTAGCCGGTCTGTGCTGAGCGGGGGGCGACGTCGGAAAGTCTGCTACCGGCCTCGACAGGCATGCGTACTCGCCTGGAAGATTTGTCGACTCGACAGCATACCGGGAGCGTCTCTCTCAGATGGACCCGCACCGCATGAAACAATCATCCGCTATTAAGATAACACGTCTCGGTGCCACCGTCGGAATGACATTTGTTTACGTTTTATAACAGCAACCAGTCTAGCTTTTCCATTTGGGTATTTATTTATTTCCATGCGTTGCATGAACTTTCGTGGAACTCACGAAGGCGCGAGGACACATAAGTCTAAACTCCTTCCAGCTACACAAAAGGACAGCGAATTTTGGTGTATTCATTTGGTGATAGAGTAGATAGAGTAGATCAATTATTTGTACTGTGATTCGCTTTAGAGCAGTTGATCAAAAGAGACAAAGTGAAGATCTCTCCGTTAGTAATAAACGTTTAGCAAAGAAGAATCAAATCGTGTTGCTTAGATTGCAAGTGAAGAAGAGACTCGTAATTTTCACACCAACTGGTAGTAAGTTGTTAGCAGAAATTAATTTAGCGTAAATGAAAATGAAACGGACTGTTGTGGCGTGTAATTTTAGTTTCCTTCAAGATGGAATCCTGACAAGTACAGATTACGAACCTAATGGTTCATCCCTAGGAGTAATTATAAATTGTATGTCCGGGCACACATGGGTCCTGGGTGTAGTCCAGTAGCCTAGACGCCATCTTGGATCCATCATCTTGGATGACCTTGACCTCCACCCACCATCTTGAATACAGCTATGACCACCATCTTGGGAGCCCGTACGCAGCCATATTGGATGTCACCTCATTCTCTATCATTGTACTTCATGCTCTGTCATTCCACCTTTCATTCTTTGTCATTCTGCAAATAATTCTCTGTCATTCCATCCTAGAACGTTCTAGATCATTGCCCTGTCATGATAATTCATGCTCTGTCGTTCCACCTATCATGCTTTATGTTTATACTTCATGCTCTGTCATTCCATGCCACCATCTTGTTTATAGAATTTTTCAGTTCATGTTTTGTCATTTCATCTCGGCATCTTGTTTCTAGACGTGACGTAGGTGCCAGAGTAGTTTTTAAATAATATATACATAAAATATATATGAAAATTATTATTTTCCAAAATGTTATGGGCATGTGTATGTCTATACGAGGGGTTTGTGTTCATTATGTCAATTCCTGCAACAGGCATGTTTACAATGCACTACAAATTACTTTCAATTTTTTTATAATTATTATTTGTGCTCTGAATATTTTATTTATTTAAAACAGGTATGGTTTAGACATGGATATTCATGAGTTAATGAAATATATAATAAGTGTGAGATTACAACCCATGTCGGGAAGGACTGTTCACACATAAAATGTATCATATCAGCAACGAGTTGTATCATATGCATAACCATGCTAAAAACTCTTTTATTTTAGTAGCTGTAATTATTTTATTTATTTATTTATATTTTATTTATACATGTTAACATAAATAATAAGTAAATAAGTTTTTTCTCTCTGTAGCATCGCAAATGATAGTGCTTTCCACAACTACATTAAAATAGTGTGTGCCATATGCTGTGGTGGGCAGTACTGTTAGTTTTATCTATTTCAGTATCGACAAAAGCACATTCCAATGATGGCAGCGAGTCACATTCACCACAGACCAGGAAGTCTGAGCAAGTGCTTGCCTACACACTGCTCAATACCGTTAGCTCACACTCTGACCTTTATTACTAAAATGCATTACTACATGTTATAAGTAGTATGCAAGAAGTTATTTCCAAGCAATTGCAAAAATTTTCTTTATTCTTGTACATATAAATAATTATCAGTAGAACAATTTTTTTTACTTGTCTGCATATGTATAAAAGATGTAATTATATTTTTAAAGTAATACACACAAATTAAGTTTCCAAATCTGNTTAGTAGCTGTAATTATTTTATTTATTTATTTATATTTTATTTATACATGTTAACATAAATAATAAGTAAATAAGTTTTTTCTCTCTGTAGCATCGCAAATGATAGTGCTTTCCACAACTACATTAAAATAGTGTGTGCCATATGCTGTGGTGGGCAGTACTGTTAGTTTTATCTATTTCAGTATCGACAAAAGCACATTCCAATGATGGCAGCGAGTCACATTCACCACAGACCAGGAAGTCTGAGCAAGTGCTTGCCTACACACTGCTCAATACCGTTAGCTCACACTCTGACCTTTATTACTAAAATGCATTACTACATGTTATAAGTAGTATGCAAGAATTTATTTCCAAGCAATTGCAAAAATTTTCTTTATTCTTGTACATATAAATAATTATCAGTAGAACAATTTTTTTTACTTGTCTGCATATGTATAAAAGATGTAATTATATTTTTAAAGTAATACACACAAATTAAGTTTCCAAATCAGATTTGTTTAAACATTTTATTATTACAAATATATACATTTTTTTGACACAATAATGCATTCAAAATTTTCTTCTGTGATAGACTTCTTCTTGTGGATGTCCCACATTGTCTGTTGTCCTCACCTCTAATGTATACACATGCACTTGGTCCCTTGCACGAGGCCTAAAACCAGTTCCCCAGACATTGGAACTGGGGCTTTGTAATATAAACTCATAGAGGTACTAAAGATATGTATATTTATCTTTATATCTAATTTGAAATTAATCAATTAAAAAAAAAAATTCCAATATTTTTTACAGCTTCTTTTAGTTACCTCTACAAGTGCATATTACATAGGTGTTTTACGACGTTGTTGACATGAAATACCACAACCCATAAAAAAAATCAAAGGAGACAAAGGAACGCACAGNGTGATAGACTTCTTCTTGTGGATGTCCCACATTGTCTGTTGTCCTCACCTCTAATGTATACACATGCACTTGGTCCTTTGCACGAGGCCTAAAACCAGTTCCCCAAACATTGGAACTGGGGCTTTGTAATATAAACTCATAGAGGTACTAAAGATATGTATATTTATCTTTATATCTAATTTGAAATTAATCAATTAAAAAAAAAATTCCAATATTTTTTACAGCTTCTTTTAGTTACCTCTACAAGTGCATATTACATAGGTGTTTTACGACGTTGTTGACATGAAATACCACAACCCATAAAAAAATCAAAGGAGACAAAGGAACACACTGAAAGACGACAGCCAAAGAAGAATAGTACAGATGTATAGATAGAGGAAGAGGGAAGGAGTACAGTGCAGTGTATAAGAGAATGGTAAGATGGACTCCGCCTCCGGTGGTTAGTGAGTGCATTACGTGATCACCACTCCACGTACACAACTCCATACAGGATAAGCGTTGGGACCCCCAAGAAATGACTTTCATCCTCGGGTCGGAGGCCCAACATAGGCGCCAAGAACTACATGAAATTGTAATAGTGAAAAAGCTACAAAATAACATGCGATCATAAATACTCTGCCACAATGCCTCACAAGATCGTTTCATCATCATCATTCAATATCACAGAAATCTATGTCCTCTGTGTTGATAAAAATGTAATTTATATAATCATATAGTAGAGTGTTTATTCCATCTTCGAATATTTGTCTTTCATCATCCTTGCAAGATAGTGCTCATCTATTAAGGCTTTTGCTGTGTAGTTCATGCTGATATTAAAGAATGGTACGTACTGTTCGCATCATGGTACACTGGTCTTGCAGAATGGGCCTATAATTCCCAAAGAATATTTTGTTCTTGACCAAACATTTTTGTGTACCCTTTGCTATTTTTACATGTTTGCCTNCCTATAATTCCCAAAGAATATTTTGTTCTTGACCAAACATTTTTGTGTACCCTTTGCTATTTTTACATGTTTGCCTTCACAGCTACATGCATGCCTTTTCGCCCTCAGCCCAACAAATTCCTCCATTACATTCCCTTCACACTCATTTTTAAATGTGCCCAACACTTGTTTGTTGGTGGGCAAGTAACATGGGTGAGTGGGAGAGTATGCATTTGTATCAAACATTGTCATCAATGCTGGGTCTGAAGCTTTGTCCTGGTAGAAATCATCTGTGCATATCTCATATATAAAAATATCCGTATCCGTGTAGGCCAGTGTAATATTGTCTTGATTGTTTTTTCACTGCATTATAGTGGAAATCAATACATCAGCAACTTTGACAGTTCCAGAACTGTAAAACCCGCATAGATCGGTTTATCAAAAATTATTTGTTCATGGTATATGTGGACAAGGTTTAAAATTTTTCTGTATATAATTTTCTGTCTCTGAATGCTGGTTTCGATATGAGTTTCTTCATTCGTGTGTCTGTACATACCAATTCCATATTTTGACACCTGTGTTTATTTTCCATCATTTTCCCATATATAGCAATATTCATTAATTTAAATAGATCCTTGTCAAAAGCATTATTTGCTGCTTGGCGTTTCTCTGTGTTTAGATTAATGTATTGTTTGTTTTATACATGATGTTTTTTCAAACTCAAGGGCTGTGTAGATTTTCGTCAGTTTCAGATCATTTTCTTAATATAATGCTTCAGATTTATGTAGTGCATGATGTATTTATATTTATTTTATAATGTTTTCATTAATTTTACTGTCAAGATCTAGAGGGGCACTCGTTCACTGGCAGGAACAGTAGGTTTTTTTTGGTTGGCATGGAGTTCGTCAGGATACTTTAAATCCACCTCAATTATATAGTGGTCGTAGTAAGGTCATAAGGAATAGTGATAACATCGATGTTTGACTCGATCCATTTAAATGCTCCCACTGGTAGTGGCTGTGACATCGCCCAACCATATAGGTTATTAGCATCCACATCAATCACATATTTTGGTGGTCTTCTAGTATCATGCATGGCTAGAATATACTTGTCATGAGCAACACAGTGGCGGCTGATACACTGAGCCACGCCCCCTCCCTTACAACACATTCAATAAATAAATGCATGTCGTAATCTACAAGCAGCTCAAGTTTTACCTTATTCATCTTCAGCATGGCATAAAAAAGAAACCCTCGGGCGCTGACATAATGCACACAATCTAACCCATAGGTATCATTACGCAAGTTCCTGAAATTTTAAAAAAATATCACTCAATAGCAGCACATTGGTTTGAAATAAAGTTCTGAATATTCACCAATCGTGCGACAACCAAACTTGTCCCAAACTTGCCATGCATGTGCACTATCAGCATCACTGTTGTGGGATTCGGTAAGTCAGTTGTGAAAAGCAGCTTTAGGAGGCGGTTGTGGTTCATCCAGTTTCCCCCACGAATTAACAAAATCGTAGGGGAAAACACCTTTCCTTGTTATTAAATTCATCTCGTCAGGTGCAAAGAATTTAGATGTGTTAAAAAAACCTGTCAACAGGCAGGTTCCCGGTGAAGGTGGTGAGACTTGCAGACATATAAAAGAAAATATCAATAAATTGTATAGAAAATTTGTCCACTAGTTTCTTGCTGAATGTTATTAATTTTTCTTCGGAGTGTGGCATAATAAATATTTCCTGACTGTCATTACCTAGATGCTTAATAATAAAATACTTATCATAAGATAGGTTATGAAACAGGATGAGTAGCCTCTTTGGTCGACGGCGGAGAATATTGCAGTTGTTACAGGCAGGTCCGATGTAGCTGCCAGGGAAATGGTCGTGGTCACTTACTTCTGNCGGCGGAGAATATTGCAGTTGTTACAGGCAGGTCCGATGTAGCTGCCAGGGAAATGGTCGTGGTCACTTACTTCTCTGTTTTTCTGCGTGAAGGTAGCAACAGTAGCAGCATGTCTGTGCTGGTCAATAATCTCTTTGTTTATCTGATGTCAGCATCGTCATACAATCGGATTGCTCATATATCCCTTTGACCATATTACCAATACCAACTATTTTCTCCATAATTTTCTCATCAGCATCCTTACCCCTATTTATAATCGGGTATTTCGGTAGGTGTGCTGTCTCTNCGGCGGAGAATATTGCAGTTGTTACAGGCAGGTCCGATGTAGCTGCCAGGGAAATGGTCGTGGTCACTTACTTCTGTGTTTTTCTGCGTGAAGGTAGCAACAGTAGCAGCATGTCTGTGCTGGTCAATAATCTCTTTGTTTATCTGATGTCAGCATCGTCATACAATCGGATTGCTCATATATCCCTTTGACCATATTACCATTACCAAATATTTTCTCCATAATTTTCTCATCAGCATCCTTACCCCTATTTATAATCGGGTATTTCGGTAGGTGTGCTGTCTCTNTATTTTCTCCATAATTTTCTCATCAGCATCCTTACCCCTATTTATAATCGGGTATTTCGGTAGGTGTGCTGTCTCTGCTGCTGGTGTTACAGCATTATCGACAATTACATAAGTACAATAATTATAAGATTCATGCTTTTTATATTTTTCAGTGTGCGACTTCTGTGGATCGTGCTGACATGACTGTAATGGTAGGAGCAATTCCTCAAAACCACAGTATACAACAATGGGAAACTTGTAAATGTTCTGGTAGTTTAACTTTAGCAGTAGATGCATCCCATTCTCTAATGCAGGCGCATCTGCTCGGGCTGCGGAACGTGCATTACAGTATATTTTATGTTGTGTGAGTGTCTCTGCTCCTGTTAGTCCAGTTACTCGAGGTTGGTTATCGTATGCATACATGCATATTATCTGTATGGGTTGTTACCTGAGGTCTTACAAGTCTCGAAAATATGTGATATACATATGGTATGCATCTTCGGTGGTAAAAAGGAGGAGTTCAAAATATTGAGGGTTTTCGAATTTGCATATTCGTGTTGGCACTACCTTTGTATTTTCGTCAAGTGAGAAGACGTTCACTGAAGTTCCAGGGTTCTTCTTTTTAAATGTGTTATGTGATGCAGTGGTGTGGGCTAATCTAGCCCAGTAAATTAGAATGTGGTTTCTCGCTTGAGATAACGCTAGTGGATACGTTGTGAATTCTTCCCTTCCACATTACGAGCGAGAATATCTTAAAACACTTTTGGTCTGGGTTATTGGGGTTGATGATCTCTTCTCTGTTTTTAATTTGTGCAGTCAGGTCTATATAGCTGGTGACTTTAAGTTGATATAAATTAATAATTCTAAGTTGCAGTCACATAATACTGCTCAGACTCCTACCAGACGGCGGCCCATACAGTCTTCTTCCCAACACAATTTCTCGACGCAATCTGCCACGACACTCTCAATGTCACTAGTATTATATAACGGCACATTCTTCGTTTTAAATGCACGATCGTCATATTCGCCTTCATGAGGTTCGGGCTACCGGTATGCACACCTAGGAAACAGGATAAACTTGATGGCTCCCTAGTCTGCTATTTCCTGTTCTAGCTGCCAAATTGTATTCTGCCTCATCTCCTGAAGATAAGTACATGTGTTCTTCGATGTGCTATCTGCATTCACAGAGATGTATGTCTTCAGGATGCCCTTGAAGCCCATCTCCGCCTCAACAAAACCACACTCGTTTGCCTCACCAACCCCGACAACTATTCGTGGTCGGGACCTGTTTCCTGCCAACATAAGGTGGACTGGGACTAATGGTGCAGGCTGTAGAGGGACAGACGGTGCATCCACACGAGCATTCTTCGTCGGTGGCGGGTTGGACCATTATATTTGGCGACGGTCACCTTCAGTATGCCTGCTCTCGAAAATGTCGAGTTGCATACCCACATTGAAAGGTAGACTTCGTCGCATTCCATGACCCAAGTGATTAAATTGCGTATTTTAGAACCTGCAGTGAGTGGTCGATACCGGTCTAACAATACCTGTGTATCTGCGCAAGTGTCTTGGCATGCTGTCCTTGCGGGCGATTGTCACGCCGCACCTATCGCACATCTGGTGTCCATCCTTATAGAGGTTGTGGGGACACTGGCTTTCACGCCGGTTACCGCTCAAATAGTCGGTAAACGACATGCTACAAAACCCACATGAAAACCACCTCGGAGCTGGTGTCGGTCTTAACTCAGAGACAGCATTAGGCGAAGTAAGGGAAGAGACGAAAGAAATGGCTGGGACTCTACCGGCCATACTGCTGCGACAAGATCAGCAAGCTGCAACACACGAGTGCGAAACTTCGTTAATAATACTGACACCAGTCCTAAAATCCAGGGAAGGGGGAGGGGAAAAATTCATCTGGCTGACTAGGTAGTGGTAGGTAATAAAAAATAACTTTTATATCGTCATGTACGTGCCATAAGAAGAAGGAAGAGATATGGTATACTCTGCTAACAACAAATGGCTAAGTTGCTAGCTTCCTTCAGACAACTCCGCAAATTTGGTTCGGAGAAGGGGGAGATGAACGCGCGATCGCTGAAGGACATCTCCTGGACAAACGTGGCCACAAATAATTAACTTCCAAATATATTAAACACTGATCTCATTCTCCCAACGGAATACTCACTGCGTACTGTGACGCGAGGATACTGGGTTTTCCTTGCCGCTGAGAAATAGCAGCAAGACGACAGACGAGCAACTCCGGGATCTGATGGAGACCCACGACTGCTGCCCACGTTAACCTTTAAGCACACAGGAAGTATTCTTGTCAAATAAATATATATGCATAAATAATTCACGATCACTTAAATATTATGATGACGCTTGCCTCAAAGAAAGATGAAACTCACTGAAAAGGCTGATCACCCTGGCGTCAAGACACACACAATCTGATTGTGGGGCTGACGTGCCGACCTTGAATCCTAGGTTCGAGTACGAACTGTTAGTAACAAGTTTACAAAAATATATACATTTTTTAAATATATACTATTAGGAGTCCTTATTATTATGAAATATTAAATATTACTAAAGTACATGCGTTTCTACTTTTGAATAGCATGTTATATTACACAATATTTTACTGTCTAGAACTATCAGAGACAGAATTAAATATTTACTACACCTGGCCATATATTAAATGTTTTTTAAGTATGTGTAAAGAAATATAAATGTGTTTTATAATAATATATTATTAAACATATACATCGCTCCACAGACAAGAGACAGCATGCGTAAACGGCTTTTTTTTTTTAACTTTTTTAATAATATAAAATTATTCACGCATTTTTATTGGACTGTTATTGGGATGTTTTCTATTCGCATGTAGGGTGTGTTATGAGCTGTCAGAGACCACATTCGACAATGACACAAAATACATAATATTGCAGAGGTGAAATAGTCGCTTGTACCACAAAGTGCAACTGCACATGCCACCAGAATGGTGTCGCTATGACAAGAGAATTACGGAAATTCCGTTATACCAATCAGCACATGGCAACTTACTCGTCAGCCGACAGCATAGTGAACAAGGAGCATTTCACAGCAGGTAGTAGGCGATGAGATGAAAGGTGCATTCCCAGGACCTCACACAGGACAAGTATACTCTAATCAAAGGAATCATAATGTCATTTCTTCTCTGTATATGTATCTAGTCTGTAACAACAAGCGGCAGCAGACGCACTCGACAGCTCACACGTGTTATGATAGTACAGCGTGCCCGAGAGAGAGAGAGAGAGAGAGAGAGAGAGAGAGAGAGCTGGCAGGAATGTGTATTTCCAGCCAGCTCGCCACGCGAGGCCACAACACGGCGCTGTGTACGGCAATATATTGTTATTCAACTCTGAGAGTGAACTACACACAGGTTTAAAAAGACCATAATTTAGAAAGTACTCGTAAGTGTAACTTACTTAAATGAACTAATGTATAGTTTTGTGCGTCTCGCACAATTATAAAGTTCATATATATATATATAACGTACGCACAGAAATTTTGGAGCAGGTGTACTCTGGCGATCAGACGAGACGAATAAGGACAGAATGAGTGTGCCGAGCCTTGTTTCGGTCTTTTATAGACGAGGACCGCGGATTTATACATACAGAATGAAGTTCCTTGCAAGGTGTGGCTGGGCGAGGCGCAAGTATTCTTAGCCAAGAAATCCATCGTGCTTGCTCGCCAAACATGGTCGTGCAGGCAGTGCAGAACTGTCTATGCTCGTCCTCAACTCTCCTGCCTGCAGTTGTTTTTAACCCGGTTGCGAAAAAACACGCAGGTCACCGTTGTAAAATATCTCCCTGACTTATAAAGTTTTTAGCCTGAGGGCTCCCATTAGACCGTCGACCAGATCCTGGGGAAAATATCGCCTCACCGCTGCACTGCTCAGATCCTCTCAACTTGCCGAGCAAAATATGAAGAAAAAAAATCCACGTGACTTGTTTAAAACTCCCTTTGCAGGGGCTCTTGAAGGGTTTTCCTTTTGGTATCGCCAAGCCGACAGAAGCTTCACAATCGATGACATAATGCTATAGCCTGTTCACGGTTAATAGTGCACTTTTTGAGGTAATGTCATCATACAACCAATAAATACATTTCATTGTGACCTCTGACTTTCGGTTTTGAGTATGTTGTAAAGTATAAGCTGTTTTTATTACTCGCATGCCAGTGTTTATAACTTTAAATGAGGAAACGAAATAAATTGGTTGAAAGTAAAATTTAACCAAAGCTTTAAAAGTGCCCATTTTACTATGGCCAGCCTATAGAAGTTAAGTTCCTTATACACGATTCATAGCAGCAGTGCTCGAATTTTCCCCTTTCTTGATGGGTTTGACCAACTTCTACATTTCTGTGTACATTCCTAACTGGGGAAAGAAAATTTCCTCGTTTTGTATATATGTTTTTATACCCTAGAATTACATTTCCGAACATTGAATTAGATTATCTGCGCGGTGGTCTATTTTGCTGTTTGTTGAAACTGTAGCGAGCAACTAGTAACACTGTCGTCAGTTTTATGATCCGTAATCTATCGCTTTTATCAGTGAATAATGTCGTCAACAATAAATAAACACGTCACTACGTTTTGCCAATATTTTTCATGGCATGTCCACATTTAAATAAAACTTGAAATCCTTTTCATATTATATTAAAGCATTTTCCAATGTGACTTATAGAAAAACATTTACCTGAGTTGTTTTATAATTGTATATTGCTACTGTTGTATACATAACACGATTTTTCAGCTGATTTGTGAAACAACTAGTACAATAGTTTTATGTTGTTTTAAATCATTATTTTTTCCATATTTTTCCTTGTCAAAAATTTAACTCACAAGACAGTAGCATCATTCTAATCTTTATAACTATTTCTCATCGCTCCCTGCGTTCGCCAGCTCTGTGACAGGACAATTTTGTTTGAATGGTTATTTTAGGCTTCAAGAGACTCAACAATAACTTTATATACGTGCATAGCGACATCCTGAGCCAGAGGCATTTTATAATCGCTGTTAAGATTCTATACCATTTTGTATATTATTTTCTGTTTCCATTTTTTTTTCAGGGTTCGCTAGAGCCCATCGACCCTTCCCTTAAATACGCCCTTGTCCCTATGAAAAGAAGGTAGTATTTCTGAAAACATTTTCTGAAGAAAATGTTTTTTATTTACTTGTTAGAACAGTATGGGTATTTGTTTATTTGCTGGACAAATATAGCTTTATACTTTCCTGAATAATTCGGAATATTATTATTTTACTTTTAGTTTCATTTTCAAATATACGTACCATTTGCAAGTTTCTGAATACTTCAATGTTCATATATATATATAATTCCCTATGTAGCGCAAGGATTTTTTTTTTGGAATGAAACATTGTTGTTTTTATATATATTTATTCCGTTATAAATTACATTATTACTGCAAGACACTTTTTCCTTTAGCTTCCCTCCATGCATAAATGTGTACTTTTTATTTATCAGTTTTACAACACTGCATAACTGAAAATATAATTTTTTCAAGAGAGATAACTATATTTTGGAATTTCCTTCATAGACAAACAATTTTGAATTATAATTTTTTTTAAATCGGCGTTATTTTTTTTTTTAACTTTAGAATATTATACAAAGTACAATAGATAGAATTCTCTTTTTTTCACTAGTCATAATAAACTTACAAATTATTTGGTTTCAAAACAAGATTAAGTTATTTTATAATTCTTTATTACTTATATGGTTTTTCCTTTGAAGTGTTTCTAATATGTCTTTAAAAATTTGTCTCGAAACATCTTTAAAACAAGTTATCAGTATTGGCGAGTCTGTGGTAATTGTGATAGGCCCTCTGCTAGTCACGACGTCCACTGATGGGAAACATACCTGCGACAACTCTTCACCTAGAGCTGGCATTGATGGATGTGCTGGCTTCTTCTTGCTAGAGGTCACAGGTTCGGTATCGCTGACAGTCTTGCGTTTGCTGAGGCTGGATAGTTTTTGAACTGGCTCAATCACTGCAATTGGTGACTGATCTCCAGATAACATGTCGGTCGTAACTGACGACTGGATGGTTGATGGACTGAACCGGGTCTCCTCACAGGCCGGAGCATGCAAAGGCTTGACATTTTGGTTTTTGGCAAATGCAACAACCTATTCTGGAGAACTCAGCAGCTTGGTTTCTGGACACATGTAGAATACGTAACACTGTCCACAATCTTCTGGCATGGCTAAAAAAAGATGGCGTCTCGTGGACATACAACGTATGACACAGCCCATCACATACCTCTGTAAATATTCACAGTTGGACCCTTTTCCAGTAAGAATATGTTCTTTGCTTAAACGAGGTTCCATGCTTACTTTAAGGGTTAGCAGGGTCGAATGTTACCATCTTGCTTAGCCGTTATTTATAAATCTCAACAAGTAGAAGCATAGTTCTAGAAATGAGAAAACAAAATACCTCCATGCACTTACAACTGCTCCTGCATATAATTTCACTCCCCACAGTCACACTGTCAGAAACACTGCTGCCGGGTTCCACAGTCCGAGGTTCTGGGTTCATGGCCGTGTGAATTAACGAGACTTAAATTGATGTTGTCAGGTAGACTTCACCATTTAGCGGTGAGCACATGGTCTCCCGAGTAACTTTTCCATTGTTTGAAATTGTCGTGTGTCGCTCACCAGTACAAAACTAAGTCCATCTTGTAATGATGTCACTGCCGGGAGAAGTTCATACGCAATTTTCTACGAACCCCAACGCTGTGTAGGTTGCCCTTCACTTACTTACGACAACAGGCGGCCTGTAGTAGTAGGAAGTTAACAGCCAGGGTGTAGGTAATATACTGGACAAGCAATGAAACTGAATGGAACTGAAATAACAGTCAACATTACAGCTTAACCAGTGTTCGAGAGCATTGCATGCCATAACTTACTTGTTCAGGTAAGCCTGCTGGCTTAAAATAAATTAAGCGATATCCGATGGTCATTAACCCCATACTTGCCAACATCTAGTGGACTGAAATTCACTTACATCGTTGCGACTGCTGTGTAGGAAGGTCGAAGTTCAACTGAAGTATTGTTCTTCCTGACTGAGGCGTGGCACTATCTCATACGAAAATTAAAGTATGACGTCAAACACATTGTCGCTCGATTTAAGTATACATTTTTCTCACCTTACCTCCTGCTATCGGAGACATACAACTCTTCATGAAAAGTCCAGCATGTGTGTATTTTCTTTACCTCCGTATGTTATATGTACCAGTGTCTTGTTAAGATCCTCCATGGCCCTCTGCTGAATAAGTAGAACATGCCGTTTTGGTAAATGTAATCTAAAGCCATTGTTTAATATGCATGATAAGCTTTTTATGTATATCGTATCAATATTCTGATAATCTGATGCAATGTACTTCTGCCCGATCTCCACTTCGGAGAGTTTCTTGTACTGAACAGTTCGATACAATTTTTCTGCAAGTCCATTCATGATGATCGACTGTGACACGACGTGCACAAAGAAGAACTGTATTTCAACTGGTATTTTTACCTCAATTCTCTCTCCATTTTATATTTACGATGGCTGCTGACCTCATTTAGATGTTTGTCTTCCATCTTGTACTGTTGTTTTTACCCATTAAAAGCTGACCTCATTTTCGTCTTCCAACATGTCGACATAATCTACACAGTATAAAGTCCACCTCCATAAGACGAGAGCGTTGAAGAAGGGGCATGCAAAATAATTCCTACATGCATTGCAAGTGTACGCAATGTTTGTGTACTGCACTTTTAATTTTTTCAGTCATGGGCAATCATAATCAGTTTGCAGGTCGAAAATTTTTATGATAGCACTGCAGTAAATACTGAGAAATCATTTTTGTCCTGGACCTGCTTCGAACACTACCCAGTCCATCACAATGGACACCATGTCGGTGAGTATGGTGCTTATTATTTTCATTTTCCATGCCACCATCTTGCCATGGAAGTCCATGATAGTGATTTGTCAACCACTGATTACTGACTTAAATCTTGTTGTCAAGCAGCTGTCAATAAAATGGTGGAAAGAATTTGCAGGAACTTGTGCTTCCATTTGTACACTGAAGAGGCAAAAAAACTGGTACACCTGCCTAATATCGTGTAGGGCCCCCGTGATCACGCAGAAGTGTCGCAATATGACGTGGCATGAACTCAAATAATGTCTTAAGGTATGCAGGAGGCAATTCTCACCATGAATACTGCAGGGCAATCCATAAATCCATAGGAGTGCAGGCGGTGGAGATCTCTTCTGAACAGCACGTTGCAAGGCATCCCAGATATGCTCAATAATGTTCATGTCTGGTGATTTAGGTGGCCAATGGAAGTGTCTAAATTCAGAAGAGTGTTCCTGGAGCCACTCGGTAGCAACTCTCTATGTAGGGGGTGTCACATTGCCCTGCTGGAATTGACCACATCCGTCGGAATGCACAATGGACAAGAATGGGTGCAGGTGATCGGACAGGATGCTTACGTATCTGTCACCTTTCAGAATCGTATCTAGATGTACCAGGGGTCCCATTTCACGCCAACTGCACACGGCCCATACCATGACAGACCCTCCACCAGCTTTAACAGTCCCCTGTTGACACGTAGGGTCCATGGATTTATGAGGATGTCTCCATACCCGTACACGTCCATCTACCCGATAAAATTGGAAACGAGACTTGACAGACCAGGCAACGTGTTTCCAGTCATCAACAGTCCAATGGCGGTGTTGGCGGCCTCAGGGGAGGCGTAAAGCTTTGCGTCGTGCAGTCAACAACGGTACACGAGTGGGCCTTCGACTCCGAAAGCCCATATCGATGATGGTCCGTAGAATAGTTCGCACACTGGCACTTTTTGATGCCAATGCTGATGAAATCTGTGCCAATTCGAGAAAAGGTTGCACGTCTGTCACGTTTAATGATTACCGTCAGTCGTCGTTTGTTCCGTTCGTTCACGATTTTTTTCCGGCCGCAGCGAAGTCAAAGATATGATGTTTTACAGAATTATCGATATTCACGGTACACTCGTGAAATGGTCGTACGCGAAAATCCATTTTTTAACAAATTTGTCTCGTACATAGTATGTGACCAGGCCATCGTGAATTATCAAAGCGTATGTGCAAGTGTTGTATGGAAAATTCTCTGCTGATACCATTTCTATGTGACAGTCAACCAATCCTGTGTTCACTCTGTCGGCTTGTTTGCTCATATCTAGTACTAGGAGAGGTGCGGTGCTCATATATCCACTGTGTTCTAGCACCGGGGATGGTGTTTGTCCATAGTAGCATTTCTAGAAATCTGCAAACATTTGATATGGCATCATGTATGTCACATTTGTAAAATCTACATTTAAATATCCACAGAGAAATCTTTTAGAGTTGAGAAACATTTTTAAATTCTTTACTTTCTTATGGTCAAATTTGGATCGATGTGCACTGACTACATTTTGCTTTCCTGTCTGGAATGCAACTATGATGTTGTGAGGCTTATCGCTTGCAAAACTTGACTTTAAGTTCCAATTTACACTGTTGGAACGTGGTAAACTCAAATAAGTTTCCAAACTCAATGTTCGGAAAACAATATCGATGTATCGTCCATTATTGACCTATTTCATAAACTTTACACCCTCCTACATCTTTAATTGCACATGAGGTAGCATCCATTCGATGTATTGTATTGACAATGTCGTAGCTTCTGGCCCAACAGTCACATCATGGATCGCATTCGTTTGCATGTTGACTAAGAGATTGAATAATTCTTGTTTGGAATTAATAATTACATTCCTATAATCCTCTGCGAAACCTAACAGCATGGACCTTGGGATATATACTACAAAATTTTCCACCCTCATAAACTGGTTGTGTATAGTCTCTTTCGACTCTCCAGCCAGCCATTTTTTCTGCAGGTAGTCGGTTGCGTGTAAGAGACCGGTTGTTGATTGCGTGTAAAGACCGGTTGTTGGTTGCGTGTAAGAGACCGGTTGTTCTTTATATTAGCCATAATTCCAACATCCCTTGTCGATCGACTTCAACACCTCCCAATTCATAAGAAATTCTGCTAATCATGTGCAGTATACCAAATCTGATGATTTGGGTAGTTACAGGCACTACACCCTCTTCCTTAGTAATCGTTCCCCTGAAACTCAAATATGGATTAAACGGTAAAGTACAAATGTCATGATTTTGCACTGGGATTTGAACCTCTGGTGACAATCAACACGGTCACCATATATACTGTGAATAGGAGTGAAATTCAGTTTTTGAAAAAGAATCTTCGTAGCTTATGGGGTCTTCAATTGTAAGTGTTTCAGCATCCATTTTTGCAGATTTTGAATCCAAGACTTTTGTGAAAGTGTACGTTTTCACGTGTTAACACACTGACAGCTCGCAGCATACTGACCTTTGGCGTGTTGCCTATGCCAGTTTCTATAATATTGTTTCTCTTAAAATTCAGTCCCATCTTTCTTCAAATGTAAACGTGAAGTTTTTTCTTCGTCATGGAAATTAATCAACCCATATTCTTGGTGGACTACTCGAACAACAATTTCACGTGCCTTCTTAGCTGTATCTGGAGCATAAATTGGTGTTTCAGCCACGTCGACAAGATTGAATACTGGAGGTACAAGAGCGGAAAACTCATGTATTGTGTGGCTTGGCTGACCATTCCTGTATGAACTGCTAACCAGATTGCAATTTATCCTTATAACATTCACTGGCAAAATATTTATCGGCAGGGATGATTCATGCACTTTACCTGCCTAGTTCAATTTATTCTCGAAACCTAGTATGGATGTTGGTGTATAGTGTTTGGTGAAATAAATGTTTGTATTACAAATTATTAAACTCTTCAAAGTACTGGAGTTGCCTCTAAGAAGCAACGTTACAGGCTGTAGCGAGCGTTTCACGAATGTAGCAATGTCTTGTATCACGTAGGAGCGGATTGGTAAACACACTTCGCCTGAGGCTCCATTGTCCGCTCCAACATAAGGGAACATACAGTTGGAGAAGTCCACATATGGGCCTTAAAAGAATATCTTGAAATCAATTAGTGCCAGAGAGTAGGAATCGTCTAATTTAAGGCATGTAACGAAGCTCCGAACTCTTGTCCGACAAGTATTTAAAATAAATCACATTATTCGCTTAAGAAGCGAATGCACAAGTGTCCACAACTCCACACGCTTGAAGGCTGATTGGCACTGTAATTATATCTCAGTTTTACAAGGTGCAAATATTCTCTCAACTCAAGCGGTGGTCGCAAGTTTCCAAACCTATCGAAATGTTAGGATTTGTTTCCTTATATCTTGTGTGCAATCCAGTGCGTGCCTGGACCTCTGATATTATCTAAATTAACGACTAGCGAAACATTATGTATAGTTTTCCGTGGCCGTCCATCACGTTTGTACATGCTGCGGAAATTTGGTATTCTTAATTTGTATGCAAATTTTTTTATCTCTATGTTTGAAAGGGGGCGTTTAGGCAATGACTTCAAGATCGCCTTTTTTTTTCCTTTCGCTCGCTTTTCATTTTTCTTCTTTGGCCTCCACCAATTATCGGATATGGTCTCCAGTATAAACATTTGCCTTTTTTTTTTTTTNTTTTTTTTTTTTTTAACTATTGCATGAGACTTTAGATTTCAGTTGTGTCGAATTGCTTCGGACAATTGCTTACCTTGCTCTTCAGAAATGTTTACTGCCCTGGCTATACCACTAGCATCTCTAACGAAACCTCCAATATCAACGAGTGTAGGCAAACGAATAGTAGTTAACACTTTTTTCTTCCCCACATTGTGTGCTTTTCTCCGTATTCTCCTTTCATTTTTATTTTGGTTGAATTGCATGCCCATACCTCGCTTCGCTTTGGTTTTCATTAATGTGGAAACTCTCCAAGCAGCTAGACGTTCACCAAACTTGGACTCAGGTGATTTTACAATCTTCTGGTCTTTGTCGGCGAGAACAGCATAAGCAGTGTGTCTATCCTGGAAGTTGTTACAGTTCGCATAAGCAATACCGTGGTCCTTACACACCTCGTCCAAAGCTTTAAAATCTCTGTCACNCAAGCAATGAAACTGAATGGAACTGAAATAACAGTCAACATTACAGCTTAACCAGTGTTCGAGAGCATTGCATGCTATAACTTGTTCAGGTAAGCCTGCTGGCTTAAAATAAATTAAGCTATATCCGATGGTCACATCCTCATACTTTCCAACATCTAGCGGATTGAAATTCACTTACATCGTGGCGACTGCTGTGTAGGAACGTCGAAGTTCAACTGAAATATTGTTCTTCCTGACTGAGGCGTGGCACTATCTCATACGAAAACTAAAGTATGATGTCCAACACATTGTCGCTCGATTTAAGTATACATTTTTCTCGCCTTACCTCTCCTGCTATCGGAGATATACAACTCTTCATGAAAAGTCCAACATGTGTGTATTTTCTCTACCTCCGTCAGGTATCATACCTCTGTATGTTATATGTACCAGTGTCTTGTTAAGATCCTCCATGGCCTTCTGCTGAATAAGTAGAACATACCGTTTTGGTAAATGTAATATAATGGAATTGTTTAATATGCATGATAAGCTTTTTATGTATATCGTATAAATATTCTGGGAATCTCATGTAATGTACTTCTGCCCGATCTCCACTTCGTAGAGTTTCTTGTACTACACAGTTGGAAACAATTTTTCTGCAATTCCATTCATGATGATCGACTGTGACACGACGTGCACAAAGAAGAACTGTATTTCAACTGGCATTCTTACCTCAATTCTCTCTCCATTTTATATTTACGATGGCTGCTGACCTCATTTACATATTTGTCTTCCATCTTGTACTGTTGTTTTTACCCATTAAAAGCTGACCTAATTGTCGTCTTCCAACATGTTGTTATAATATTCACAGTATAAAGTCCACCTCCATAAGACGAGAGCGTTGTAGCAGGGGCATGCAAAATAATTCCTACATGCATTGCAAGTGTGCGCAATGTTTGTGTACTGCACTTTCTATTATTTCAGTGATGGGCAAACATAATCAGTTTTCAGGTCGTACATTTTTATGATAGCACTGCAGTAAATAAAGAGAAATCATTTTTGTCCTGGACCTGCTTCGAACACTACCCAGTCCATAATAAAGTTAGACTGCCAATGACAACAACAACTACTACTATTTTCCTCACT
The DNA here is from genome assembly GCA_002778355.1 of Clitarchus hookeri. Lineage (NCBI taxonomy): Eukaryota > Metazoa > Arthropoda > Insecta > Phasmatodea > Phasmatidae > Clitarchus > Clitarchus hookeri. The sequence continues at coordinate 139,843 of NQII01004656.1, forward strand.
TAGCCTATCGGCCTACCGAGGATGATCATCACAATGGACAACATGTCGGTGAGTATGGTGCTTACTTTTTCATTTTCCATGTAACCAACTTGCCATGATAGTGATTTGTAAACCGCCGATTACTGACTTAAATCTTGTCGTTGAGCAGCTGTCAATAAAATGGTGGTAAGGATTTGCAGGAACTTGTGCTTCCATTTGTACACTGAAGAGCCAGAAAAACTGGTACACCTGCCTAATATCGTACAGGGCCTCCGCGAGCACGCAGAAGTGCCGCAATACGACGTGGCATGGACTCGACTAATATCTGAAGGTATGCAGGAGGCAATTCACACCATGAATCCTGCACGGCAGTCCATAAATCCATAGGAGTGCGAGGCGATGGAGATCTCTTCCGAACAGCATGTTGCAAGGCATCCCAGATATGCTCAATAATGTTCATGTCTGGTGATTTAGGTGGCCAATGGAAGTGTCCAAATTCAGAAGAGTGTTCCTGGAGCCACTCAGTAGCAAATCTCGATGTGTGGGGTGTCGCATTGTCCTGCTGGAATTTTCCATGTCCGTCGGAATGCACAATGGACATGAATGGGTGCAGGTGATCGGACAGGATGCTTGCGTATCTGTCACACGTCAGAGTCGTATCTAGATTTATAAGGGGTCCCATTTCACGCACACTGCACACGCCCCATACCATGACAGAGTCTCCACCAGCTTGAACAGTCCCCTGTTGACACGTAGGGTCAATGGATTCATAGGGATGTCTCCATACCCGTATACGTCCATCCCCCGATATAATTGGAAACGAGACTTGACAGACCAGGCAACGTGTTTCCAGTCACCAACAGTCCAATGGCGGTGTTGGCGGCCCTAGGCGAGACGTAAAGCTTTGTGTCGTGCAGTCATCAACGGTATACGAATGGGCCTTAGGCTCCGAAAGCCCAAATCAATGATGGTCCGTCGAATAGTTAACACAGTGGGACTTGTTGATGCCCCAGCATTGAAATCTGCGCCAATTTGAAAAAAGGTTGCATGTCTGTCATGTTTAATGATTTTCGTCAGTCGTCGTTTCTCCCATTCATTCACGATTTTTTTTCCGGCCGTAGCGATGTCGAAAATATTATGTTTTACCGGATTCCCGATATTCACGGTACATTCGTGAAACGGTCGTCACGAAAATTCAAATATATTCTTCGCCATGCGGTGAAGACCCGCGAACCGAAATGCACTCCCAAAGCTGAGCCTTGACCTAGAAAATCGAGGATGATCTCGGGGAGGCGGAGTCACGATGAAGGGATTGTCTGGCATCCTGGAGGGGCTGGGCCTCTCTGGGTGAAAACTCAGTGTGTATGTCTGAAAATTGTGGGTACCCAGGGGATCAGCGTGAAAGCCCCGGCTTCGGCCGTGCTGATAGTGGGTCGGACTCTGGGTGGTAGTGGTTGAACCTTCTGCTTAGAAGGAGGTCTGGAGATGGGTACTTGCCTGGAGGGCGGGCTTCCTGACACTGGAAGGGTCAGTAGCAGCTTCCGTGGAACGTAAGCGTGCTGACTCACGCAGGTTGCCAGGTTTCGAAGGGTTGGTGCTCATCAATGAAGGGCCGACGGTCTGGTCCGCCTAGTAAAAGGACTCGTTCACAAAGCGGGTTTGTAGAGTGAGAATAGCACTCGGCCCCATCAAGGTGGCGCGTGCAGATTCAACTCTGTACGTTGCTGTTGACAGGTGAGTTGGAACCACTCTTGGGTGGAGAACATCCACCCACTGCGATTGGAAAGAGCGATACTCTTTCTATTGGCAGTATTCAACTACTGTCAATTAGAGCTCTGACCAAGCTCAAATGAATCCAAAGGTTATGGACATAGTCCAAGACTATAGGGGAGTGCGCACCAAACATCCTGGTGCTTAAAACACATATTTTCTCTATATGTGATGACTGGAGTGGCACATAGACGGCGATGAGAAATAATGAAAGTCCTGATCGCACTCCCCTAGTAAATACGCTCAGAATGGTGTCTCCTGCTATACCCTTTGGGATCAGGCGCAGGAGGAGCAAGTTTGGGGTCAAACAACAGCGCCGCAAGGTCGGCGAAAACATGTATCGCTAAATCAGACACGCTTTGTCCCATCTCTCGTGCGCCGACTATAACACCACGTTCAAACTTACTTAAATCTTGATAACCTGCCATTGTAGCAGCAGTAACCGATCTTGCAACTTTGCCAGACGCTGGTTTTCTTATATAGGTGCTGCCGACCGAATCGCGTTACTCTGATTGGTTCCATACCTCTGTTCTTTGCATACGTACGCCTATACCAGTTTTTTTGGCTCTCCAGTGTATATGTAGTACATAATTCTTTGATGATGAATCCGAGAAGAAATGTGAACCCCTGAACATTAGCGAACATGTTAATGGGCGATGTGTGAGAGAATGGATTTTAACACTCACATCAGTTTTTAACAATTTTGTCTCGTACATTGTATGTGACCAGACCATCGTGAATTATCAAAGCATATGCGCAAGTGTTGTAGGGAAAATTCTCTGCTGATACCATTTCTATGCGACAGACAACCACTCCTGTGTTCACTATGTCGTCTTGTTTGCTCTAATATAATACTAGTAGAGGTGTGCTGCTCATGTATCCACTGTGTTCTATCACCGGGTATGGTGTTTGTCCGTAGTATCATTTCTAGAAATCTGCAAACATTTGATATGGCATCATGTATGTCACATTTGTAAAACCTACATTTAAATATCCGCAGGGAAGACTTTCAGAGTTGAGAGACATTTTCAATTTCTTTACTTTCACATGGTCAAATTTGGTTCGATGTACACTGACTACATTTTGTTTTCCCGCCTGGAATACAACAATGATGTTGCGAGGCTTATCGCTTGCAAAACTTGACTTTAAATTCCAATTTACACTGTTGGAACGTGGTAAACTCAAGTAAGTTTCCAAACTCCATGTTCGGAAAACAATATCGGTGTATCGTCCATTAGTGTCATATTTCAAAAACTTTACACCCCCGAACATTTTTAATCGCACATGAGGTAGCATCCATTCGATGTATTGTATTGACAGTGGCGTAGCTTCTGGTCCAACAGTCACATCATGGATCGCATTCGTTTGCATGTTGGCTAAGAGATTGGTTAATTCTTGTTTGGAATTAATAATTATATTCCTATAATCCTCTGCAAAACCTAACAGCATGGACAAAGGGACATATACTTCGAATTTTCCTCCTTCATAAACTGGTTGTGTATAGTCTGCTTCGACTCCCCAGTCAACAATTTTTTTCTGCAGGTAGTCGGTTGCGTGTAAGAGACCGGTAGTTGGTTGCGTGTAAGAGACCGGTAGTTGGTTGCGTGTAAGAGACCGGTAGTTCTTTATAGTAGCCATAATTCTAACATCCCTTGTCGATCGACTTCAACACCTCCCAATTCATAAGAAATTATGTTAATCATGTGCAGTATACCATTTCTGATGATTTGGGTTGTTACAGGCACTCCTCCCTCTTCCAAAGTAATCGTTCCCCTGAAACTCAAATATGGATTAAACGGTACAGTACAAATGTCCTGATTTTGCACTGGGATTCGAACCTCTGGTGACAGTCCACACGTTCCCGATTGATAATGTGAATAGGAGTGAAATTCAGTTTTTGTAATAGAATCTTCGTAGATGATGGGGTCTTCAATGTTAAGTGTTTCAGCATCCATTTTTGCAGATTTTTAATCCAAGACTGTTGAGGAAGTGTACGTTTTCGCGTGTTAACACGCTGACAGCTCGCAGCATACTGACCTTTGGCGTGTTGCCTCTGCCAGTTTTTAAATATTTGTTTCTCTTAAAATTCAGTCCCATCTTTCTTCAAATGTAAACGTAAAGTTTTTTCTCCGTTATGGAAATTAATCAACCTGTCTTCTTGGTCGACTACTCGAACAACGATTTCTTTCACACTCTTAGCTGTACTAGAGCATAAATTAATGTTTTAGCCACCTCGACAAGATTGAAGCCTGGAGGTACAAGAGCGGAAAACTCATGTAATGTGTGGCTTGGCTGACCATTCCTGTATGAATTGCTAACCAGATTGTAGTTTATCCTCATAACATTCACTGGTAAAATATTTATCGGTAGGGATGATTCATGCACTTTACCAGCCGCGTTCATTTTATTCTCGAAACCTAGTATGGATGTTGGTGTATCGTGTTTGGTCAAATCAATGTTTGCACTGCCAATTATTAAACTCTTCAAAGTACTGGGGTTGCCTCTAAGAAGCAACGTTACAGGCTGTAGGGAGCGTTTCACGAATGTAGCAATGTCTTCTATTACGTAGGATCCGATTGGTAAACACACTTCGCCTGAGGCTCTATTGTCCTCTCGAACTTAACGGAACATACAGTTGGAGAAGTTCACATATGGGCCTTAAAAAAATATCTTGAAATCCATTAGTGCCAGAGAGCAGGAACCGTCCAATTTAAGTGCAGGGAAATGCATGTAACGAAGCTCCGACCACTTGTCCGACAAGTCTTTAAAATAAATCACATTATTCGCTTAAGAAGCGAATGCACAAGTGTCCACAATTCCACACGCTTGGCAGCTGCTTGGCACTGTGTATATATCTCAGTTTTACAAGGTGCAAATATTCTCTAAATTCAAGCGGTGGTCGCAAGTTTCCAAAGCTATCGAAATATTAGGATTTGTTTCCTCATATCTCGTATGCAACCCAGTGCGTGTCTGTACCTCTGATATTATCTAAATTTACGACTAGCGAAACATTATGTTTAGTTTTCCGTGGCCTTCCATCACGTTTTTACATGCTGCGGAAATTCGGTATTCTTAATTTGTATGCAATTTTTTTTATCTCTATGTTTGAAAGGGAACGTTTTGGCAATGACTTCAAGATCGCTTTTTTTTCCCCTTTCTCTCGACTTTTCATTTATCTTCTTTGGCCTCCACCGATTATCAAATATGTTCTCCAGTATAAATATTTGCCATTTTTTTTTTTTGTATATCTATTGCGTGCGTCTCTAGATTTCAGTTTTGACGAATTGCTGTGGCCAATTGCTTACTTTGTTCTTTAGAAATGTTTACTGCCCTGGCTATACCACTAGCATCTCTAACGAAACCTCCAAGAGCAACGAGTGTAGGCAAACGAATAGTAGTAAACACTTTATTCTTCCCCACATTATGTGCTTTTCTCTGTATTCTCCTTTTATTTTTATTTTTGTTGAATTGCGTGCCCATACCTCGCTTGACCTTGGTTTTCGTTGATTTGGAACCTCTCCAAGCAGCTAGACGTTCACCAAACTTGGACTGGGGTGATTTTACAATCTTCTTGTCTTTGTCAGCGAGAACAGCATCAGCAGTGTCTATTGTGGAAGTTGTTACAGTTCGCATAAGCAATACCGTGGTCCTTACACACCTCGTCCAAAGCTTTAAAATCTCTGTCACAACGTGCAACCATTTTTGCAAGCTTCGTGCCTGGCCAGCAGTACTCATAACCAGAAATGTGCAGCTCGAATGGAAGTTTGTTTATAAGCGAATTTATAAGTCCGTGTCCACTCTTGGTCTTGTCTCTAAGGGCCATTACAATAGACTGATCACCAACACACACAAGACAACTCCTTTATACCTTTTTTGGAGAGTGTCCGACCACTTCCCCAGACTTTGTGATGGACCTCTCAATTCCCCTGACTTAAGTATGGTCAATGTATAAGTACCAACATTTTTGCGTGTTTTCTATATCAGTCGAATGGAAATTGTCAAATTTCGCACTCCATATAATGTGATCATAAAAATTTACAAACATTTAACACACGAGCATATAAAATTCCCGACGTAAATCATTAGTTCATGCAATTTAGCTACAGCCTCAAATATTCTTATTTATTGGCAAAACATATTTGTAAACAAGCACAACATTCACGTTTTATTGGAATATTCCATGCAATTGTTATCTCGTTATGGCCTCTATAACGGAATCATCACGGGTTCTGAGTGCCACAGAATCGCTTCCACAGAATCGGCGCAGTGTTTCAGGCCATAAGCGCCGACTTGTTGTTTCCAGATGGAAGGAAAGTCTCAAACTTTTTCTGACAGTACCCATGTCCATTTGAATATTATATCTGTCTCACCTTCTCCTTCTGTTTACATCCTGCGATACTGTGCGTCCCATGGTTGTGCTTGCTGTTATGCACGTAGGTAACACTTATTCCATTTGGGGCAGTGTTTTGAACATTTAAATAATATCGTTTTTACTGAAGTATTTAAGTATTTCGTTTTTTGTTTAAGTAAAGACATATTAAGAGATATATATTTTAAAAAATGAGGCAATCCTCGAACAGTAAGATATAATTACTTATTACAAACAAAAGTAGTTACCAACCACTGTTTATAAACAAACGGGTAACCATCCCTCCTTTGCCCCTCCTCTAACCTTCTAGGCGTTCATGTAGCCGGTCCAGGTATTTTCGGAACAGCCCCTTGTACATCGCGTCGTCGACGCGCGGAGAGACTGCCTTCCACACGTGCCTTAGACATCCTGACGTCAGCCTGCCCTGAGTTCTCTGGCTACAGCTTGGTCATCATGGCGGCTTTATGACAAGCCGCGACCACACGTTGCGCATCTGTCGTGACTCCGCTGATGCGGCGCGTGNCTCAGCATACGGCGCGTGACATGTTGCAGTGTTTCCCAACCTGTGGCGCACTACGGTGCCGCGAGATAGTCAAATGGGGCCGCAATATTCTGAGCGGAAATAAAACATTACTTATAACAAAATAATGACAATAAACAAATAAAATGGAGTTTTGCCACTAAGTCTTCATACAACGGCAACACGTAAGTAATAAGAGATTGCTCCGCTAGACGGCAAGCAGTAATTAGTTCAGGACCGATCTAACAGTTGACGAAACTGTTGTCACTGATTCGTGTCTTGAGGATGATATGAGTGTTACGTTGCCAACAACTAAACCTGGTATCAAAAGTATTTGCCCCAAACATTTATCGCAAGCGTCATCATGACAGTAAAATTAATTTTCATAAATCTCACTCTTTGGTTTTCTAACTGTGCTTTTTAATTGCGCAATAGCCTATTATTGTCTAACTGCATGTTATTAAGCCTATTTTCCTTCTTTTTATTTGTATTTTTACTGACTTCAGAAACCGAGTGAAAAGAAGCATTGACACACTGAATGCTTTAAAACTTTTTAAGTACATTCAACTTTTAATTCAAAATAAAATATGTGAAACAAATTGAATGTGAAAACTGTAACAAACGTGTCCACATTATAATCGCCTCCATAAAGGTTTCGCAAAGATAGAAAGGTTGGGAGACCTTGCAAGACGGCCGTCTTCACTGAAGACAATCACCACAAGAAGGAAGAGGACCATCCTGCAATATTTGTGCCGACAACTCCTTTCTCGAACTCACGTCACCGAGTGAGGTGGAGCGGTGGTAAATAAATCAACGGACTCAAATTCAGGTGGACACGGATTCGATTCCCGGCACGGCGATCCTGATTTTGTTATACATTGTTTTCCTTAATCACTCGAGGTGAATGCTGACCATATTACAGGCCATGGCAGATTCCTTCCCCGAACCCTGCTTTTCTGAATAACAACTTATGTCTCTAATTACCTCTCTCTGTCGACGAGAAAAGTTAAGTTAGACTGCCTATGAATCGGAAAAAGTGCTTCTATTAGATCGAATATTATTAAGTGTAAACTTGTGATTAAAAATTTATTCATATTATGGTATGAACCATCGTTAGTAGTAATATGCTTATCTTCATAACTGTTTCCCAGAGTCAGTTGATTTGTCATAAAAAATAGTTATTAAATGCATTATAATATAAAGTACCTTTTACATATGGCGGAAGCGTAGGTGATGGGTATAAAAAAAAGTGCACATACTCGAAAAAGTGCACATCTGAACGTGTAATTTTTTGTTACCGCTTAGCTAAAATTTAATTCATGCTCCTTAATGCGAAATGGGAGTCTGAACTAACGGACGTTATATAGGTATCCGGGCTGCGAAAGAAATATAATTAAATATGTTTATATGCATATTTATTTATTTACATGGGTTTATTTTATGCAGCGCATTAAATGAGACTCAGATAAGGTAGAAAGAAGCATACGTCAGAAATATCGCTTTAGCTGTTTTTATAAGATTAATAAATAAACTCTTCACACAGCGCCTCGTAATCCAAAAACACTTCTAAGCTGCAACATTTACTTTGCTGCCGCAAAATTACACTGTAACGTATGTTTGCAGAAAAAAATGTTTCATCTATACGTCAATAGCATTGATAACCCTGCATTGTCGTTACAATAGTTCATCAGTATCCTATGTGATATGTTCAGTTGCCGTATTTTAAAGGGTAAACCATTATGTCGATGACATAAAAAAATTGTTATTGGATAACGTAGCACTTAGAAAGTTTCCTTAGGTATTAAAAACTGCAATGAACGAAATAAAGTTTTGATTTCCCTCAACATTTTCTTTTGATGTAGAGCAATATTTCTATACTGAAACAAAATAATCTCAAGTAAATTTTTCTCTTCGCTGTATTACACGAAACAAAAATCTATAACAGAAATTAATAACAACAAACCTATGTTTCTTTAACATTCCCTTTGAAGTATAGCAAGATTTTGTAAGTGTACACAAAACAGCTCCACAGAACGGTTTTTCTTTGCTACCCAGGAAGCTTTGGGCGTATTTTTTTTTACAATGTGAGGAGCGGCAGAAAGCTTTATTTTCACCATTTTAAACACACGTAGTATGAAAATAAATACGTTATAGGGTATTTAGTACTTCCTTCCCTAATAATAGAATATTTGGAAAAAATTCTGGTAGTCTTCATTTTAGGGGGTTTTGGCCACTGTTCTCACTGTACGGTGCCACATATGGCCATCCGAGAAGTGATAAGAAGCGCGCTTGGGGTAGAGGATATGTGTTGAACCTCTGCACTGTGTGTGTTCCGTCCTACGCCACAGCACATCGCTGCAAGAACGACGACTTCGCATCTCCCACCCTTCATATATCTTCCCATTCAATGAATGCACCATTTTCATCCAGTGTTTCGTTTTTCTCTCCAAGGTGACTTCTAGAGAAATTCGTGCACAGCAGGCCAGATCCTCAATGTATTTCCAGCAACGAATAACGGCCAACTTTGCGTAGCGCAGCAGTAGCTTCGCTTATGGTAGTGTCAAAAATAAAACAATAATTTTTATCATGAAACATTCTTCCTAGCACAGTTACGCATTAATTAAGAATCTCCATGCTTATGTAAATGGTAACACATTTTTTAAATGAATTTTTTTTGCTAAAAAAATACTCTTGTTTCACACACATCTTTGTGATTGAATGCAAATCTCAAGTGCCGGATTTGGTAGCACGTTTTTTATATCGTAAAAGTGTGACTTAAAATTACATTTTTCAAGCGTATTATATTTTCGTTACAGTTGTAACTGTAATTTGTATGATACTTTTAAGAAATATTATTTATTTTGTATTATTCTGTACCTGTATATTTTGATAAGACATTGACTTTTCTTTTTGAACAACATGCATTAAAGTTTCAAACGTAAATTCATATGATAAAACTTTACCATTTCAGAAACTAACCAAAACTAAGTCATGGAAAAATGTGGGAACTAATTTGAAGTTATGATTATGAGAGTCACAATTGAGAGTGGACAGAGGCGTGTAACAGTGGTAAAATATAATGTCCGAAATTATTACATTTTTCGTAAACATTTTCATTATATATCTTTTCTTCAGTCTGCATACTACCGTATTATGGGCCTTTAGAACTAGTTATTGCATTAAAATTCATCAATTTAGGAAACAAACGCAATAATATCACAAACAAGTCGGTTGAAATCGTTAATTACTTCCGAAAATAAAATGTGAAACAAGTAGGTGAAACTAATTCTTCACCTTACTCCACTGATAATTGTTGCTTCATGTTAACCCTTAGTCGCACCGATAACAACAGAAAGTAGGCCACTAATATAACGATTTGCTTGCATTTAGCCGAATCAACAAACATAATGGCTATTTTCAAATGAGAAAGACCGACTTAATGCTTAAAATTCATATACTTTATGCAAGTCGCTGTCTTTTTTTTCCTTGGGCTTACACTCTAAATCTGAATCAGTGAGAATGTCACTGTTTCAATCATTTAATAGTATTTGACTGATTCAACAGTCACTTCATTAAATTTAACTGATGAATCAGTGAAATAATTACAGTTTTTCTTCACTTATAGATTCAGTGACATTTTCCACTTATCCGTCAGTCATTTTTTTTTCACTGTTATTCAGTGATTTATTTTTTGACTGATGAATCAGTTAAACCTCGTGAAAAAATGGCCGTCAAACAAAGTGTATCAAGTGAAATAACAACGCATAAACTAATAAAACCAATACAAAATACTTTCTGGAATGTGTTTCGTATTTCAAACACCATTTTATGACGTAAAATAGACATTAATTTTTTAAATTCTGTTTTTACGTCTTTCATTTCGTCGATGTTGTGTAATCTCCAATGGCGCTCTGTTTGAAGGTTTAGACTGCATATAACGTGGTGAAGAGAGTGCACTCATCTTTACTATTCGTGTTAACAATCATAACGGTACCAATCAAAACAAAAAACAAATGTAAAGGGCATACAATTTAAAACTACACGTTTTCTATGACGAAATATAAGACATATATTTTGCTCTTTCTTATCGAGTTGACTTGGTAGCTGAACTTGTGCTCTGCCCTCATAGCTCAGGGCGGTGTGGCCGACCTGGAGTCGGAGGGTCAGGAGTTTGAACCCCAGTCCCTCCGCAAGTCGCGCACATGTGTTCTGTGAATTGTTCAACAAGTCGGTCTAACTTGAACAACACACACAATGTCAAACGTCACCCACGCTCTGTCCAACGGCAAATGTATCAGTCAATAATGTCAACTCAAAAATAATATGGTAAAGAAATGGCTTAAATGTAGATTGGAAACGGTGTGCGAGTTCAATCCCGGCCACCTGCGGGTATTTTTTTTTAATCTTTTTAAATTACGGTAAATTGCACAATATAAATAATAAACTATCTTAAATATATTAATTTCTCGTAATTAATTGGCTAAATTCAATAAAAACAATATTAAATTCACCGCTGCAGTTGGCCGTCACATATTCTATCAGTGAAATTGTTTCACGTCATTAATTCAATGAGCGGATTTTTTTCACTGGTTCTAAGTGGAGCTATTTTCACTGATTCGAGTAGTTGAATTTCACTGCGAATCATTGGTTTTTCACTGATTCGGATTTAGAGTGTAATTGCTTAATTTGAAAGTTTTTAATTTTCGATTTGGAATGATTTAATTTGTGTTATAATCCGTGTCTCCTTGTTTCACACTCGTTTCGGACATAGGTTAGAGTATGAATATAAATTGAAGGAATCTTGGGTTTCAAAGTACACGTAATATTGTCTGTATTGATAAGAACATAAATTTTCAAAGAGCAACAATATTAGAAACATAATTGCAACACTATTTTTCTTACAACAAAATGTTGTTCAAGCTATGTAAATCCCACTTTTAAAATTACTTTTTTATTTTTTGCTTTAATTGTGGGGATTACAAACATTTATTTATTTCAAAAATATTCGTTCATGTAGTGTATTTAAAAAGAGATAGTAAAATGTATAATGAGTTGGGATATTTGTTTATTTAAATAAAACATTTTCTCATATTTTTTTATAACATGCCAACAAGCAATCTGCCACCATTGCTGTATCCAAATATGGTCAAAGTTTTATTTTGTTTAAAACCACAGCCTGATCTGACATTGACTGAACATCAATTTCAGCCCAACCACAAAAGTACTCAGTAAGTGTTTCGTTACTACACAAGTACGCAACATTTTCCTCTGGCCTCAGTGACATAGCCAGAGAGGTACATATGGTACGGATTCATCCCTTCCATGCTTAGATAAATTGAAAAAAAAACAATACAAATGGCTCAAAAAAATTAGTGGTATGCCTATATTAATTTTCAACCGATTGATTTTATCCATTTTTGACAGTGGTCTTTCTTGGGGTTTTGAATTTGGGTAGGCCTATTTCATGTTGTTAATGTGGAGCTTGAGTTACCGAGATGTGCGTTTCATTCAAAAAAAGTAGCAGTAACTCCCACGCCAATGTTGTTTTCAAATACGTTGACTGGACGCAGCGCATTTGCACAATCTAAGATTTATTCTTCTGAATTATCTAATATTCTGCCACTCCGTTGGTTCGTTCTTTGCAAATGCTCCGTCTCTAACGAACTCACCGTCGACGGGACGTTTGAAGCCCTACCTATCTACCTACCTTTCCTGCAAATTCCAATCAATGGTGAACTGACTCTCCACGCAAGTGCAGTATTATTTTCCACTGCACAACACGAATGAGTTCGCGAGGCGGAAAACAATGAAGAGAGGAAACCGAAACTGGCTGTTCTCCGGTCAGCTCCATTTTGTTAAGAGGCCTTCCTAGCAAAACATTTTCTTCAGTGCCATTGTTTTGCATTTTTTCAGTTTTTCTCATTTAATCAATGTTCACAACATCGATACACCAATATATTTTCCGAGTAAAATATAATTACCACTTTTTGCTATCATTCTGTGATATAAATTCAAAAGGAATAAAATTAGTGAAAATAAAAAACAATTGAAAAATATAGTTTCATTTAGAGGAAATAAAGAGATAGGACACGCGCACATGCTGGCTTCCATGCAACACAATCCACTGCTGCAGATCTCATTTCTAATTAATTCAGCTAACCGGTTGCGCATGCCCTGAAGTCCTGGCTGGATTACCGCTAACTGCTTGTAAAGGTCAAGTATTACCTCGCGGTTTTAATTCATGTTTGTTTTTATTTGGTAAAAATATGTGCTTCTCGCTAAAATTTTTTGTTGTTCTGCCATGTTGATTTATGTCAACCATTTTCATGGTAGGATTAGTAGTAAACAGTATTTGATGTAAAAAATATAAGCTCAATCGATACGCCATGGAAATCTGTTTGAGGTTAAAGGATAGCAAAATATACTGAAAGTCCACAGTTGTGAAAGTGAAATATCATTCGTTTGCGAACACTTTTTAAATTCTGGACTTTCATTTGTATTTGTTATTTGATAAGCATTCATCTGGAAAGCCATCGTAATTCAGCACCTGGCTAGCTTGTAATATTGTGTCTTTTTGTAAAACGTGACGCCACATATTAGAAGTAGACGCGAAATTGTTTAGAGGCCTGTATATAATTTTTAACGAGAAGGTTGAGATCAAGCTGCAAAGATGTTTCTTAATACTAGTTGAGGAATGGAAATAAATATTTCAGTGACTTTTTCGTCAAGTAATTTCTTACATTTTAAATGTAAACGTGCGCATATTACAATAAACTGAGCCGCATGCACATTACATATTTCTTGTCGGTGAAAGTTTTATTTAGCAATGCCTTGGTGATAATTGGTCAGCTTCGTGTGGCAGAACTCAAAACCCATCTTATATAAATAAGTAATCAATTTTGTAGTCAAATCCGGGGAGCATAATACATTTCTTAACCGAAAATTCAAGTGGAAACATGGAGAAAATTGACCGGTCCTACATATCTTCTATTATATTCCTGTTCGCCTGACTACGCGTATTCGGGAATGAAATATAAAGATCAATTGCGTGAATTGAACTGGCTTATTATGTACGTTTTTTATTTATCTTATTTTGTACCTCAAAATTTTGATACAATTTCTTCTCGTACTTTGTTTGCAAAAAAAACATTAGTGTGAATAAAACAATTATGAATGAAAATAATCAATTAACAGGCTTATAAATAATTTTTGTGCGTTATTCTGTCATGGCGTAAAAGGATTATTTTTGGTCAATTTGCTGCCATAAATGTTATTAAATTTTTTGTACATGTCGAAATGCACTTAAGTTTGGTGACATTTCTTGATATATTCGGCAATAAATAATAAATTCAAAAGGAAATTATTTTAAAACCATAAAATTAAAATCTATTTCTAAATTTCTAAAGTTTATTTAATGAAAAAGCTTATTTTTTCTTGACTTATATGCGTAAATTAAAGCATTTTAAAATATAAACTATTGCAATATATTTAAGCATTTAAGGCATTTTCTCTGTAAATTGCACTGTAAAAATACTACGTAATATACAGAAAGTTTTTGGAATTGGCCACCTCTCTTTCACAAAATCTTAGCTAAGTTCCTATGGTGACAAATAGCCGAATTAGATAGTCTAATTTAGTGCTTACTGAGTTATATGAAAACGTGTTATTTTGCAACGCACATCTTCTTTTGGGTTTTGGTTCGAGTACTACATGTTTTATCAAACAACTGTCCAATAAACAGCATTTTTAATTTACATTTATAAATAAATGTTTATAAATATAAAGCCCTTATTTTTTCAAGATTTCCAGTTAGATGGAAAACGAGTAATGAAATATAACAACAGCAGTGCAGTCCTGAGTTATATAAAGAAACATATTCAACAAATGTTACGGTCGGCAATCAGATGATGTAAATTTTGTCGCATTTCGCATCCACTCTGCTTTGCAATTGGCTCCAGACGAATTTCGCAGCGAACACCTTGTTCAGCGAATGCCACGTTCTTTTAATGATTCCTTGCAGATTATATAGAATCTATGTCGAGTTATGTAGGACAAGTGTATATGTTTATAAAAGTTAATGTTTGCTTGTGGTAGGTGTATATGGGTTATTGGACATTTTATAGATTTTCCATGACGTTAGATCTGCAATATCTCATGTCCAAAATGTTCCATTCAAAACTATAGGCACTTTGTAGCCCCCCCCCCTCCCTTCCTTCTACATTTTCAACAGCACAACTGGGTAACAGAAAATTAATTGTAAAAACAAATATTCTCCCAAATTAATAAACATTCCGGTGTAAATAATATTAAGGGGAATTAACAATGTTTAAAGTGTTGAGAATTGTAACCTTGCTACATAGTACCAATTTTCATGGTTGACAGCCCATTTATAATTCCCAGTATTTTGTCCTAGTGGGTTTGTTAGAAAATTTGACGCCATTATACACACATCACGCCACATTGATAGCTGACATGTTTTTTCCAATAAACGGGTAGATGACGATTTTGTTCATAGTTCTCTCTCAGACTTAGCCCAACAGTGATCTCAGTTTTTTTTTCAAACGAGAACCCATCCGAAAAATAATTGTTTGACAAAAAGAAGAAGGAATTGGAGCATGCAAACGAAGGTTAATTGTTTAGAATGTAGAATTTCACCTGCAATGAAAAAAATACTTTTTTAAATTGTAGTGATATTAAACAAACCATACTACAAACATTAAAAAATATTGTAAACCAGAGGGCATTACATAACTTCATGTAAGCGCTAGGTAAGTTCTCCCTGAAACGTACTCTCGTTCCCTTGTGTTTGATCCTTTCAGTATCCACTATTCCCCACATTTCCTTGGCCCCTTCGTAGCGAAGTAGGTACAATTTACTACACTTTTCACAACGTTTCGCAATTTTTAGTGATTATATAAAAATAATTAATTAATGAAAATATATTTTTTTACTTGGTCTATATACGAAAAACAGTTGCTGTAAAACAGAACACAATGAAGGACACGTGGAAGGGCCGACACTTGTGTGCTTGGCGGAAGGGGACATTTGAGGGTGCATCCGCCGATATTGAAGCATTTTTGAAGCGCGCGCAGCCAGTTCGGAGCCCTTGCCTGCTGGATTGTAACATAGCCACTGTTCTCCTCCACCCTTCCCTCGCCATAAGCCAAACATGACTGGTTCCGGATGAGTCGCTGTCCCACAGCTTCGCAACACGAGATGGTGGCAGCTGGGGGTGTGTAGAGCGTGGATGACCGGCCCAGGCCAGTGGTCAGTGGGAGTTGGAAGGCGTGCCGCTAGATGGCAGCGGAGTTGCTGTGGCCGGCCGGACCTCCACGCATGTCGCCTGCCTACTGCGCTCTCTGGCTGCGCCTTGCGGAATGACGTGTCCAGCCCAGATGCAGCGAGGCCACTACACCACTTGTCGACGTGTATTTCTTATACCACACCACTGGCTTGAAGGTAACTATTATAAAAGTGCTACAAGAATGACTGGGAGCCGTTAACTATTATGTTCTAACACGTGGGAAAGTTAAGTGAAGAAAACAAATCCAAACGACGTGACTTCCTAATCAGTAGCGTAGCTTTGAAAATAATAGAACCCCAAACTTAAATCTTGCTATTACTGGGCATGTGAAAAAAAAACGAAATTATAAAATATTTTTTTTAAAACCCGCTACGTATATTTTCTAAACAAAATTTTTTATTAAATTCTTAATACAGCTCGAATTTACGGATGTGGTCCTTTTAGCCTCCCTCCATGAGAAAAGTTTTCCCAAGTAACCTAATTTTAATTTTTAATTGTAAACTTTCGGGAAATCAACTAGATTAAAGATAGATAGCTGAGAGAAATGCAATAAAGTTAATTCCAAAGTTTTCAGTTTTTTTTTACATTTAAACTAGAGTGTTAGACTCTGAGTGTCTACCTACCATCGGTCAAACAATAGCGAAACACTTGCGTGGATTTCGTAGTCAACAAATTCATTTACCAAGTCAACGTACAAGAAAGATTCATATTATTATGCCAATATACCTAATACACGTTTGTGCAACAGACTTGTAATGAATGTTTTTCGTGTATTGGTTGGCATCCTTGAAAGAGGCAATGAATTAAATATACACCGTGCCATTCATGGATTCCCTTACTATACATTACCCGTATTTTTGTTAGTATTATTATAGCTATTTATTGGTACTTCAATGTGGGTCGTTAGTACTGGCATCAGTTTTTTTAAAACAAAGGGAAAATTACACGTGTTTTAACTCAGCCCACTTAATATAACTACGAGGTTGTTACAGATGCCCAGTATGCTTAGTAATATATTATATCTTTATCGTACCATAACCCACTGGTTTTTAAAATAGTATTTGCATTAACTTAAAAACTAGAATTTTATATTTAAAAAAAATATTTTTTTTATTTATTGGGCAAATGTATCTTTTTCAAGGTTATTGTATCTGCCATGTTTACTCTGAAAGTGTAAAAACCTGACGAAAATTGTTAAAAATTAGTGATAGTACAAGGAGTTGTCATACTTTCTACAATATTACCAGTTCGTATTTCTTAATTTTGTAGTATAAATGTTACAAGACACAATTGAGTTAGTGCAATTTATTTTGGCCACGTGATACATATTGAAGCGCATATGAACTTCATATGCTTCCTACTTACCAGAATAAATAATAAAATTGAATAAGNCTTACCAGAATAAATAATAAAATTGAATAAGTGGATGTCCGGAATTGCAAAAAGATTATAAATATTAATCAATCATAGCCCGCGCGGTAAACGTTTTCATATGATCAGAAATTCATTTTCTGTATAGGTCTTCTTTTCGTTAATTTCTGTCCAACAAGAAGTACATGTCGGCACTGCTATAGTCTATTAGCGTTTTCTTCGCACTTTTTGAATCAAACGTTTAAAATTACCCCGCGTTTGACGGGCTTGGTTGTTTTCTAGATATGTTACTTATCACAAGCGCTAACATAAAAGTGCCTTATTTTTCGCTCAATTGGACTTTCGCTTATATTTTATCGACAAATTATAGATATATATTTTATTTATAACTATTATGAATAAAGACAGAGAGGAAATAGGCGTATTGCTAATTGCTAGTAAGAAATAGTACTTATGAAAAATAGTATTATATCGAGTGCACGCGGATGTTCTAAGTTATGTTTTCATGAGGTGGAGGGAAATTCCGGTAGTAGAACTTTAGCAGAGCTCCAGGAATGTTGGAAGTAATCGTGAATGTACTATAACATTACGAATGATTGCTTGCGTCGTTTGTATTATGCGCCAATTTGTCCAACAGCCTTCACTGTATCTCGTTGTATCTCCATGCGTTTGGCGTGATCCCAAATCACCCCTGCCCGTATCTGGGCACGTGTTCTTTTTGTGTCAGTTATTTCCGAAGGTCACCTCTTAGCGCCCTCGACTGTGACGGTCACTTGTGTTCTTAAATTGAGGTTCCGCCAATGACACGCGCCATATCCTCGTACCTAAGTTTCGAACTGAAAGTGTTATCCACGCCGTATTTCAATTCTATGCTGCTGACACTAAGAANATATCCTCGTACCTAAGTTTCGAACTGAAAGTGTTATCCACGCCGTATTTCAATTCTATGCTGCTGACACTAAGAATACCTCAAAACTGTGAATTCCATTTCAAGAATCATGTTCGTTCTGGAACAACGAAGAACTACGAAAACAAATTATATGAGCAAACATGTCACTCGTAAGGAACGAACTAGTTTTATGCATCTGTGTTAGTTAAGCACAAATCTCAGGACAAGACCTAAAAGTATTTCATTTTCCGCATATACGGTTTAGCAAATTAAAGTAGTTTATTTTCCAACGAAATGCCAAGGTCGGTTCGGCATCAGGTACCACGTGAATTAAGTCAACTTCTATGCCATTAAACGCCTTTATGGGCTGTTAATTTATTTGTCTCATGACCAAGGCAAATAAACACAAAATTAGTTTTTGACGTATTATTTAAAAAAAAAAAAATTTCGGAAAAAATGTACATCAATTTACTGCCAGAAATTTTGTTCAGTATATTTTATAGGTGGGTACGTATCTGTGTACTGCTAAAGCTCTGTATTGAATGCACGTATTACAACAAAGCATTACAGTATATGTGGTCTACATAGTTTTGAAACGTGGGCTTTAAACTACTATTTTGTTATTTTTACTTCCTCCGATTTTATAAAGTAATTTTTGCAGTGAATATGGTATATTTAATAGCTCGATAAGTAATTCAGTTTAAAAAATTATCAAAATATTGTTACGTTCGAAAAAGTAACCATTAAACTTGCCAATGTCACGTAGGCTTTTTGAAATTGTGGTTGAAGACTGTATTTCCTGCTAACGTGGTTTTCTAACTTACCTTACAATATTAACAATACAGAAAACAATGCCAGTTCAAAATTGTAAACCTTATAAACTCACAATGAAATTTTGCCTTAAAACGTCAGTTCGGCATTTATTTTGTAATATTAATTAATTATAATTTATATAAACTAAAACGGCACCAATGATTGATTTATAAAATGTTTGTATTGTGTCAACCATTTCTTTGTTTTTAATTGAACGATATTTCAGTATTCCTGTACACGTTGATAAAATGCTAGTTTCTGTCTGTATTCCTGGAACGAAATTATATATTGCGATTATTTATCACTTGGCATTACTGACACACTTATACTATATCTGTTTTTATCAATGTTAGTTATGAATTGAATATTACATTAATAAATAAAATGTCGGTAAAAGTTCAATTTAAACCAAAATAAGATAATTTAATGTCATCAGATGTTGATATATTTAGAAAAGAACCAACCTCTTTATACTTGGGGCAATCGTTGAATACAAAAAGTGTGAAGATACAGCGAGTAGGCTGTATAACGCATGAGCACGATGCANATACTTGGGGCAATCGTTGAATACAAAAAGTGTGAAGATACAGCGAGTAGGCTGTATAACGCATGAGCACGATGCATGCTCAGCATCGCAGTGGAGGACATTGCACACTGCACATCGGGCTGAATGACTTCGAGTTCCTGGCGGGACCACGTGGACTTCCGCACGTGCAACACGTGGGCGGACTCTGCCAGTGCTTCCGTCCTTGCATTCCGCCGCCGCTTCATCTTCACCTCATTGAACTTTCACCGCTGTCGAAACCTCTAAACACTACGTTTTGTTTGCACGCGGCGGAAGGACACTTAGTTCCTAGTCCGAAAGTAGAACCTAGGCAATGCTTAACCAGTTCACTTCCCGTGCCCCTGACATTGAACATGTTGAGCATGAAGAATATTATTTGTGAGCACTGTACACATCAGGGAGTCAGTGGCCGGTGTTTTGAATGACTTCCTTGCGAACAATCTGATTTGTTGAATTTTCTGCATCTCTCGTTTGTGAACGGTTTATGTTGACTTCGACAGACGCGCAGTTCGTTGTTCACTGTTTGCAAGAAGCACGCCCAACGCAAGTACAGTACCCATCATAAAAATGAATCAATTGCAACACTTCATCTCGCATATTAATTCGTGACTGAACGGGTTAAAAAACAAATGAGCCAAAAGTAACCACGGATAGACTATATCTAGTGATTCGGAAATTCTGCTAGATCATTTAAAGGCAAGGTTTAAGCTTGACAATTCTGTACACTGAGAAAAAATATATATGGGTGTAGGAACCCTCTATACTGTCAAAATAGCGACAGATATCTGAGGGTTAGAGAAACCGTTTAAATATTTTATAATAGTAGATANACCCTCTATACTGTCAAAATAGCGACAGATATCTGAGGGTTAGAGAAACCGTTTAAATATTTTATAATAGTAGATCGCTTAACCAACATAATTGTTTGTTGTTTTCCTGTGTGTTATTGTATTCGCTGCTGTGTATATGGTTGTTACGAGGGAACACTACATCCCTACTAGAAAACAGTTGGTATTGCCAACAGAACAACTTCAACCATGCTTTGATTGTTCTCACAACAACTAAGATTGTAATACCATAACAGAAAATTCTGTCGCTGCACCTCTCAAACTCGTTTACATAACTGTTCGGTAATACAAAATAAATAGCAACATATTATTTTGTTATGTTATTACAATTATGATAGTTGGCGGGATGATCCAAGTATTGTTGAATAATGCTGTCGGAAGTACCAACTGTTTCGTAGCAGGAACGCAGTGTCTGCTGTAGAAGCCATATACACAGCAGCAATTACAATCGCAGACCGAAGTACAAGAAATGTTTATGTTGGAATTACTATCTGTGATAAAAATATTTAGACGGTACCTACTACCCATGATGTGGCTGTACCGTTTTTANACCCTCTATACTGTCAAAATAGCGACAGATATCTGAGGGTTAGAGAAACCGTTTAAATATTTTATAATAGTAGATAGCTTAACCAACATAATTGTTTGTTGTTTTCCTGTGTGTTATTGTATTCGCTGCTGTGTATATGGTTGTTATGTGGGAACACTACATCCCTACTAGAAAACAGTTGGTATTGCCAACAGAACAGCTTCAACAATGCTTTGATTGTTCTCACAACAACTAAGATTGCAATACCATAACAGAATATTCTGTCGCTGCACCTCTCAAACTCGTTTACATAACTGTTCGGTAATACAAAATAAATAGCAACATATTATTTTGTTATGTTATTACAATTATGATAGTTGGCGGGATAATCCAAGTATTGTTGAATAATGCTGTCGGAAGTACCAACTGTTTCGTAGCAGGAACGCAGTGTCTGCTGTAGAAGCCATATACACAGCAGCAATTACAATCACAGACCGAAGTACAAGAAATGGTTATGTTGGAATTACTATCTGTGATAAAAATATTTAGACGGTACCTACTACCCATGATGTGGCTGTACCGTTTTTANTTATGTTGGAATTACTATCTGTGATAAAAATATTTAGACGGTACCTACTACCCATGATGTGGCTGTACCGTTTTTAATACTCTAGATCAGCGTTTCCTAACCTTTTTCAGCCACGGACTCGTAGGAAATCAAGCATAGTTTTCAAGGACCCCCTGCGCCCGCTGGCGCGCGTTCGTCGTGCTAAGAAAGCGTAGCGATGACGAGACTTTTGGTGGCATTTATTTATTATTGTTAAATGGTTCAGAGATGATACTGCGGACCCCCATACATATACTCGCGGACCCCCAGGGATCCGCGGACCCCAAGTAAAGAAACACTGCCCCAGATTGTTCCTACAGCCATATTTTTTTCCCAGTGCATACAACCCACGCACTGTCATTTGTTCACTAGTTGGTGCCATCATCATGAGTGGTTTATCTTTTGCACTAGTTTGTACGTGATTCGCTATACATTTGCGTTAGTGGTTCACATTCATGCTCGGCGTGTTAGGATACGAGTGGCGCAATAAGAGAAGTAACAAAAGAGCACAGGTGATTATGCCGAGCACTTTTGAAAACCCTGCCTAAGATCTACTTGTACGCACATCGTGTATTCTTCCGCAATACGTGATGCTTCAGACAGTCTGCCAATGCACTTCGCTATATCCCCAAAATATACTTGCACTCCGAGTTTAAACAGTAGCTTGTGCAAGACGCCTTTCGCAAAATGTCCCAGTATTTTGATGACGCGTACCAAGCACTTGTTACTTCCCCCTGAGACTACGGCCCAGAGGAAACCCAGCTCTATAAGTGACGGAAATAGCTTCTGGCGCATAGACCCACATGAGCCGGCATGGGAGACCACTCACTGCCCAGCGATACATGGCTCCTGCGCGGTCGTTCTTTTAAATATAATTAATAACATTACTGTTAGTACTCCACGTGATGCTGGATCCTCTGTGTGCTGATCTAGCAACACTAAGCATAACCTGAGGACCTCTGGAACAAGAAGTAGAGCCAGCGGGGCCCACGATCACCTCCGGGATAACTCGGGCCTAGTTTTACACCATTAGGACATCGCAGCCTGTCTTCGGCGGCTCTGCCAATTCAGGCTGGCTGATTAATTTTTTTTTTTCTTTAAGTTTTGAGGAATCTACTGGTGATTGGAAGGGGGGGGGGGCAGACCCCATTTCACCTTTCCCCCTCTCCAGAGTGGTTTTACACGCACCACTCTGGTTAAGCCAGCGCCAATTATCACAAAGGAAATAATGTCCCACCCTCTCCTACTAGTATGTCTCTACCCACTAATAAAGTGCATGGTTCATCACTAACTGTCTCCTGTAGCATTTTATATTAATGCATGCAATAATTTTGAATTCTTTCGTAACGAAAGGGTTTTTTACGGTGCCTATGCCGGTTTTTCCCGTCCTCGTCTTAGTTACAGGTTAACTGTAGATACACCTAGGGAGGCAGTCATGGCCTCAAACGCAGCCATGGCTACCCAATCCCTCTCTGCCGCGGTCCATGCCTCCTTGCTTCGATTCCCTTCCCTGTACGCGTGTGGGGCTCAGCCCTGAGACGCACTTAGCTCCCGTCCCTACCTCGGACGTACATCTAACACTTAGAATTAGATAAGTAGTGAAAAAACGCCATACATAAATTCGACATTACGATGGGCCTTACCACTTTATTCATGCGTCGGTTAAGCGAAACTATGAAATCATTAGAAGAACAAATGCCATACAAATTCGCTAACTCTTACATCTAGATAATTAAAAAAATTATAAAGCAAAAAAAATTAATTTCAATATTCACACATGTTCACTTAACACTTGTAATTTAAGGAGCCTCCCTAGGAAAACCGTTTGAACACCTGATCACGCCGGGCCGTAAGGAAGCTTCGCGAGGGCAACAGAAAATAGTAAAACCAGTGCGTTTTCTGTTTCCTCGTAATTTTCAGCGGTGATTACAGGGTTTTAATAAAGCAATATGTTCAGAAAGGTACAGTTTTATAATACCGCTTTACAGAAGAATAATNGGTGATTACAGGGTTTTAATAAAGCAATATGTTCAGAAAGGTACAGTTTTATAATACCGCTTTACAGAAGAATAAATCGTAAACAGGGGGATTTTCAAGCGATTTTTGCTGTATGTGACACTTTTGAACGACCACGTTCAAGAATAAATAACAAAATGTATAAACTGGCAATTCAAAATTTACTTTANTATGTGACACTTTTGAACGACCACGTTCAAGAATAAATAACAAAATGTATAAACTGGCAATTCAAAATTTACTTTAATTTGTATCCTAAAAATATTTGCATTGAAATAGTCCATAGTATATTAAAAGCTATAATAGGCACAAGTACTTACATTGGGACCCATATAACACCTAAGGGGGTCCCCTAAACCTTTGAGTAGTATAAACTCATATACTCGGAGCTTCGTTCATGAACATTTCTTTGCTCTTGAAGACAAAACTCACACTTAAAATGTTTTTCTGTTTCTCCGAACGTTATCATAATCTAAATAGAAAACTGCAGCTAGTCAACATTTTAGT
This sequence comes from Clitarchus hookeri, assembly GCA_002778355.1. NCBI lineage: Eukaryota > Metazoa > Arthropoda > Insecta > Phasmatodea > Phasmatidae > Clitarchus > Clitarchus hookeri. Next base: position 163,930 of record NQII01004656.1, read on the forward strand.
TTCCAAAAATAAAACAGTTCTTAATACTTTCTCAAACGACCACGATAGGTTGTAAAACGTGTTCCCTCTGCCACGACTCATTAATTGGTGCACAGTAAACACGCGACTCCGCTGGTTGACTACCAGCCAAACATAATCTTTACAGAGTACAGCAGGTTCTTATGAGTCTTACGTACTCATAAACTCTTAGCATATTAGGGACCCATCTTCAGTGATCTTTTGTCGTCGACCCGAGCAGAGAGAAGACCACTAAAGATGGGTGTGTCCGGCCGTCGTTAACCACCTCCTACAATCAGCCTCCGACAACATGAACAAGGTAGGGACTTTCCAATTAGACTGTAACAGAATGGCTTGAGGTAACACTTAATATAAGTAATTATTATCTTGGTATTCAATTTAAGCTCCCCCGATCAATAGTAATTTAAAAAGTTATTGTGTAATCCTTATATGTAATAAACCTCATCTTATACTGCTGTGCTCTACCGAATCTGTGACTAATTATTGAGCTACGCCCTTAGCACCTTTCACGTATGAATGGCTTAAAAATATACATTCATAACGAGGTGTGTCCGGTGCAGCCAGGGCCAATAGGACAATGGTANCACGTATGAATGGCTTAAAAATATACATTCATAACGAGGTGTGTCCGGTGCAGCCAGGGCCAATAGGACAATGGTAAGTTGAAATACGGAGACCAACACAACTCACACTGCTGTAGTGGAGAATGGAGGCAGTTCACTTTGACTCTGTGCTTAGTAGCAGTAAATGTGTGCCATCCTCGGGTTAACGTGAAGACATGGAAGTCCTCTCCCTCCGTCGTTACCAAATTTACTGGGCGCATCGCACTCAGTATGCCCGTTAAAATATGTGCAGGTAAGAGCGGTAATACTTTCCGAAAGTTGATTTCAAAAATATTCAATTAACCGGGGCCACGGTGACTGAGCGGTTAGCCTGCTTGCCTCCCACCAAGGCAAACCAGGTTCAATTCCCGGCCGGGTCACTCCCGGATTTTTGCATGTGGAAATCGTGCTTGTCGATGCCGCTGGTCAGCGGGTTTCCTCGGGGATCTCCCGTTTCCCCTACCTTTTCATTCCGNTCCCTTACCTTTTCATTCTGGCACTGCTCCATAGTCACCCCAATCACCTTCATCAGCTCTCAAGACCTCGCTGTTGAGATTCGCCCAAATCTCTTCTCTCAGTCACATTCAATTAACCGTGAAAAACCTGTAACACTGTAGCTCGCATAAATGGTCCATACACTGTTACTTCCAACTTTTCTGAAGCTCTGATAAATCTCAACTTCCAGAATATTCCTCCGCCTCATGCAAACAAAGCTTAACCGAGTCTAGAAAATTACACCGAATAGACAATGCATCGCATTCGTACGCATCCAGTGTAATAATATTTTACATAAGGAATATTTGTTATTTCTTTCTTTTAACATACCTATTTTCTCTCTGTTTTTATTTATATTAATCATTAAATAAAATATTACGATTTATAATTGAAATGTAAGTGAAATTCAATTTAACCAAAAATATGCTGTTTTTATGTTAACAGAAGAACAAAACGCTTGTAATACACGACGTGTTTAGGAAACACCCTAACACATGGTGCATGGAGTAATTTTTCAAAAGTTTGAGTAAAAAAGAGTGAAGAAATTGCCAATAGACTATACTCGGCCGGTTTGCAGCGTGATCCTACTCTCAGAGCGGCGTTCCAAAACTTTACCCTGCGAGTAAACTTTCCTCTTTGGATGACCCAAAACACATTGATTAATATTTTACTTACTCATAACAGTGTCCTAAAACTGTTTAGTTATTACTCTGAGCATCTTGCCCGAGTAAAATATTTACACGCACTATTTCAGCTAGTAATGAAGGGTAAACTGAAAAAGGCGGGAAGTTAAGTATAATTAAATAAAACTGAAATTAAATATGGTCATTTTGTTTACAGACACACACGAGAAAATTGCAAATGATGAGTGATAAAATTCCTATTTATATTTAAAAGTTAACTTGTACAAATTTTGCATCTTTAGAATTAATGTTTGTGATTATCTTATGGTAAGAGAAGCTCTTTATGTATAGTATAAACATTGAGTAAAGATATACCTAGAGTGGACTTCCCCGGGTTGACGTTTCTGATCACTCCAGCAGGTAAGAGTCTGTAGTTCTTGGTATGAACACCACGTAGCGCTAGTCCATTTTCGTGGCGGCTGCGTGGGGAAGTCGGCAGCGTTGCCACTGTGACATCTACCCTCTCACTGATACCCCTCTATCGCTCCCAGACCAAACTCCACAACAGCAGAACGTGTTCTGAATGCCTGCTATACCCAAGAAACTCGGCCAGACAAGATGGCCGACACCCGCGTAATTACCTCAAGCAGTATACGTCCGTTTACGAAAATATTACGGGTTCTGTAAAACGTATGCATGTACAAAATGAAACTTAATGTACGCGTAAGTAACGGGAAACGTTGCAAATTACTCACACGGTCCTAATAAAACAATAAACAAAATTTTATAAAATACCCGATAACTGTGGATTTAGAAAAAGTGTGTGTGTTTGTATTTATATATACACACTGAGGAGCCAAAAAAGCTGGTATAGGTGTGCGTATGCAAATAACAGAGGTATGGAACCAATCAGAGTAACGCGATGCGGTCGGCAGCTAGATCGGTTACTGCTGCTACAATGGCAGGTTATCAAGATTGAAGTGAGTTTGGACGTGGTGTTATAGTCGGCGCACGAGAGATGGGACATAGCAATTCCGAGGTAGCGATAACATTTGTATGTTCGCGTACGATCATTTCACGAGTGTACCGTAAATATCGGCAATCCGGTAAAACATCACATCTTCGACATCGCTGCGGCCGGTAAAAGATCGTGAAAGAACGGGACAAACAACGACTGACGAGAATCATTAAACGTGACAGACGTGTAACCCTTTCTCAAATTGGGGCAGATTGGATTTGTGGACTGCCCTGCAGGATTCATGGTGTGAATTGCCTCCTGCATATCTTCAGACATTAGCCGAGTCCATGTCACGTCGTCTTGCGGCACTTCTGCGTGCTCGGGGGGCCCTACACGATATTAGTCAGGTGTACCAGTTGTTTTGGCTCTTCAGTGTATGTATGTATATATAATCACACAGCTGCTTTGNCACGTCGTCTTGCAGCACTTCTGCGTGCTCGGGGGGCCCTACACGATATTAGTCAGGTGTACCAGTTGTTTTGGCTCTTCAGTGTATGTATGTATATATAATCACACAGCTGCTTTGTAGGCTGTGTGTGTAGCTCAGTGGGTTGGTGCATGGGTCTGCGCAATATAATCCTAGGCTTTAGAGTTCAATTCTCTGTCGTGCAACGGAATTAATTATGTGGTACATTATTACTGTTTATAGCTTATGTTATTATTAGAAAACGTTTATTTACAGAATCCTTTGTATAAAACNAGGCTTTAGAGTTCAATTCTCTGTCGTGCAACGGAATTAATTATGTGGTACATTATTACTGTTTATAGCTTATGTTATTATTAGAACACGTTTATTTACAGAATCCCTTTGTATAAAGCCACTAATACGTGAGTAACCGCACACTGCAATCGAATAGCTGCGGTTTTTTCTAAACAAATACTTTGTTTTCTAAAGTAGTTAAGTTGAGCTGTGTAGCGAAGTAATGTTAACAGGCAAACATAAAAGTTTTAAGTTTAATAATGTAATAGTTTTGCCTTCTAACAATACAAGCTTGTTCAATTACGGAAATCACAAGATTTATTATTATGCTTATTATAGATACGTATGTAAATACAGTGGCGTAAACGCAGAAGAGTGGAGGAGGGGGAGGGGAGATATAGGGACATATCCCCTCCCCCCTCAAGAAATGAAAATAAAATATAAAAAAATAAAATTTGAACACAAAATGAAATCATTTGTTTTATTTTAATACATGAATGATATTTATGGTATTTTGTGGTTCCATGTCTGTATATTAGACNGAAATCACAAGATTTATTATTATGCTTATTATAGATACGTATGTAAATACAGTGGCGTAAACGCAGAAGAGTGGAGAAGGGGGAGGGGAGATATGGGGACATATCCCCTCCCCCCTTCAAGAAATGAAAATAAAATATTAAAAAATAAAATTTGAACACAAAATGAAATCATTTGTTTTATTTTAATACATGAATGATATTTATAGTATTTTGTGGTTCCATGTCTGTATATTAGACCATTTATTATAAACAACCTTTTAACTTTTAATTTGTAAAATTGCAGCTTCCATATTTTTTCCAAAATAGAAAAAATTAAATTCCCCCCTCCCCACAAAGTAAATTCCTGGTTACGTCCCTGTTTAAATAATTTTCTAATGTTAAAATGAGTGCGTAAATGTCCGCCGTAGATACATGTGATTACAGTACCTTGTTTTCCATACATAAGCAGTGCCGTTACTAACACGATGTTCCATACATAAGTAGTCCTCTTACTTAGAAACCTAAATAAATACCGTCTTCAGGGGAAAGAAACAATCTTCGTACTTTTGGACGCACCACAAAGGGCATGCATATAACATTTTGTTGCATTTGTACCCCGGCACACCTGCGAGCTCTTTTGCCTGCCATTTAAAATTTTCTGTTAGCACGTAAGATAACGTGTGGATATGAACTGATGCGTTCTTTCTTTATATTCTGCTATGGAAACTTTTATTTCTTGTGTTGCGCCCATGGGTATAACCGAAGGTAGCAGAATTTGGGTATCGGGTAGTGCCGGCTTAAATGACTCACGTCTCTCGCAGAATTTAGGCACCGGAAATTCGATAAAACCATTTTTATATATCAGAAGACATACTGTTTGATACACTACATACCGCTAGTATCTTACTAACCTATTAAATTAACACCGTTAAGTGGCAGGGGAATTCTAGAAAATAGGAGAAAATACCCACGATTAACGAATCGAAACTAAATATGCTGTATGAACTAACACTCCTCGCTATGAAGATGATCTTATATGTTACAAAATATATTTCGTTCGTATAGTATATTAGTGCAAACAAAATGAGTAGTCGTTAAAGAAAAAAAGTATTTATTCATTCATTAAAACATGGGGCACAGAGAACATAACTACTTTAAGGAAAAGTAAATTATAATTTTCTAAATATGCCACAAAGTTAACACACAAGGATGCCCTACTTTTACAAATAATTCCTATTTTGACATATTGTTCGTTAATTGTTATCGTTGTCCATTTGTAGGCGAGGAGACGACAAATATTTCAAAATACATGAAATAATTTTGACACAGTGAAGATATTTACAAATAATTTATGTTCTCCTTGGTAACAACTGTACACTATGAAGAGAGAAATTATTTGATTCGACTGCGTTTAAACACACCTGCGCTTTTTAATTTAGCGTAAGCTGCGAAGTCTGAATTAAAGAGGGGTTTAAAATAGAAAATTTAAGCGTTAAATTAAGCGTTAAGACGTGTGCAGAAGAAGCGAAAGTGTGTTACCTCATGTATTGGTTTCCAATGGAACTTAGCAGAACGCTTGCGTTGTTGGGATTTCTTTAAGCGTTGAAATAAATATTTATATTTTATATCATAAGTGCAACTTGTGAGGCGACGACCACAGCAGACGGCGTTGTTGGCGGCAAACGGTTATTTACAGTATTGTAAGTATAAACAATATTAAAAAGTTTTATGTGCGCACATATTAACGATTATATTTCTTCACAAAAATAAGCTTCTCTGANCATACATAAGCGGTGCCGTTACTAACACGATGTTCCATACATAAGTAGTCCTCTTACTTAGAAACCTAAATAAATGCCGTCTTCAGGGGAAAGAAACAATCTTCGTACTTTTGGACGCACCACAAAGGGCATGCATATAACATTTGGTTGCATTTGTACCCCTGCACACCTGCGAGCTCTTTTGCCTGCCATTTACAATTTTCTGTTAGCACGTAAGATAACGTGTGGATATGAACTGATGCGTTCTTTCTTTATATTCTGCTATGGAAACTTTTATTTCTTGTGTTGCGCCCATGGGTATAACCGAAGGTAGCAGAATTTGGGTATCGGGTAGTGCCGGCTTAAATGACTCACGTCTCTCGCAGAATTTAGGCACCGGAAATTCGATAAAACCATTTTTATATATCAGAAGACATACTGTTTGATACACTACATACCGCTAGTATCTTACTAACCTATTAAATTAACACCGTTAAGTGGTAGGGGAATTCTAGAAAATAGGAGAAAATACCCACGATTAACGAATCGAAACTAAATATGCTGTATGAACTAACACTCCTCGCTATGAAGATGATCTTATATGTTACAAAATATATTTCGTTCGTATAGTATATTAGTGCAAACAAAATGAGTAGTCGTTAAAGAAAAAAAGTATTTATTCATTCATTAAAACATGGGTCACAGAGAACATAAATACTTTAAGGAAAAGTAAATTATAATTTTCTGAATATGCCACAAAGTTAACACACAAGGATGCCCTACTTTTACAAATAATTCCAATTTTGAAATATTGTTCGTTAATTGTTATCGTTGTCCATTTGTAGGCGAGGAGACGACAAATATTTCAAAATACATGAAAAAATTTTGACACAGTGAAGATATTTACAAATAATTTATGTTCTCCTTGGTAACAACTGTACGCTATGAAGAGAGAAATTATTTGATTCGACTGCGTTTAAACACACCTGCGCTTTTTAATTTAGCGTAAGCTGCGAAGTCTGAATTAAAGAGGGGTTTAAAATAGAAAATTTAAGCGTTAAATTAAGCGTTAAGACGTGTGCAGAAGAAGCGAAAGTGTGTTACCTCATGTATTGGTTTCCAATGGAACTTAGCAGAACGCTTGCGTTGTTGGGATTTCTTTAAGCGTTGAAATAAATATTTCTATTTTATATCATAAGTGCAACTTGTGAGGCGACGACCACAGCAGACGGTGTTGTGTATAAACAATATTAAAAAGTTTTATGTGCGCACATATTAACGATTATATTTCTTCACAAAAACAAGCTTCTCTGATAGAAAACGTCGGCCTTGAAGTATGATCTGCTTAAATATGGTTGTGATATACATAGTAAAGTTAGTAACAAAAGCAAACATAACCGGCTTTGCCGCCTGTTTCCATTGGCTAGAATTCAGAATTAAAACATAATTGGAAACCACAAATACATAATACGTGTTTCCGTATGACAGATAAGCGCTTACTGCATAATGCTTAATGAATAATTGTTTTTATTGTAAACTTAGCTTAACTATTAGCCCTTGGCACCGAGTCGTTGCATTCATCCGATGTTTAGTGTATAAATAGCTATATTGTGTAATGTAGTCTAAAGTAGAATATTGCAACTCTCTTTGTTATGGCCAGATTTCAGGCTTTCGTTAGTGTTATCATTACGGATAATAACTTCAGTGTCAATTTTTTTCGCACTCTTAAGAGTTCGAGGTTTCAGTGTAGAACATAAAATTGTGTGCTGTTTTAAACTCGTGTAACTATAAACACACATTGATGCCAACTTTTCAGACAACAACCACTCATGCACATCATATTGTAAACATGGATCTCACAGACACGACAATTGTATTGTCGCTTTAAAAAAAACACATGCTAGCGTTGAGCCTTATACGTGATCGTCTAAGTTCTTTTCCCGCGGTATGGATATATATATATATATATANGTTCAGAATCTCATCAGCTGGCTAGTTGCTGTAACGGATGTAAATAAGTATGACTGTCGGAATGTAATAAGTATCCAGCCGAGTGGAGTATGCTTATATACATAAGTGCATTCCTATGTTCGGACACAGCCTTAATAACACTTGAATCGACAAATTTAACGTACTGATTAATTTTACGAAGTCACCTTTGTGGTAGATCACAACCCCAAACTGTAAACACCGAGTCACATTGTAGACCTTCGTGCGTCTAACATATATCTATCGACTAGTGAACAATAATTTCCTGTCAATTTCCTTTCGCATAAGAACGGAATGAAAACACTACTATTATGTATGACATCATTCATGATTAATATCAAATTTGATATTGTAAGTTCTAACAGTACTGGTGTTTTATCATTAACACTTAAACTGTAGTGAAATAATAAATTAGAATTAAAACATTGTCTATTATATATTCGTGATAATTCATTTTCGCAGAGGTAAAAAAAACCAAATAGTAGTTGATATCGCTGCAAATTTCAGCAGATACAGAATTATTAGACAGCAACGAAACACATGCCATGGTCGCCACTAGTAATACATTAGTTGGGTATTCACAACTNATACAGAATTATTAGACAGCAACGAAACACATGCCATGGTCGCCACTAGTAATACATTAGTTGGGTATTCACAACTACAATGAAAGCTGATAACTAGCGTGAGACAGGCTCGCCTTTTGCAAGAACGTGAACGAACACATGGGCGAGCCGCGGCCAGGGTAATAAACTACTTTCGCCTGCTGCGGAACTGGCAACACCGCACGGGTGGCGAGTTATTGTGACTGCTGCGTCATCTGCTGCCTGCTAACTCCCAGTCGAGAACACTAGCGCTCCTCTACGTCAGCCCAAGAACTAACATAAAAAAAATGGCCAGACTTTTTCCTATCCCATGGCCGCTCTAGTGTATTACTTTACTCAGTGGTAAAACTAATTTTCTGAAAAAAAAAAAAAAAAACAAGAATTTGATGAAAGTGTTAAATATATTTTTTATTTTACTTTAATTGCTTAATCAGTAAATATTTGTAAACACAACGTGTTATTTACGTCATGCTCGTTCCGAATTCGCCTTTACTCTTGCTGTCCTCAGCTGTTACTCTCTGTTACTGTACTCTCGGAGTAACGTTTTGGAACGCCGCCCAGATGGTGCGCGCTCAAATTCATGTCTATGTGGAGGGGGAAGAAGTATTGTCGGTGGGTGGAGGAGAGGTGCGATATCCTGGTCACGGAGGCGGCCGCAGACATCCGCCTCGCGGCGCGATGTGAACCAGGTGAGGGCGCCCCGCCAATGTGACACGAGCACGCACCCCTCCGCGCATTGTTTTTACGCGCTGCTGGGGCGGAATGC
>NQII01004656.1:173042-186166 GCA_002778355.1 Clitarchus hookeri
CGCGGAATGCCTGAGGATCCCCTGCGGCGCACCCTCGCGGCTTCTGAGAACGCCGTCTGGCCCGGCGTCCGCCACGCTTCTTCAAGGGTTTATGGGCGGCCGCAGGGGTCGCCAAGGTCAACGGACGACGTCGCAGCACACCCCCACCCCCCGCACTTTGCCTTCCCGTTTGTTCTCGGAAGCCGCGCGAAGTGGTCGTGTGCCGCCGCGAGATTCCTATTTGCAGTCTATTTGTGAGCAGGACTACTTACTTTTAAAGGGTGGGTGTAAAGGGATTTGGGCGGCTCTTAACATCGAGGTCTTGAGAGCCGATGAGGGTGAAGCAAGGTGAGTATGAAGCAACGCTGAAATGCAAGGGCGGGGGGAAACGGGATCTCCCCGAGAAAACCCGCTGACCAGCGGGACGATTCCCACATGTGAAAATCCGGGAGTGATCTCAACATGAATCGAACCCGGCTAATCTTGGTGGGAGGTGAGTAGTGTAATCACTACGCCACCACGTCCCCTGCTATTAAAGACTTTTCATGGTTATTTAAGCACTTTTTAATTTCACCTTTGAAAAATTTCGGTATCCCTCCCCTAATTTTTTTCAACTGACCTACTGACTGGCATGCACCCAGTAAAGTTGGTAAACGACCGATGGAAGGTAGTTCCTTATATCTTCACGTTGATTTAAAAGCGTTAGATTAAAATTTGTAGTTACACAAATTATTTAATTTGCTTCTTTTTTTATATGAATTAGCAAATTCGTAAAATTATTATTTTTCTAATAATTTTACAACTTCGCCTGGCCGATCCATGAATGAAGTGACCCGGTTCATGTTAATTTTACATATGGTGGAAGAAGACCCAATATGCATACGAAGATACAGTGCTTAGTTTAATGTGAAAAACTCATACTACCCATTTTGATATTGTAAGATGCGGTCAAGTCGGACTAGCATTCTTGTACCTTGCAGTTTACGATGCACNAGTCGGACTAGCATTCTTGTACCTTGCAGTTTACGATGCACTCAAGTGATTCAACCAGAAATCTTAAATTTCCGTTGAACAACAGTAAATCTACAATAGTCAGACTACTGCAGTTACGCATTGCTCACCACTCACCAAGCAAGGTGGGCTAACCTTCGGAATCGCATTCGTGAGCAACTGAGTTCGATTCCCGGTCCGGCCACCCATGATTTCCCGAAATCTCTCCAGGCGAATGCTCGAGCGGTTCCTTTCCACAGGACATTGCGGGCTCGCCCCTGAGCAACTGCTTCTCTGAGCAGCTTGATCCGTCTCTAACGACTCTGCTGTGGACCAGACGTTTAACCTTGGCTCTTGGCTCTCATTGCCAGAGTGTGCACTGTGTAGAAACTGCTGACTCCACAAGTTCTGCTGACTTCGACGAATTGTCTAATACATGATTATTCAGTTGAAATGCACACTGCTGCTTGCAAGTTCACATCTTTGCCGAACGGCGAGGGATGACGTTGACGATGTCCTTGGAGCTTACGTCGCTCCTGAAGAGGATTTGCGGACAAAGTATTCTGGGCGTGGTTCGCATATTTGTAGCGGTGTCTCAGAAATACTTGTATTAGATGTCGGCAGGTATTGTGCGAATGGCGGTAACTTGTAGATATAACAATTGGAGTTCCTCCTGTTTCCCTCCCTTTATTGTTCCGTGTGTCTACTGGGAATGGGGCCTGCTCAGTCACGTATGCCCCCGTCCACAGGGATGTTGTACCTCCCCTGGTAACAAATATAAATAATAACCACCATGAATAAATGAAACCTANGCCCCCGTCCACAGGGATGTTGTACCTCCCCTGGTAACAAATATAAATAATAACCACCATGAATAAATGAAACCTTGCCCCCTTTATTGTCCAAAATATTTCTCTTCTAGTGTTAACACCTTTTAATACAAGTTGTCTCTTCCCATACCTTANGCCCCCTTTATTGTCCAAAATATTTCTCTTCTAGTGTTAACACCTTTTAATACAAGTTGTCTCTTCCCATACCTTATTTTAATGGATTGTTGTTTCTTCAAATTGCAATTTTTCCTGTTGGGGGATTTTTATGAATTATATTTTGGTCACCCACCCCTTATTAGCAGACGTTAGCCAGTAAGCATGGGAGGTAACAATGGCCTGAATCGCCAACATATCTGACTAGACAAAACAATCCGTGATGCATGTGTCCTGTATTTAGTGTAATTCATTCCTGCAAAGGTGCATGGTGTCTGCACTATGACGTATTTAGATCCCAGTTTTCTGAAGCCCTGTTAAAGTTAGACATTCAGGCTATTAATGCGCCTCATGCAAAAAAAAAAGCTTTTAAGTAAGTTCTAGAAAGTTATACCAAAAGGACAAAGCACCAAATTCGTGCACACACATTTTAATAAAATTTAGGAGGAGAACTATTTCTTACTAGGCACTAAAAACACAACTATTTTCTCTGTTATTTTATTCGCATTAAATCCAAATGAAATATTATTATTTATATTTAAAATTTAAGTAAAAGTTAATTTAAGTCAAACATATGATATTTAATGTTAATAGACGTATAATTGCGTGTGGTACATGGCACATTTAGGTAACAACCCAAAAACATCATACGCGTGAGGTGTTTTCTTTTCAAAGGTTTGATTCAAAAAGTGTGAAGGAATCGCTTTAGGATAGGTAAAGGAAAAAAAAAATCAAGTGGAGCTGAACGAAAGAACTGTGAGCTTTTCCTTGTGTAATGTCTTTGTACAGAGGCTACATAGAAGAATATCATACGAACGCTGTTTCTCTTAATTACACAGATCAATGTCTAATGTCACACCGTCAGTAACTAATATTTGTTGTTAATGTAATATACCGTGAGCTATTAATTTAAATGTAACACTAAGTAATTTTGTATTAATGGTAGTAGAATAATTATCTGCGTTCGGGCGCAAGAGGATGGGGGATAGGCGCCAGGCAACGGCCGGCCGCCATGTTGTGACGTCGCCTGAACACCATATTAGATCCAGGTGATCTTTGACCTAGACACGTGACCTTCACCCTGTACCTGTGACCTTGGAAACAAAAAAGTAAAAAAAATATAGAANCACCCTGTACCTGTGACCTTGGAAACAAAAAAGTAAAAAAAATATAGAAAAATTATAAAATCCAAAAGTATTCTTTAAAAAAATTTGAAAGTTAGTTTAAAAAAAATATTTAGAGATGAACATGTAGGAGGTCCGGGTTCGATGACAGGTGGGATCGACTAAGCTCCCGACATGACCGACCCTCACCAGNAGATGAACATGTAGGAGGTCCGGGTTCGATGACAGGTGGGATCGACTAAGCTCCCGACATGACCGACCCTCACCAGGTTGGCCGGTGTCCACATCGTAAGACATGTTATATGTCGATGACCTTAACGAATCACCTTGACTAAAATTCCGTAACANTGGCCGGTGTCCACATCGTAAGACATGTTATATGTCGATGACCTTAACGAATCACCTTGACTAAAATTCCGTAACCTTAAATGACCTTGAACATAAACAATCCCCAAAAAATACAAAATTCCCCAAAAAATTCCAAAAAATTCCCCAAAAACACTTGATACTTGACTCAAGACTTAAAACTCAGGACTNACAAAATTCCCCAAAAAATTCCAAAAAATTCCCCAAAAACACTTGATACTTGACTCAAGACTTAAAACTCAGGACTCAAGACTCTTAACCCTTGACCCAAGACCCAAGAATTAAGACTCAAGACTCAAAACCCAAAACTCAAGGCTCAAGGTTCAATACTCAAGACTTAAAACCCAAGCTCAACTCTCAAAAATCAAGACACAAAGGCCAAAAACCAAGACCTAAGACTCAAGATTCAAGACCTTTGACACAAGACACTTGAATCGAGATTCAAGAGTCAATACCCTGGACTCAAAACCCTTTACTCAAGTCTCAAGAATCAAGACTCCAGACCCTTTACTCAAGTGTCAAGAATCAAACTCAAAACCCTTGACTCAAGAACCAAAACCCATGTCCCAAGACTCAAGACTCAAGACCCTTGGCCCGATACCCTTGACCATTACCCTTAAACCAAAAAAAACCGTAAAAATTAAAATAAAAAATTACTAAAAATTGGTGAAAAAAATATAATAAATTAAAATTTAAAACATTAAATAATTTATAANGTTGATTACTCATATTCTTTCGACCCACCACCAATGTTTCTCATTCGTTAATTAGTCATAAGGCTTCCACGTCCCTTACCTTTCCTCATTCCGTCGTATGCAGCAATCTTGTTTTTTTTGTTTGTCATTTGTTTTAATTTACCTAGGTAAAGCTAGTTTATTAATTATCGATTTAGTCGCCAGAGGTGCTGTTGATTAAGCCACCATGTTGGTTGTCGAACTTGACCTTAGCCCAATGACATTGATCTCGAAAAATCGAATAAAATCGCAGTCCATAGAATTTTAAATTTGTAGATGGTCACATAAATGGACCATACCGACTAACAATAATAATTAACGACTGACTACACACAATATCGACTCCATCCAAGACTAACTCCATCCAAGAATAACTCCACCCAAGACTGAAACCACCCAAGACTAATTCCATCAAAAACTAACTCCATCCAAGACTGGTTCCTGATGAGACTGAACTAGTCCAATAATAACTCATTACGAGACCATTTCTTGCAAAGCTGGCTACAGCAACTGACAAGACCAACCTACAATTCCACCCACCTATACAATCAAACGATGTTGGAAAATAAGAGTCTTATAACTAACCTCTTCGCTGAAAATCTTGACAGAACCTTCGCAAAACATTTCTACCAGAGCCGCCCATACCAAAGGGTCATACTAACTTACCAATTCAACTTACCAGACCAACTAACAAGGACAACTTACCAGACCAACTGACCAGGACCACCAACTAGTTGCGAAACATTCCTCAAAAATATTCCCTTCGTTTCATCCATATAGAACTCAGTCGAATTTAGAAGACCCAAGCAAGGCATAAAACTTCAGATCGAACTTTAGTCCTCAAATTATATGCACTCACATAAATCTATATAAAAAAGATTCTCAATCGATTCTTTACAACACTGAATTAATAAGTCTTTCAGGGAAGTAGAAGGAGCTGTATAAGAAATTAAACACGAATTATTATATACATCAATTTTATTTAATTTCTATTTATGTTGAATTTTTAAAATTATTTCGAACATTCCATCTTCATATTTCTTAGATGTTTGCAGATCATGGATAGTAGCCAACAGTCTCATCTTATATAAACACGATCGTTCAGCTCATCGATGATTGAAGATATCTCAACAACGCATTAGAGATCCCCGTATTTTTGCAATTCAATCAAATATCTAAGTTTATCAACAAGTTCATTCGGGTCTTCAGGAAATATGTAACGAGCGTTTTTGACGCCTTATGCCTTCTTTACACCACTTGTTGAAGGAAACTCGTTGGTGAAATTCGTGGGAACATTGAGAGAATCATAATTCTTCTCATCAGATACTTCATCATNGTTGAAGGAAACTCGTTGGTGAAATTCGTGGGAACATTGAGAGAATCATAATTCTTCTCATCAGATACTTCATCATCACTGCCTTCGTAGCCATTACCATCAATGCTGTCTTCATGATCGTCTTCACTTCCTGTTTCATCCTCAATATCAAGTTTGCTTTTATTTGCAAGGGTCGCACGGTCTTCATCAGTATTTAGAGCTGACAAACGTTTGTTCTGAAGTTGTTCGACTTGTCGCGAACGTCTTGCAAGTGTACATTCCACACATACTGACTCTAACCGAACCCCGTAGGTTTCTCATTCCATTATTATCATTAACTGTACCGTCATAACCGTCTGTGGAATCAGACCCATCGATGCCGCCGAGCAAGGCAGTTTTGCTGAAGATCGTTCCATAGTAGCAACACTGTTTTCCATGTAATTTTACAGCAGTGGGAGGAGGAATATCCATAGAGGTAAGCTCTACAGTATACTTCGTACAATCATTGGCTTGCATCATCTTCATGAAAAAAAACTGAAGTCTTTTACACAGTGGCAATATGTGTATCTTCTTCGCTTAGCTTTTGCTATAATTACTAAAACATTTCATCAGTGAGATTTAAGCATTTTTATGCTTCCATTCAACCAGATAAATTATCTAGTTCCTTNAGATTTAAGCATTTTTATGCTTCCATTCTACCAGATAAATTATCTAGTTCCATGATCACATGACCATGCAGTTATATGATCAACAAGTTCTACGCTCTGCTTGAAATCATGGTCACACTTAAAAGAGACACAACAACTACTACTATTTACCTCACTTAGCCTATAGGCCTTCCGAGGATTCCATTCTAGTGTTTTAAGTTTCGTTTTAAACTTATATTTGTCCTGTCCAAACCACTGTCCTTTTTTACCCATTAACTTATTTGTTTACATGTACATTCGTATCCATACACATACATCAACCCCTATACCGGCACATAAATACGTGCATACACACAAGCATCTTACAATACATTAATCACATAAATCATAAAAGTAACAGTAATAATAGCAACACCAATAACTCTAACTACCATACATTTCATCACCACAACACTTAATAACGGTAAATCACAATTACCATCGATATCAAAAACACTCTATCTTAGTCACAATTATAAGATGTGACATATCCCCTCCATTTGTTTTCTCAAATTATTATTTTTATATAATTACATTACATTAGTCAATTTTTATGGTAACAGTGGCAGTATCAATAACTCGAGTTACAATCTGTCACCGTTAAACCCCCAATAGTGGATCACAATCACAGTCATAATCAGAAAACCAATCTCAGTTTTTGTCACAGTCATAATATTTCCCTTTTATATCATCTTAAAAATACAACAATATCTCTTAGCAATAAGTCACAACTATAATCATGATCAAACCTTCAAACACAGTCTTAGTCACAACATCATGTTTTCCTTTTCATTTCATTTATTTATTTACATAATTAATGCACCAAGTCATATTAATTAAAGACAGTGGCAATGCTACAACAGCAATGCTACAGCAATAACCTGTACCATCAATGACAGTCCTAATCAATCCATAGCAATCTTAGTCATAATCAAAACAAATTCCCTCAAAACATAACCCTATCTCTCATCCTTTCCTTTCCTTTGCCTAAATATCANAATCTTAGTCATAATCACAACAATTTCCCTCAAAACATAACCCTATCTCTCATCCTTTCCTTTCCTTTGCCTAAATATCATAATGGTTCTCTCTACAATCTATCCCAGATCACCAGTTATTGTTGGTTTTTTAGTTATACTTCTTCGATCTTCTTTCTTCCTCACTTCTTCTATTTTCTTCTCTTTTTATCCCATTTATCCTATTTTCTTTCTTTATATTATATTCACTTTTTACTATTTAAAAAATTCCCATTAGTTAACTAAGTCATAACTCATTGTCTTACTTATAATGTACATATCCTTTACATATTCATTAATAAAGCTTTTATAATCGTAAAGGCTATGTTTCACCAACTGACACCTGCCAAACCAACCCTTAACAAGACTGACCCCACACACACACACCATCCGCACCACATCAGCTCTTCACTGGTATCCGCCATTTTACAACGTCAAGGCAGTATAAACTTGTGTTAGATGGACATTACTTTAATGTGGCAGCTACAAAATATTTTTTCTTCGTGTTATTTTTATGGTAATACGACATTTGGTTGCGGCTAAATTAACGTTAACATTTCAACAGTTTATTTGCATTATATGAATATAAGATTTCGTAAATGGTTAACATTGTTAAATTAGTCACAACATTATTAATTTTTCTACAACATAAACGTTCAAGGAAATGCCTTAATAGCATTTTTTTTGCAACAACATTATACATTGTTTGTGCAAAGCAGGGCCAACGTGGGTGAGAGAAGAGGCCAAGCGGCCTGAGGTATTGATGGTGTGACACGATCTGGGGGTAAACAAGTCGTTGAATACAATGCTAGGGTAAAATGTAAAACCTTGCGAATACCCGGCCNCAACAGTTTATTTGCATTATATGAATATAAGATTTCGTAAATGGTTAACATTGTTAAATTAGTCACAACATTATTCATTTTTCTACAACATAAACGTTCAAGGAAATGCCTTAATAGCATTTTTTTTGCAACAACATTATACATTGTTTGTGCAAAGCAGGGCCAACGTGGGTGAGAGAAGAGGCCAAGCGGCCTGAGGTATTGATGGCGTGACACGATCTGGGGGTAAACAAGTCGTTGAATACAATGCTAGGGTAAAATGTAAAACCTTGCGAATACCCGGCCNGTGACACGATCTGGGGGTAAACAAGTCGTTGAATACAATGCTAGGGTAAAATGTAAAACCTTGCGAATACCCGGCCTTCATCAGCAACGCCCGTCTCGTTCACCGCATGGAAAACTCGGGCTCACATCCGCCGGGAATTGAAAACAGACAGATGTGGTGGGAGGTCGGCGTACTTACAGAAGTACAAAAAGGGGCACAACGCAGAATACATGACATTGCTTAGAATGCGTGCTCACGTGTACATACTCACATTCTGCTCATCAGAAATGATTTGAGCTTGTNATACATGACATTGCTTAGAATGCGTGCTCACGTGTACATACTCACATTCTGCTCATCAGAAATGATTTGAGCTTGTTATGTATGCACAGGCATGGCAATGCACAAAGAGACTACAGTCGAGAGTGACTCCTAATTATCGTTGGCTCACAGTCACGTGATTACCAGCTAGCAACACACAAATTGTATGTTTGCTGACTTATAAATATCATCTCTGCGATCACGACCTTGAGGACCCTTCATTTATCTTGCTTTCTGCAAATGAAAACGNTATCATCTCTGCGATCACGACCTTGAGGACCCTTCATTTATCTTGCTTTCTGCAAATGAAAACGGCTGCAAAATTTTATTATTGAAGACTCCTAACAAGATAGCAGATAAAGCGGAAAACAGGAGATTTTGTTTTTCTCATCCTGGTTCTTAGCGCATACATTTACCTACGTGGTCCGCTTGGNATACATGACATTGCTTAGAATGCGTGCTCACGTGTACATACTCACATTCTGCTCATCAGAAATGATTTGAGCTTGGTATGTATGCACAGGCATGGCAATGCACAAAGAGACTACAGTCGAGAGTGACTCCTAATTATCGTTGGCTCACAGTCACGTGATTACCAGCTAGCAACACACAAATTGTATGTTTTCTGACTTATAAATATCATCTCTGCGATCACGACCTTGAGGACCCTTCATTTATCTTGCTTTCTGCAAATGAAAACGGCTGCAAAATTGTATTATTGAAGACTCCTAACAAGAAGGCAGATACAAAGATAAAGCGGAAAACAGGAGATTTTGTTTTTCTCATCCTGGTTCTTAGCGCATACATTTACCTACGTGGTCCGCTTGGTCGCTGCATACATATCCATAGAATTACAGTAATCGCCGTTTATCGGCGAACACGTACATGATACCGGATCTACGTTATAGGGGTCCGCTGCTCTCTTCTGTTCATTTTACGTGTCATACAGCATCAAGTATAGAAATATCTCGCGGGAAATCCTCACAACGGAATGTAACTTCCTACGTCCCACGTGTGTCAGTAGCAGGCACTGAGACGCTCGTCTAGAAAATTCTAGAAACATTTTCAGTAACATATCTAGAAAATACTTTTGTACGTGCGTAAGAAGTTATACTTCTTTGGCGTGACTAAAATAAATTTTTATTACGTATGCAAATAATTTATGCAATTAGGAAAACAATCAAATTACCGAATAAAGACATTAAATGCAATTAATAAAGATTTAATTAAAGAACATAATAAAATACTTACAAAAATTAACCTCAAATACTTGAAAACCCTACCAAAATTTTGTTATACAATTTTTGTCACTAACAAATTTTTCACGGCACAGTATAAATAAAATTAATAAATAATATATATATATATATATATATATATATATATATATATATTCACAATGAATTATTAATTTTAAAGAAATGTTTTTCAATTTGCTTATTACATGAACTGATATTCTGTCGGTTTAAAATATAACCACGTGCTATGTTGTGCACCTTGCGTTTGTCTATAGCTAGACGATACGCGCATGCGCGTTGGGTCATGCACCTACCACGTTCACTGTCGAAATTCGTTACACTGAGCGCGCGCAACTTCCGTTGCACACTAAACTTTTACCCTCAACGCGCCAAAAGTAGTATAAAATCAAAAAATCTGTACTTTATATGTTCTGTTCCTTTTCATTAATGAGAATGCCATGGCAAACTTAATTCTTCCGTAAAAAAAATGGTCATGAGTCATTTAAGTACCCATGCTTGTTAGGACTAAATGTGAGTGAAAAAAAGCGACAAGTGCTACGAAAGAGTATCGAGAACAAAGCCTCCTTAAGGCCATTCACGGTTACTTCACACTTTTCTGAAGCCCTGCTGAAGGCTTGTTTTTGGCTACTGATTACTTATCCTTCCGCAACATGTAAACATAAACACTGCCATGTGACTACATTTTAACTGTCAAATACTTGTTTACTTTTGTCAGCTGTTGAAAGAATTTAGTCATATTTCAAAAACCATTTCGTAAGAATGTCCACAATTTAGGCCTATAACCATATCTAGGTCATCTTTATGACTATTTAACAATGTCTGTGCTGACGATAGTTCTTATGGTTATTATTTTACATTGTTAACGTATTTTTTATACACGACATAGCACATTACACATAATACTCGTTAATATTTTGCCACGACTGTGTTTAACCCTGTTTTAACTGTGGGGGAAATAACTGTAGTATTTAACCTCTTGTTATTAATGTGTGTTAAGTTATTTCGTTAAAAGGAGGGCCTTAGTTGGAATAAGAATTAAAACGAAGGGACAACCAGTCCAACGAAAAGACACAGTAACTTCAAGCACGCAACTCGTGTCGCTTTTTTATTGCACGTAGCAACGACAAATTTAAAAGAAAGTGGTGAACATTCACACGAAAAGGCCTAGTGTAACTTCCATTCCGCTCATATTTATATGCATTGGTACTTCCTGTTTTCTACGTTTATTTAATTATTTATTTAAATTTATCTGACTGGGCTTAGTATTTTATTGGGGTTGTGGCAAACATTCAAATCACAGAAACGTAAGCAGGTTGCACAATTGTGTTTCAAACTCCTAGGGCAAGATTACAACGTTGTGATAAACAGGTGTAACTTTGAAACAAAAAAATTAGTATTAAAAACAGTGTACGGTTAAAATGTATAAATTTCACACGTCCGATATTTGCAATCACACACACACACCCTGGTCCAACGCAACGTAGTGGCAACAATACTCTTCCACACAGCGGTCACGACGCACTTTACTGTATATTTATTCCTCTATTAGAAGAACATATTTATCACAACATCGTAACTTGCCAACGTAGGTCTAAAAAAACACAACGAGTGCGAACCTGACGCTTCGTTCAGAAACACGCCATGCCATGTCGGCGTCGCCAGTCGCCACTTCTGCCAACTTCGGATTTGTAACCGTCCCGCCGTCACATCTAAATATATCATAATAAGTTTGCAAACAATAAAATCTCGTTTCATATGTAAATTACAAATTCCAAAGTCATTATTTTTTGCTGTAATAAGTATGAAATATACTAACATTGAAAACATATATAATTTTCCTGCTACTACAGGTGCTGCGAAACTTCCCGAGAGAGAGAAAGAGATAGAGAGTGCGAAAAGCTCCGTTCCGCCTATTGAATTGTTTTTCCCGGAAGACAAAAAAACACCATGTCATTAGGGCCTACGCACAGTAATTTGCACTAATGTCTTTAACTATAACACTGAAATATGTTTCCTACAACACTTCCTAAAAATTCAAATATATCAATAGGCAACGTTTAATTTACAAATAGCATACCCAAAAACAAGGTTAAAACGATTTTTATCTGTCAAATATTTCTTACTAGCCGTTGCCAACGCATCGCTGCTCTCATTGGTTTAATTCGTATTTAATACGAAATTAATATTACAAGTTATAAAATACACTTAGTAAAATATAAGTTTGTTCAAGAAAACAGTACTTTAAAGTTAATCACAGTGTTTTACACTTGTGGTATACAAGTTAATAAAAAAAACCGTTTGACATGTTATGCCTTGGGTGATTTTTCAAAGGTTTGTTTCAAAACATCCGAAGAAACCGCAAATGGGCTACACATTACTTCTTCACACAGATTTCAGGAAATACTAGCTTCCTGAAAACTTAAACTTTGGAATCTCTCTTCCTTTAATACCGAAAAGAGAAAAATTACAATTCAATTCATAATTTAGCTCACTTTCACTTCTACTCGTGATAAACGTAAACGATAGCTCAAAATATACCTTTTAATTACTAAAAACTTACCATCACTTAGCGCATATTTGACATTAACCGAATGTATAATTTCAGTACAGAGTTCCACTTACTTATTTAAAAAAAAACTTCTGGAAGGCTGTTCAGTAATAGCAGGTATGTTGTGACCAGTCGAAACAAACTTGGTAGCTTTCCTAAAAAAAATCAAGGAAACCTAAAACTTCTAAAATACTTGTAACAAAACCTTTTAGAAATGTATTAAATAATTAGAAACAAACTCTGTCGGAAATCCCAGATATAAAGAGAAACCAACATTTATTTTAGTTTTTAGCATACAAAAATGTTTTTTTTAAATTAAAAATAATTAAAACACATAAAATAACAATTATAAAAGCAGAAAGACATACTAGTTCAGAGCCATAGAGCATTTTTTTTGTTAATGTTCATTGTAGGTTTAAAACAAAAAAATTAAAGTTATTATTGAAAATAATTTTTTAAATGATTACAGAAATAGAGATAAGTTATACTATTTAAATACTTACAAATATTTTTATAAATAATAAAACATATATCATAATGAATATGAGAAACTTAAAATATGAAGAAATTTTTGCAAATATAAATTTGACGCAACTGAATATTTCTACAAATTTATAAGGCCTATTCATATAGAAATTATGATGTATTGAAAAACTAGACTTTGTTATTTTATATGTATCATTTCCACAATTT
>NQII01004657.1:0-16470 GCA_002778355.1 Clitarchus hookeri
ATGGCACCAATGCCAAGATATAGCCGAGAGAGAGGAACAAACCTTTTTTTCATCGTTAGAATTGATGTCCTGTATTTCAGTTCGTGATACATAACTGTTTACCATGTATGAAGACAACAGTCCCTTGTACAGATTGCACATCTTCTCATGAAGGGTGGTAGTAACTACCTTTTCATACTAAAAGTACTGATTGAAAGAAGAAATCTTAGGCAAAACCGACGCCAAGAAAAGAAAATATGCCTTTATGAAAGAACCGTTCAGAGCATAATGTATGTGCTCGGCCACTACAAGTTTTTCTTCAAGCCACTTGGAATCAAAGAAGAGGCGAAGAGCATCCCACTGCTCAAGAAAACGATGAACTACTGCAATGAAGGACAGCCACCGTGTCTGGCAAGGATGCAGAATCTTGTGGACATCGAGTTTCAAGAACACCTTAAATTCAGCCAGCTGAGAGAGTCCTTTTTGCACTGCAATTAAAAAAATTGGCACACTTCCCTCATAAAGTCTTCACACATGCGTGGGAGCACCTTACAAGCTTCACTAGCACACAGGTGAAGTGAGTGGCAAATGCACTTCCCTTAAATTATTCCGGGGCATAGGGTCTGAAATATACTTGCCACAGAATTATGTTTCCCCATCCCATTACAGAAGCCGCATCTGAACCTAAACCTATTATGTTTGATGGAGGAACATTTATCTTGTTGAAGGTGTCCGTGGTTAGTTCAAAAAGTCGAGCCCCAGTAGCTCCTTCATGTGCTCCATCAGGATCTGCATTTCCAAACACTTGCACAAGCTCCCAAAACATTTTCACAATTTCACCAAATTCCACATCATAAAACCGCAACAAAATACATAAGGTCTTAATTGATTATGTATCAGTAGACTCGTCTAATAAAATTGAAAAGGGAGCATTCCTTATCTTTTCTGTTAAATTTTCGTTTNTGATTATGTATCAGTAGACTCGTCTAATAAAATTGAAAAGGGAGCATTCCTTATCTTTTCTGTTAAATTTTCGTTTGCGTCTGCACCTATCACATTTTCTACAATTTGCTTTGTTTTCGTCCTTTTCAGACTTAAACCTTGAGCGACAGCTGAACCAGGACGTACCTGCCTGATAAATTGTCAGATGGTCAATGCATATAAATTACAGGTGATGGGCAGCCACGAGTGTTGACAGCTTAATTTCCCCTGCCTTCAGCTTTTCTTCTAAAGGGGATTGTCTTTTTGCCATGAAGTATTGTAGTGTTCTCTGGCTACTTATAGGTGCACTTTAAAAATTATTTTGGCATGTTTTTTTCCATCATCATGTGACTGAATTAAACTTAACTTTGCGTTTACAGCAGTGTTACACTTTATGCACTGGACCCATAAACTATCATTAGGCACTGGTCTAAGCCAAAGCTTGAATGCAAGATTTTTCTCCCAATCTGGACGATAGTGTTGTTCTCGATATTTGTCTTTCTGACTAACGTAACTACTCAAGTTTCATTTTCTTTGCTGGTGCAGAATATTCCCTACTATCACTGTCTTCATCACCAGTGAGGCCCATTGTAGTTACTGAAATTAAAACAAAAGAAATGTTAAATAATAATAATAGCATTTAAAGTTTGATTTATTAATCTGTCACTATTAAAATTATTTGTTTTGGTTCCAGTTCTTTTTAAATAAAAATGAGCGTAAGAATCGGCAAATATGATCTTTATATTGCTAACCGTTTATTCTTTATCACTTTACCAATGTACAAGTAAGTGACTTTGCAGCAATGATAATTTTATATGTGTTTATGAATGTATACATAATGGGCAGAAAAGTACATCATAAACAGGGCTTCCAAAAGGTCATGAGCAGTCTATATAACCAAGTTATCTCTCACNAATGGGCAGAAAAGTACATCATAAACAGGGCTTCCAAAAGGTCATGAGCAGTCTATATAACCAAGTTATCTCTCACAGTTTTTATCAGTGTTCTCGTTTTAAATACCAAAAGTAAAAAGGAAGTGTTAACATATATTAAACACAAAACAACATTGCCGACAAGATTTGCACACTATAAACTTGCATTTATAATAGAAAAATTATGAATTAAGAGCAGTCCAAACCTCTTCCACAGAAATGGATTTAAAACATGCACACAGAATTTGTTTACGAGAAGTCAAATCTACATTGGCCAATCCCCTACAACGTCGACCATAGTGGCACAATATAAGGCCTGTAGCTTTTATAAAATATTAATACTCTTTTAAGTAGTGGAACGCACCTTATTTCCTGATCTCGAGATCGAAAAAAAAGNAGCTTTTATAAAATATTAATACTGTTTTAAGTAGTGGAACGCACCTTATTTCCTGATCTCGAGATCGAAAAAAAAGCAATACACTCACATTGTCCACAAACAAATACAATTCCTTGGAAGTATAAAATTTCATCACGAAATATNAAAAAAAAGCAATACACTCACATTGTCCACAAACAAATACAATTCCTTGGAAGTATAAAATTTCATCACGAAATATTGATAGATTATGATGCACGATGAGATCACGCCGTGACCACAGATTACACAACTTTGTTTATTCTGTAGCCTGTGCCCCGATGGCTCAATGGTTCTGATTCTAGTCGCCNGTGACCACAGATTACACAACTTTGTTTATTCTGTAGCCTGTGCCCCGATGGCTCAATGGTTCTGATTCTAGTCGCGCGATGGCAGCTTGAGTCCCGCCGAAACAGTGCCAGAGCGATTTGTATGATCTGATTACTTACAATCGTAGTTAACTTCTTGCGCTTGCATTAAATCCATAATAATTTACTTGCCGAAATAAAAAAAAATTATGCTACTTATGGGCAGCAGAATTGCTTTTATATGCTGCATGCTAGAGCGGCGACCTAAAATTGTGCTACATGTAGCATAATTATGCAACGGTTGGCAACACTGTGTGTGACACCGAAGTCAAACTGAAAGCGCGCACATGCCAAAATATTATACACTGCGCAGGCATTGGTTTGGTGTCGGCCTACCGTGGTGCCACATTGCACGTACACTCACTTAAAAGTATACGCCTAAAAATATGTTCCCTCTTGACCAATATATATCTAAAAGAAACACCGAAATATTTTATTAAAAAATTTTTTTTATCATATGCAGGAATGCTACAAATTTTGCCAAGCACACAACTTACGTCTTAGTTAATGTAACAAATTCTTAGAACATAATTAATTTTTATAAAAATACTTAATACATTAAACTAATTGTTTCATTAACTGATATTAAAGTTATATGCCTGGCAAAATTTAGAGCATTCCTTTATAGGAGAAAAAAAATAATATAACATTATTTATGTATAACCAAACCAATCTTTATGTAGCCTGCCGGAGTATTATATATTTTTTTAATTCTGTAATTTTTCTATTCTGTAAAACGTTTGACAAATTTTTTAACTCTTTGTTGCTAGCTAAGCAAGTGAGGTCTGATAGGAGTTTAATAAAATTAAGTGACTAAATAAAACGGGATTCAACTGAAGACACAACACTGCAAGGGGAACAAGCCTCAAGATTTCACATTACACGCATGAGTCGCGCCACGGGAGTTCAATATATCGCAACCATAAATCAAGTATATAACTCATAAACTCGACTTTTTGCAATAATTGTTCCCAATAGATGAATATAACTGACAATAGACAGAGAAATACTGTCGCAGCGTTCTATTTACATTCACTAGACACACTGGAGATAAATGTGCGTTGCACTCGGAAATTAAGATTTTATATGTTACCTTTTAATAATTCACATTTAGATATACATATGTTTTAAACGCACTGGATAGCGCACAAATTAATATTAACAGAGTTTTCATATTTCAAGTCTCCTTGTTGTCATAGAGCTGTAAATCTTTAAAGAGTCCACAACTTTTTTATAATCAGTTTCCGTATAGAAGACTTTTGAGTTACGATCGTCTTGAATTCGGAGTGCCTCATATAGGAGACAGCTCTTAGCCGTGGCCATAGTTGCCAGAATTAAGTTCATTTAACCACAATACTTGCCGTACTTTTTTTCACTAAAATTCCCTATTTAGGTCAATGAAGAAGGTTTAAAGTACATTAAAAAATTTATAAATATAATTTTTGACTGAATTGCTTAAACAATCCAATATTTCAGTGGCATACTGAATTCCATAAAAAATCTCAGCCTGAAAGTACAATCTCAAAAATTGTAATTGTTCTAGCCCCTCTTTTACGACAACATTAAGTGACAGCCACTTGCCTTGTTTGTGCTGGCTGAAGAAGCTTGTGTGTTTTAATATCCAAGCACAATTGAAAATGTGGAAATTTTTATTACTTNCACAATTGAAAATGTGGAAATTTTTATTACTTATTACATATGCTGAAACTAATTTAATATGTCTGGAACAAAATTTTCTATTTCAGAAGGTAATGCCTGATAAGCAAATTAAACAAAAATTTACGGAGAATGACAGATACACTTCATTGGAAAATACTGGGAACAACTGCCTTTAACACTGTCTTAAAAGAGATACGTTTCCCTATTACATTATTAGCTCCACTTTAAACGTAACTAATGCTTACCATCGAATTTTCGTTAGAATGTTTAGAGGGCACATGCCAACCCTACCATAAATACAGTAAACCAACAGTGAATTGGTATTTTTGTTTACGCANGAATGTTTAGAGGGCACATGCCAACCCTACCATAAATACAGTAAACCAACAGTGAATTGGTATTTTTGTTTACGCATTCTACACTGGCCTGCATTTTATCGTACGGCCGTAGAAATGACTGAGATTCCATTTTAAAGTACATCACGCATACCAGTGTTCCGGACGTAACAAAAATTTTGCGATGGATGGAAGGAAAATTGACGGGTAGCTTAATAACATGGTATCGAAATATCAAATGAGATACGNAAAAATTTTGCAATGGATGGAAGGAAAATTGACGGGTAGCTTAATAACATGGTATCGAAATATCAAATGAGATACCTTATTTTCGTAGCGGTAACAATATTAAGTTATTTCTTTTATACACTTGAAAGACCACAATAATAAGATTTTTGGAAATTTTAAAACGATTTCACTCAATTCCAGATACACTGAAAAATCTCTATAAGTATCAGAATGTCACTAAACCTGGGGAAACTTACCTTGGTATAGCGACATGTATCTGAGAGTCACTGACGAACACTGCCACTCGCTGCAAGCTACCTGTACCAGAATGCCCATATCATTGGCATTTACTACCTTCCCCTTTTAAGCATACTTTCCTTGGAAATATATGCTAATGAAATAACACGAATGTATGTCTGGATGAATGTACTCTTTAGCAACTTTAAAATCCGAGAACCGAATTTCACCAAAATAGGTACATATATTGTTAATAGTAAGGACATGCCACTTTTATTGTTTTCGATCACGCTGTATCCCCATTTTCAAAATGGGGGACATTTTAAAATTTCCTTTTTTTTTTTCATATCTCGGGAATCATTTAAGCGATTTAAAACAATTTCGGTATGTTCATATAAATTAATGTAGAAATTGTATTTACGAAGTAATATTTTTCGTAGTCCGCCATGTTGTAAGATGGAAAATAGAGCTGTTACGTTGTATATTGGGAACTGCTATATTGATTACAGCCAAATTTCGCGTGAAAGTAATTATTTGGGAGGCTTTATAAACATAAAATTTTAATAGATAGTGCAGTTATTTTCGAAATTGTGGCCATAATAATATTTATAATAATTTCATATATCCGCAAAAGCGTTTGACCAAATACGATCAAACTCGGTATGCTGAAAGTATATGTTACAAGCATCCAATATGCGAAAAGAAAGCCACTTTTTTTCGCCATTTAGTACCATAGTGCTACGTAAAAAAAAAGATTTCGTGTCATATCTAGAGAAATAATCAGCCGATTCCTACTGAGATTAGCAGACAAGTAGTACTATGGCAGGCCATGCAATATTTAGCTAATATTTTATAAGAGGGTCATGCATTTATTCTCCGCAATACCAGATATATAAAAATTTTACGAGACATTGTAACGCATTTCAACTTAAAATATTATGCTGGCAGTGCATATAAACCAATGCATTAAATCGGCTAATGCTGTATTGTCTGTCATTACAAAAGATAGCACCACATGAAAGCATAANGACATTGTAACGCATTTCAACTTAAAATATTATGCTGGCAGTGCATATAAACCAATGCATTAAATCGGCTAATGCTGTATTGTCTGTCATTACAAAAGATAGCACCACATGAAAGCATAAAAATAAATCTGTTATGTCCTATAGCGGGAAACAATTGACTGGCTTGCACACAATTCAGACGAAAAGTTTTACTTTCGTCGTTCATGCGAATTTATATGCCTTATGGGGTAGCCAGATATTTTTAAAATAACAGTAACGTAAATATTTTAGGTTAATGTGCTATTTATCCTAAAAAATATAATTCCAACTTTATAAAATGGCGATATTTATAACAAATAACAAATGCACTGACACATAACCTTTAGGTTTACCATTTACGAAGATAGCAGCCTGTGACAAAACGGCACAGTTATGCCACACCTCCAGGACAAATCAGCCGATATCCACGAAATTCTGCACGCAAGTTGTACTACGGTAGACCGTGTACACTTAGACGAATTAAGTGACCTACACGCTTTTATTTTCGAGACGACAGCCCTGTAAATATTTGAGGTTAGTAAACGTTTTTACTGAAAGATTATTTTAATTAAAACTGAAGTTGATGCTCCGAATCCTACCCCTGTAATGCAGTTAGTTGCCTGCCAGCTGATGGCACTAGAGGTTCTATGTTAGAGTCCTGCGTAGGCCATGTGTGCATCTGTAGTTGTGTCGCTAGCGTTGCATATGTTTCTGGTTCCATATCAGGTAATATCGCTGTCAAAGCATACTTACCATGCAAGCTTTTCCGAACGTCAGCAAAGTGATTTGCATCGATGTAGAGGAAAATTGGTTTATTTGTTATGTAGGTAAATTCTTATTTGTAATGAGACCATATGGTTCAATAAAGCAGCATCAAACGTTTATAATTCTGCAGGTAAAAATGTTGTATGTTGTTAGAGGTCGGCCACACCTGTTATTTGCATTATGGTTGGAAGTATTAGTGAGAGTTTGCTTTTACGTTGACGATCCCGATAACATAAAACAATGTTTGGGGAATTTAAATGTAATTTAATTTCTTTTTCATTATCTCTAAATATGCAGTTTGAACAATAGATATTCAAGTGCTCACATCTCCATTCAAGTTTTCAAATCTCTCTTAATATTTTGTGTTTAGGTATAAAGTGTCCAATATATTCTTCACTTGGTTTTACATAAGGAATCACCTCCAAAAGTGTTGTAGCCATTGGTCTTAAACAAATTATATGCATGTATGAGTGTATGTATACATTAAAAATTTTCTCTCTTGGGAAACTTGGCTATCCTCGTTTTCCATTACACTGCGTACATTTCTGTATTGTAAATTTCCATCAGTATTTAAAAATCATGTCAGTATTTGACGATTTATTGGCCTTTTTACAGCTATTAATACAGAACGCCTGGCATTTGTCTGCAAGGAGCTAATTCGTAACGACGCCATCATAGAGGCATAAAATAATTAATAACTTGAGAGTCTCGGTAAATACGTTGTTATAAAACATTTGAGCCTAAATCCAATTGAGTCGGCGTGGGACGTCGTTGGGAGACTTCTGTCGTCGCTTCGCCAGCTACCAGCAACGACTCCGCAACTGCGATCGGCGCTGCATGATGAATGCCCGTGACGTCACAAGAGCTCGTCGACAACCTTGAACTGAGCATGAACAGATGGTTCAAATCCTGCGTTGGAGTTAGTGGTAATCATGTCCCGTACTCAGGACAGCATTTGTCTTACCTGCTACTTGTCACATGAACGTTTCTGTCTTCTGTCGTGTCCGACAAAGGCCATTTCGCGTCCTTCGGATTACTTTCGTGATCAGTGTTGTTCACCTTGCCCATACTCTTGAACGTCAGTTATGTTATGGTATGCTTTATACCTTCTTGAAATATGCTGATGCGTGACTTTACGTGTGAGATCCTGCCTTATCCTTAATTAGTTTCAAACGGTTGGCAAAATATGGATAGGAATTCACTATTTAATAACAAAATCAGGCCAAAGAAAACGTGCCAACTCATGTTTTAAAAAGCGAAATTTAATGGTATAATTCAGCAATACTAATAGTTTAACTCCTTCAACACAAATATTCTATGAGATTATGACAGCAAAATATTTTAATTATATGTAGGCCTACTAC
Organism: Clitarchus hookeri; assembly: GCA_002778355.1. Taxonomy (NCBI): domain Eukaryota; kingdom Metazoa; phylum Arthropoda; class Insecta; order Phasmatodea; family Phasmatidae; genus Clitarchus; species Clitarchus hookeri. The sequence goes on from NQII01004657.1 coordinate 8,310, forward strand.
TGTTACTTTTGTTAGGAAAAGTTTATCTTACTGTTGTAATTGTTATTTACTTTTATATTTGGCTAATGTTGCTCATTATTTTACATTTTTGAAAGTAAGGAATGATTTTTTCTATAATATGAGCTATGCAATGTTGTAATAATTAATTCCAAAATGCAAATTTATTTCTATTTTAAACTAGTTTTGCTGAAAAGAAATGCTGGGGAAATGCTGGGAGCCAAACGGTTGGTAATCGGTGCTTCGTAACAAAATGCATGCTGTGTGACATGTTTCAAGGTTTTGTAGTACTAAACATTTCAATAAACAATGTAAATGTTTGATGAAACTTAAAAAGAATTGATACTGTAGGAGGAGAGTAACGGACTGTTATAGCTACTTCTCTGGGAAAACGAGCCAGGCTGACAAAGTTAAAACCATATTTTCTTTCACTAGAAATACTGTTCCTAATGCTAGTGAATCGGCAAATGTAAATAAGTCGGAAAGGAAATAGGATAATTTATTTTATGAAGACCACTACAAATTAGTAAATTGTTAAAAATTTATTAAGAATTCATTTAACACAAAAAAAATTATCTTAACTGGAAATAGGAGATGTTGCTTGTGTACTGAGGCAGGACGTATATACAAACAAAGCAGAGATAACTGTGTCATTAGTCCCGGCAAGCATGTAGTTATCTTGTACCCCAGGTTGGAAATATCAGTGGCGAAAAATGTAATGTCTGAAAAGGGAAAACTTCGTAACTTGCCTTGGGCAGACAGTGTGTTAGCAGCTTGCTGCTCTAGTGAAATTAAACGCTTCAGTAAATAGCATTTTTACATGCGGCCTGCGGCCTCTCTGCGTCCTTTCGCATACCCCATCCCTTATCGAAGTGCAGTGCTTCAAAGGAATAACCGGTAACTGGAGAAGCAAGCGCAGAGTGGCAGGTGGCACATTTTTTTTCGTGGTATTTATATTCACCCCTTGGGCGCGTGCTGATATCACTAATAAACGGAACTTATTATGCGTGAAGGTAAACCAAGCAATCTGCGTAATATTCACGTGAGCCCATGTGCTTTTCCTGGGAAGCGACGAAATGCGGCGATCACATAGACCAGTGGGAATGAAGTCTGTGGACTGCCAGCAACGGTGCAGTAAAAAGGGGAGGCTGACGGGCGTGATTAATTAATTGTATGCGTGGGTGATCGACATTTGAAATGATGGCAATAGACAGTTTTTTGAATATGTTTAAATCATAAGTGTTAATTAAGTTAATGTGAAAGTGATAAGGACTGCAATTAAAATTCAGTTTGATATTAAATATTTCGCTCACTGAGAATAACAAGTATTACTATTATAAAAAAGTAGATAAATGTTGTAAATAATAACTACATATATTTTGTAGCATTATAAATAAATTTCAAAGAACAATTGAATTCTTACATTTGTATTAACACCTCCATCCCTTACGAACTCGGGTGGGCCCCTGGCGATTTTTGACACTGGTTTCAGAAATGGGATAGAAGCATTTATTGTAATTAAAATATGTGATATGCTAGTAATCAGTAATATTAAAAGAATTTTTATTGCTTTAGGTCGGAAAATTAAAACTGATTTCCGTAAGAAAAATGTTTGCGGAACTAGAATCACTGCGAACGTTAAAATTTAGGGGCTAGATAGTCAAGTGGTTAGTGTGAGCTCAACTGTAAATAGCGAGAAAAAAGCTACGTATAGCAAAATTAGTAGTGCAAACGAAATCAACATAACCAAATTACAAATTAAAAGCGTAAAGGAGAGTGTAAACTAAACTGTAATTATTGATAACGAGGATGTCAATACTACACTGAAGAGCCAAAAAAACTGGTATACCTGCCTAATATCGTGTAGANTTCAAACTCACTTAAATCTTGATAACCTGCCATTGTAGCAGCAGTAACCGATCTAGCAGCCGACCGCATCGCGTTACTCTGATTGGCTCCATACCTCTGTTATTTGCATACGCACGCCTATACCAGTTTTTTGGCTCTTCAGTGTAATATTTAATGTAAGTTTTTTAGTTGACAAGAAAGTTTACAGTGCAGACATTAAAATAGAAGTGTTTAGCAAGTTTAGCGAGAATTGACTGTGTGTACAAGGAAACTGAGTTTGTAAACGAAAGCATTGACAGTGTATCTGAAGTAGTGTAGAGGGTCAGTAGAAGGTGTGGACTGTGTTCCACGATAATTGAACCAGCACACAATTGTTAGTTTGCGCCAGGTAGTAATTTTATATGCTGCTTAATGGGCCAGACATCTCGTGTATTTATTCAGGGGCAGGTCAATTAGTCCTTCAAAGGTCATTTGGTCCACTGGGGAAGGCATCCCTATTTCTCTTTGGTAGTTCAGAGGCAGCCTTTGCCTGTCGCCAGACCAAGTCTCTCTTGTACTTACTAGGCGTTCCTCCAGAACTTCTGGTAGAAGGCATTCTATGTTTTTGGATCTAGAAGCTTCCGGAACATTTCGAAGAACCTTTATGACCTGCTTGCAAACCGCTATAATACCTCCCTTCTCAAGACGGACTCCACAGCCTGACAAATTTAACTCTTTAACTGGTAAACTTTCACAGTTTAAGAGAGAAAAGTTTCTCTATTATTTCGTACTGTTAACAATCCGTCATTATAATCTCTAATACTTAGCGCAGTTATTAAAATTAATATAATTTATTCCACATAATACATGAGAAAAAATGAAATTTATAGCTGAAAAAATTTACACTAACCGGGACTTGAACCCGAAATACGTACGTAGTAGCCGAATACTCTTCCAGTTGCGTTTTGGTTTTATATTAACGTTATTAACTTTATTGATCAAATCATTTGTTGTAGGACGTAGCGTGATTGACGTTTGACGTTTGACCACGTNTTAACGTTATTAACTTTATTGATCAAATCATTTGTTGTAGGACGTAGCGTGATTGACGTTTGACGTTTGACCACGTGAGTGTAGTTTGCCGTGTGTGGAGCTCAATTCGACCGATTTGATGAACAATTCACAGCACACATGTGCTCGACATGCGAACTGACAATCCGCCGCGGAGGAACCGGGGTGCGAACACCCGACTCCCCGACCACAAGTCGGCCATACTGCCCCTGAGATATGAGTACAGAGCCCGCGTGAACACGACGCACACTGCGCTTGCAGCTGAATAACTGGCACATACACACGTTCAGCTATTATAATCCATTGACGGTTACTTCACACTTTTCTGAAGCCCTGCTTAAGTTCAGCTTCCAGGATATTCCTCCGCCTCATGCAAGCTAAGTTAAACTATGTCTAGAAAATTACCCCCAAAGGACAGCGCACCGAATTCGTGTGCACTCTGTTGTAATAAATAATATTTTGCATGTGAACTATTTCTTACTAGGCGCTACCAACACACATGTTTTCTCACTGTTTTTATTCACATTTAATGTAAATGAAATATTATAATTTATAATTAAAACACAAATAAAACTTCAATTTAACGAGAAATAAGATACTTTCTTGTTAACAGAGCCCATAAAACGCTTGTGATACATCGGATACAGGAGATAACTAAACACGTCATACGTGGGGTAATTTTTCATAGGTTTGATTCAGGAAGTGTGAAGATACCACGAATAGACTATACGTGTTTTACGTAGTTTNTGGGGTAATTTTTCATAGGTTTGATTCAGGAAGTGTGAAGATACCACGAATAGACTATACGTGTTTTACGTAGTTTGTAATGACGTAAGCCTCTAAAATATGTCGTGCGTATTACAACAGTATGCTTGCCGTCTTTAACATTTATTTGCGAAACAACTTAGTTGTGCTGTTTTCCTAATTTTTAGATACATAATTACACCGCGACGTATAACGGTCTGTACGCGTCGTTGTGTTTATGGATGTTCGTCGCGCTACCGGNTACGCGTCGTTGTGTTTATGGATGTTCGTCGCGCTACCGGCTCCGGCAAAATGATATGCGTTCTGCGCATGCGTAGGTTTCGTTGCGCCAAGGATAAATCACCAATATTGGAGCGCTATGATTAAAGCTTCGGCCATGGCTTAACCAAGGCCCTAGCCGGCATTATGACGTTCTGGAATACTGATAAGGCCTGGAAATGGCTTAAGCGGTATCAAAGCCCTTATAAAAACGTTCTGGAATACAGTCCTTAGTGACGTTTAATGTAAAAGAGACTCCTTTTCCCGCCTTAAGGACGGAAAAACTGCAGGAACTCTCACTGGCGGGATAAACCGGAATAAAGCGCTGTAGATGTAATATATACTGGAAGAACACAAAGTTAAGTTGGAATTGATTTTATGGTTCTGACTATATAAAATATTAAACTAAAATAGCCATATGGCTACAACTTTTTAAAAATGTCTCACCCACTTATAACATAATATCTTTCATTACCTGCTGCAGTACTAATTGTTTGTCGAAGTTGTAAGATATCGGTGAATTGTTTCCCGAGATATAACATAAAAAGTTCATTTATTCATGTGACGCTACCTTACAAAATGACGGATGAACATGGTTATAAATTGGCATATATGATACTTGAAATTAATACTTTCAGTATACAAAATTTGGTCTGAATTTGCCGAACGGTATCTTAAACATACTAAAGAAACCAGAAATATATGTATGATCGTCATTTGAAAATTAGTGCCTAATCAACTTATATCGCATATTTTTTCATCGCCTACCATATTATTTATTACTCACATGAAAAATTTTACGAAAATGGGTTGAATAGTTTTAGAATTATTGCATGGAAACTTTGTTTCATGTGTTAGTATTTTCCAAATTGGTGGACCAACGACACAATTGGTGGACCTTACATGATTCACTGTCAAGTACAACATTTGATTTATATCGGTATGTTATACTATTCTTCATGTTAAGAAGAACACCATTTTGAAAGTAAGCACCTGCCGTGATCTAAAACTATGAAGGGCGGATGTCCTTGTTAAGTACTATATGTGTCCCGAGTTTAGTGAAATTTGGTCAAAGAATTAAGAATTTTTAAAGGGACACACACACACAAACACACAGACAAGCCTGCACACATAAACATACACCCAAAAAACATACAGGAAAGTGATCTCATAAGTCTTACTTTACTTCAGGAAATAGGCCAACAATTTTGTTGACCGATTTTATCATGTGTCATCAAGAATCTATTTGCGAGTAACATTTTCTACTATTACATCTCGAGTCTTATTGCTTAGTGCAGTACTATTTCGTAAATATATAACAATACACAAGCCTGAGATTTCTTACCAAGTCATTTTCAGAAAACAACTTTTTAACCAAATGGTACACTATGACATGTCACATTCATTCCCAGCGAACGTGTTACTAAAGCTAGATAAATGTTTCTAATAGTGAGATCTGAATACATAATACAAAATAGTTTATCATATCGACTCTTCTATCAAATTTATGGACAGGTTTTTGGCGTTCTACGCTGTGACTGTGCAGTTAAAAATTTTTAGTATGAGCAACCTTTTTATTTGTAGTATCTCTTCATAATTTGTATGGATATCAAGACTACCAATATAAATTGTATTGTTAAGCCACATTTCGAGATATTTCATGTAAAACGAAATTTCTCGTGGCATCGTCCACTCCCATAAGAATTTTTCCCCAGCGTTTCAGATGCTTCTTGTAGACTCTCAGCTGTCTTCTAGCATCGACATGAAACTAATTTGCGGTGAAAAAAATATTGGCATATTCTTGGAACGAAAAGACTACTAACATTTTCACTATTTAGTGCTAAAACTAGAATGGTCGGACTGCATTCCATTAGCATGCGCTTTCCAGTCCACGAAGTAGATTATAAAAAAAGTACGTTCTTTTAAAGCTCTACTGAAGAGCTATAAAAAAAGACGTTATTTTTATAGTTGTACTGAAGAGCTATTATGCAAGGGAAATGGGTAATCATTTGTATTGAAAAATATTGTCACAACTTTTTAAAGTCTCTGAACAAGGCCAACTTATTTAAATGTGAAGGTCTTAATTATATTATAGAGCTAATAATAATTTCCTAATTAAATTATAAACCATCTCAAATAAACTCCAAACTTAATATCTCTACAACAATGGTTAACACTTGCTATTTACTGCTAATATTGGCATAAACTTCACTCACCACTCTGTAATAAACCCAACCCAACACTTAAAACCAGTATTTATAAGGTTTTCGTACGCTTACTGTATTACTATTAAAATTTAATACCCTCAAAAATATTATGCGGACAAGACTTCATTCGCAGGTAATATTGAACCGGTTAACGTTTAAGAGAAACATGCTATGTATTGTTGTTCGGACTTCCTTCACGAAGGGAAATAATCCTTCAGCTCAGCGTGCAACATACTGGGGCCTACACCATATTGCAATGTGTAGTCACATGTCGAAAATTAAAGTGGTTGATCAACGAATCACGTTGCTGTACACTGACATCTAGTGACCGTATGAGACGTCTTCACCATTGTGTACATTTATTCAGTCAACATGCGGTACCCGATGGAGATGGAAACTGTTCGAGGGATTAATTTTTCTGCAAGAATGTTGGATCATTCGTGCAGCACCTGCAGAGCAAAGTGGTGAAAATCCTGTTGTTGGTAGAGCCTGGCAAAGCTTTAGTCAAACTGGAATGAACACAAGGAGGCCAGGACAGCGTCGAAACCTCGGCCGGAGAAAACCGATGTGAGGTGAATTGTGCACTTCGGCGGCACAGTGCTACGGCACGGGACCACAACAATTCTCTGAGGGCGGTAATCGATGCAAATGTCAGTGACCAAACGACACGCAATAGGCTGCGAGAAGCAGGATTAAGAGCACGAAGGCCTGCTAATGTTCCGCGATTAGAACTGCTTCACGAGAGAGAGCGACTACGATTTTCTGAGGATCAACGGAACTGGCAGCTTCGTCACAATGTGCTGTTCACTGACGAATCTCTCTTCGTCCGAACACAATGTGATGGACGGGTGCGTGTGTACCGTGGCCGTAGTGAGCGTTTCATAGAAGAAGTTGTCCTGGATACAGACAGATTTTGCACGGGGTAAGTTATGGCATGGGGGTGGCATCACTATCGATGGCCGAACGGACCTTTTGGATGCCAGACGCCGACTTACTGCGGCCCAGTGCAATACGGATATTGTCCTCGACACGTTATGCCCATTGCTGTTGGAGTAGGTCCCCAATTTGTGTTGCAACAAGACAACGCAAGGGTCCATACAGCACCATGGCCACCATGGCCATCCTACAGGATCTCCAGATTAACGCAACGGATTGGCCTGCTCTGAGTCCAGGTCTCAATACCACTGAGCATTCATGGGATAAACTGGATACACGAGTGAGAGACCGGTCCTATTGCCCCTTGGACTCTCCGTCACCTTACAGACGCCCTTCTTGAAGAATGGGAGAATGTTCCAGAAGCAGAGATTCGTGGGCTGGTCAGAAGAATGACTCGAAGGTGTGAGGCAGTAATACAGGCACATGGAGGCGGTACACGTTACTGAAATGGTGTATCGTGTGTTCATTTGACATTAATGGACGGAGTCTCCACTTTAGTTTATAATTGTGTACGTGATGTATGCTTAGAGCACCCGTGTTAGCAATGACTCGTTAACACGCTTTTCGTTTCCGGTAAATAAAGGTTTAAACTGTCGGAAAACCAAGAGATGTACAGAAAAATACAGATGTTCAAAATCTTTACCGTCTAATGTTTTTGAAAGGTGTATTTTCTTTTTGACAAATACCTTATTTACAATCCAGACTATCAATCCTACATTACGTCCCTCCTTATTTCAATCCAGATGTCACCAATCGATTTTGTACGGGACATTCTAAGGCGCCCTGAGTGCTCTAGTACACAACCGCACTCTACTCGTCGGATACCTCGCCCTCCACAGCAATGACAACTTCTCGTTCGTAGTTGCCGCTAACGAAAACAAATACGTCCGCCGCAGTCTCGCATAACTTCGTTCGCCATCGGTTCACAGCTCGCCTAACTTCACCAGCTGGCTGTCACATACTTACTCGACCCTCCGGCCGTGTCGTTATTTATAGTCTCGGCCCCATGGCCGAGAATGTTCTTCACACGTCGGCCAGCGCCGAGGAGGGAGACGACCAGAAATTTCGTGCAATAGCCATCAAATGCCGATCTTTTCGGC
>NQII01004657.1:19634-41512 GCA_002778355.1 Clitarchus hookeri
GGCCGGGGGCACATTGGACCCCCGGCGGCAACAGTACCTCAGTTTGTCAGTAGAACAGCAGTCCAGTGAGACGGCAGCAAATTCGGGCCTTTGCCAAGGCCGCCCACATCGCCGGAGCTCACCCACCGCAGACATATATCAGCACCAACAGCAGAGTTAAGTATCACCTCACAGTCCAGAGAAGTCCCCCTCTACCACGACGTGACCCCCAGTTAATACGAGTAGCCAAATTAAAGTACAGCACCTCGAATGTGTTTCTGTATGTTTTTTTTATAACTCGAGACAATATATTCATCCTTAAAAATGAAACAGCAAAAGACTACATTATTGAAATACACTCAACCTTCAAGGCACATTATAGTCTGTGCTTGGAGGAATAAACTCCGACCCTAGAAGCCAACCTGTATTCCACAGTGGCGTAGCATCAAGTTAAATAGTCACGCCCAAAGTCAGTTAAATTGGCTTCCCAACTGTGGGGCTTCAAGCTTAATTGGCGCACAATGGTAGCACCATCAAGTTAAATTGGCTTCCCCAACGTGGGGCCTAGATAAGCTCGCATCAAGTTAAATTGGCTTCCCCAACGTGGGGTCTAGGTACGCCCGCGGCAAATGTTAAACATAACCGCGAGCGCTCTCGATCAAAGGCATTTACTAAATTAATAATAAAATATTTTTAGGTTATAGTTTTTTGAGTTAATTATATATAATTTTATTATATTTTTCGGCGAAAGCACATCTTAAAGCGACGTTGATATCTAAAATAATTTACAAACCTAGGCAGTGTACACAGAAAGTACTTTCGTTTATTATAAAGAAACATTACCTTCATGTTCCTTTTTGAGAGAAAGTCCTATTATTATAAATTTTTACTTCCAGTTTGGGAACACACAAACAGTGATTATTTATTATGAAGTATATTTATTGATAAAACGAAACTAACAATTACATATTTTATATCTTCTTCCTCAATAACAATTTGCAATTTACATATAAATTTTGTTGGATTTATTTTGTTTTCCGCTCACTTATACATTAAAGATTCCTCATAAATTGCTTTCATGAAAAAAAAATTAAATTTTTTTTTCGATTTCATTGAAAGAAATATAATTTATCCGCATAATAATTGCCGATTGTTATAGCAATGTCCGCGGCAACGCATAGTTTTACGTTGAAGCAAAAATGAGCGATACTGACAAGAATGTTGGTCACATTCGAAATAATGCTTTCGTAACCGTGGTGAAACGCAAAATTGAGTTCATGAGCAAACGCATACCGGTAGGTTGTAATATGCATTGAATTACAATATTTTCATTTTGTCTTTTGGTAGTCAAACGGCCGGCTTCATAACAATTAGTGAACTATCCGAGTTTCAGTGTAAAGTTTCGTCGAGTTCACAATGTAAATATGTTACATCAACATAGCTTGACGACTATAAACATTAACTTTCTCAATCCTTTTCTCCAAACTTAGAAGTTCAAAAGGAAGTGTTTACGAATATTGGCATTTTATTGTGAACTTGTTATTCATTTTGATTTTACAACAGAAGTTCTGATTATTTTTGTTGATAGTTAATCGGAAAGTTTCCGTGGAATTTATTTGGGCAGATGATCGCCGTAGAATACAATCTATTCTAGATTGCTAATTAAACATACACTATGCGCTTATTTTATTCGTCATCCATACAATAATTTCAGACAACTCCTCGTTACTGTTCGTTTTACGATATCAATAATTTCATTTAATTTTTGTAGTTTTCACTGCCATCAAAGACGTAAGAAAATTTAATACCGACGGAACTAACTGAGATATAAATATAACATTGTTAATGTGTTAAAAACACGGATCTTATCACTGTTCATTTATTCGGACGATGACAATGGTGGTTCCAAATACATACCATGTTAATTTCGGCGCGTTGATTTCAAATGTTGCAACAGTTTTGCGTGTCATCCCTTAAGGGCACCGTCTACCTGTTGCTTGAACTGCGTTGCAGTGTTTTTTAAATCCACGCTCTTTTATACGAAACCACTAAACGTGTCCCCTTTTCACCAAATTGCCAAAAGAAACCCCACTTCAGNAAATCCACGCTCTTTTATACGAAACCACTAAACGTGTCCCCTTTTCACCAAATTGCCAAAAGAAACCCCACTTCAGACGAGGCACGTATAATAATTTCAATACACCACGCGCATTACAAATGCTATTTGTGAGCCCTCCGACACAGCTAAAAACAGCTTTTTCACACTGCTGTATCTCGTGATATACTGGTCGGAGAGATGAGTAACCATTACAGGTACCTGCCATGACCCTTGCTTCAGACTTTCCACCAATTAAATAACAGGATCATAGCTTAAAGTCCCATAGGTACACGTAGCTCGCCAGTTCAGCGCCTTGCACATAGGAGTGATTTTGCATAAGCCGCGCGTGTCAATGTCGCCCTTATCGCTCCCGCGCTTCCCTTGCTCAAACGCACTAAAATGTCTCAAATAGGCGTCACCCATAATCTTAAACGCTTCTGTTATCTAGGATTAACTTCAGTGGGGTGACTGGTTATTAGTGAGCAGCTCTGAGAAGTCTGGCTACTTTTTACTGCTGTTGGCTATTTTATCATAACCGCTAATTTATGTATAGGTTATTAAGCGACTGTGGTTTATATGTAAACTCTTCCCTTCCACAGCAATTTTCGTTTAATTTTGAAACTAACATCGTTCAAACAACTTCGCCACGCATTACTGTGTGGTGGAATTTAGCTGGACTTCCAACTGGGGCTCAAATTCGAAATTTTTATTTTGTTAAGTTACCTATAACGATGTCCTAATATCTCTCTTCATGCTTTACTTGCTAGACGCGTTTTAAAACAAAATACTCCAATACACTGTTTATTTACGTCATGCCTGTAACCTCTCCACGTAAACAAACATTAACATTTTGCAAGGTATACACAGCTAGTTATACAGCAGTTATTTCTCCAGATGTTGTTTGTTGTCCGTTAGTCGCATGGCGTATCCTGCTGAACAACGAACATTCTACGAAGAGCTCTAATTCGCACGACCTGCAGTTTAAATGATAATGTGCTCTTCGTTGTGCTCTTCGGTTCGTCGCGAGCCGTAGACGCGAATTGCCATTGGTTGAGGCACATCACCTGACACCATCATTCACGCCGCCGCATCGCTTCTCTAAAAAAAACAGGCGAAATTTTTTTTTTCGGGGAAACTTTCGCAATTTAAGCGTAAGGGTCTCCCTGTTTGACGTAAACTGCCGACCACTTTCATTACACGTAGTTGCCGCTTTTTGGCGGAGGTGTAAAGGGAACGGCACTAACGGGCTGTGTTTTGTTTTGCCCCCATCGCTGGGTCGGGGGCCCGGCGCCGTGGTAGGTTGTTTTGGGGGAGGGGGGGTACATAAATGTCGGTTTTCGTTAGTACGCTCGTTTGTTTGTTTATATCGCCTCTCGTGTTCAGCCTGCTCACCTGTGAAAACGGCGGATGGGGGTATTAGGCACACACGAATCACGAACACGGGCGAAAGGACCCCCAATAAACGTGCGACAGCGAGTGACCCTGGAAAACCGCTGCTTCGCCAAATTAACCAGCGGACATGCCTTTATCAGAATGACCGGTTCGCGCAGTCCCGCCAGATACTGCGTTCTCGTGCTTCCGATCAATCTGCACCAGGAACTGTGTGAACAAATATCCCTTGAAACNCGCAGTCCCGCCAGATACTGCGTTCTCGTGCTTCCGATCAATCTGCACCAGGAACTGTGTGAACAAATATCCCTTGAAACACTTGTTATTTCACACGGTTGTGTTAATCTTTAAAGTTAAAGCCGGTTCGCGATAAAGTAGGCTCTTTCGAAACCAGCTTTTGAAAAATCATCGAAGTCCATAACTTTATATATGCTACAGGATGCACTGGAAACAGAATGCAATTAAATTTGATAGCCAGCTATGTACTACTGTGCAACTTCACTGAGAAAAAGGTTTTGTTGAATAAAACAAAGTTTGGCGTAACCAAACTTTTTTTTGTATAGAGACAATGAAATATTTTGTTTTTGTATTAAAATTGTTCTGTGGTTCTTATTTGGTTGCCAAAAACTGTGCAATTTGGTTTAATATTTCTTTGGCTCTACGCACATTAAACAAATTCGGTTATTATAAAAAATGAAAGTCTGACCGAGATTCAAACACAGACCTTCTGCGTGCGAGCACTAACGCATGAGAGATTTTAGGTGAAATAACAACCGAAATAACAAATTTAAAAAAAAAAAATATGTGTAATTTAATTACTGGATGACGTATGTAAATATAAATATTTCTAGTGTTATGACAAGGCAATCAAATGAGTGGCCAAGCAAATATGTGCAGTTCATTCAACACAGAGGTTTTGTCTTTTCAAGCGCGTATTTCGTTAAATGAGCAAAATTAATTATGTTGCCCTTCAAGCATTGTTTACTTGACAAAATATGTTTTCACGCTACTAAAAATATATGTTTATTTGCCTCTATACAAAAAGTATTTATCTGGCAAGAAAAAAACGTTCTCTCGGTGTCGTTGACTCTGAATAGCGAGTGCAGTTCATAAATGTATATATTCTTTTTTAAAAAATTTTTGTTGGATGGACGCAATTGTTTAAATTTGCATATTATCAATAAATTTACATTTCGTATTATTCCACCGTTTTACTTGAATGGCGCATCAATAAAGTAAGACGGTCCGTGGCAATGTTAAACATGCATTTGGTGGAAGGATACACAGTGCAATTAAAGGTAGATTGCAAACACGTCTTTCGAAAACCCTAATTGCTAGAGTATACCATGGGTGCCTTCTAAGAAATATCAATGAAACAAAGAAGGAAACATTTAAATTTAAAACAGTTTCACTCCAAAATACATTTATTATGTATATATATGTGTGAGTACGAGAGTTGATTCAGTATGGAAAAACAAACATGAATCATCGGGTTTGAATTATTATAAGGATAGACATGCTTTCTTGAAAAAGAGAAAAAAAAAATGCTTAAATGGAAAAGTTACTGAATCCACAAGAAATTAAACTACAAATTTCTGAATAATGCATTGCTGAACAACGATGTATCATACCCTTCGTGAATAAAATATGATGTTTGGTCATGCACCCTCGAAGGAAGTGTTACAATTGGTGTTTAGCAAAATTAAAAATAAAACAGGCCAAACCTCTAGCCGGTTGACTTTTCTATGACGTGAGGACGTGGAAATGAAACAACGCCGTGCGGGCCGGCACTAACATTCCTCTCGCTTGGAAACAGCAATCACATGTTTAAAAGGTGGCTGTCAATACGTTGGCGGTAAGCAACCAGTGTGGTTTTTGTCTGGCGAATGTGTATGCAAAGCGCATGTTAAGTTTATGACAAGAAAACCCCTTGGCGAGCTAATTCACGCGCTGTTTTAAATAAAAAAAACCCAGTCTTTAAGTGCACGGGTGGTTGTATACCCGTTAGATATCGCCAAAGTTCCTTATGCGGTTCTCTCGAAAGCTGTTTGCCCCGACATACAGTCTTACAAAAATACATATATTTTTCGTTTCAACATGCGGATTAATAATGCATTATTAAATATCTACAGGCGCTCAAGGCTTAGTTTTTCTGNTATATTTTTCGTTTCAACATGCGGATTAATAATGCATTATTAAATATCTACAGGCGCTCAAGGCTTAGTTTTTCTGAGCTGAAAATTTAATATCACCCAACTTTGTTCAAGATGGGGATGATATTGTAGAGAGGTGAGGAGAAGGCAACTCTGTGGAGAGGGATGGTGGCTGGAGCCGCAGAGCTGGACCATTAGCTAACGCTCGCGTCCACTCTAATGGTACAGCTACCCTTCTAGCCGCTACAAAAACACTGGAGCTCAGATCCGCTTCCGTGATTGGACGATTTTAGCTGCCACACGTTGTAGGTGTCTGCCCGCGAATCACGGACACTCAANCAGATCCGCTTCCGTGATTGGACGATTTTAGCTGCCACACGTTGTAGGTGTCTGCCCGCGAATCACGGACACTCAATGACGGAGTTGCCTAATTCTGATTGGTCCCGTCAGGCGAGGAACTGTCTCCCGACAAAGACACGTGACCGATAACCGAAGGGAAACCGCATGTATGCTATAAGTGGAGCTAGTGATTTATCGCGAAAAAAAAAAAAATTAGTACACGGTAGACTTTAACAATATAGGCACCCAACAGCAGTTTCTCTACTGCCATTGGTTGCTGTAGTGTTGTTTCGCGAACTGGGTTTGTAGCGTTGTCTCGCGATTTGGGTTGTGTAGTGTTGTTTCGCTGTCAGTGGGTGGTACAAGCTGCCAACGTTACGAGAGTGTCTGGCAACTCTTTGAAGATTGTGTTACACACGGAGTCCGCGCGGAAGAAATGTAAAACAATTCACAGTGAGTCACGAAACATTACCAAACATATAATTCAAGAATGTGACGAAGAGGCGCGTAAAGGACGAGTCAAAAATTCATTAAACCAAGCTGACCTGCGTTCGTCTAATAATGCAGGTATTTTTGTTCGTACAGTTAGTATTATCTACAAAGAGAGTACTACAGCTGTCTACATCGCGGTCAACACCAGGTAAACATCGCTCGCGTCCCGAAGAGAGAAACGTTAAATGTGACGATTTTGATAGGAGGGTATTAGGGGATCTTAATGAACTCTTTTATTAATGCAGATGTGGGTACCTACGTGTCCTAAACTGCTGAGTGTCATTTAAGATAAAATCGACATTCCGTGGAGAGTGCACACTTTGAAGCGAATTTTCAAAGAAATGGGTTTCAAGTGGAAAAAGCGTGGCAAAAAAGAAGAAATATCTTAAATGAGTGCCCAAATACTGTCCACTGGAGCTGTGAATATTTGAAATCACAGCAAAAGTTTCAGAGAAGAGAAGCGGCCAATTATTTACGTTGATGAATCGTGGTTGGACAGTAATTTCACTTTCAACAAATGTTGACAAAGTAAAGATCTGCTTGGTGTTCTGACCAATATGAGTTCATCAAACCGCTTAACTGTTGTGTACGCGGGAACTGGAGATGGATTTCTGGACGGCACTTTACTGACATTTAAGAATGGAAAGTTATCTGATGGACACTATCATGGTCAGATGAATACAGACAATTACCAAAAGTGGGCAAGTGAAATGTTATTACCTAATCTCCCCGAAAAAAAATTGTTGTCGTTTCAGACAATGCTTTATATCACTGCGTGCAAAGAAACGAACATCCAAAAAAGTGTTATGTCAATAAGGAAATTATAAATGTGCTCGAATGTAAAAACGCATGATTCCGCGAAAATATGAGGAAGTCTGAACATTTCAGCTAATTCAAATTCATAAAGGCTGTGAATACACCTGCCGAATAAATGATATTTTGTTATCACATGGCAATTACATAATTAAGTTACCCTCTTAAAGGTATGAACTCAATGTCACCGAACCCGCAAAGGTCAAGTGAGTTGTACGCGAAAACAATGTCACAGGAGACTATAGTCTAGCAAAGCTAGAAAATATAACAATAAGAGCAATTTACTTTGTAACTAAGCATGACTGGGAAGTTTATTGTTCATATGTTCAAAAATAAAGGAACGCTACCAGAAGACGGATGGGCGTATGGATGATGCTTTCGACAGCTTTATTATATGTGTGGACAATGACAGTAACTCCAGTGATTCAAACGATGATGATATTTCCTCATCTGCATCAGATCTTGTCAATCCCTTGTCAGACACAGACTTCCCTGTGCATAGTTGAAAAGAATTTGTGTGTGTGTTATTTCCGTTTTCATTATTTGCTAACACGTTGACACTACACATTGTTAGGATTGGATAAAATTTCAGAGGTATGAAACTGTGTACAATCCGTTTTTCTGTTTTCAGTCAACGTGAAACCCGTGTCTCAGAATGTCTTTTGTGTTTATATATATGCGTGTTTTTGTGTACTGTTTTACATGTGTTTGTATATATAACGTATTTATTTAATTTTATTGCTTTTAGGTTTTACATTCTTATAATTTTTTTCAGATCTGTTATGCATAACCATTGCAATAAATTGTATTCGAATGAGGCCTTTCATATTAGACGACATTTACTCCTAATAAGATGTTTTCAGTGCGTCGGTATAGATCCACCTTTCTGGCTTTAACAGTATATAATTATTATCCCTAAGTAACAAATGTCTTAGAAGTGCAATCAGTGAAGTATTGCAGTGATAAAACTAATGTCTTGAGAACCGCGGGTACATACACCCATGCGGGGAAAGGTGGAAGGGGACTGCACTCGTTGACAAACACCCGCATCCCTTTGCCTTGCCTTCTCGTCGGCTCCCTACAGTATTAACAAACCAAATTTTATGGTACCACAGATCGATGTTCAACAATATACTACCCAAAAAATTAGTTTTTTAATCTCAAATAGTTTCAATAAATATTACATAAAATAATTTTATTTTCACGCGTTTTCACTCTCAGCCATAAGTCACATGTTTCATCTTGTTTTTCTATACTGAATCACCTCTCAAAGGTTGTAACATATTTTCATTTACACTTGATATCTATATATTTACACTGGGCGTACCCAACTAAATGTAAAAAAATTTGGGAGGAGATTCCTTATCAAAATCAAGTGGGAAATATATGGAATACTTTCAACCCAAACAAAATGTTAAGGAATATTAAGTTCCTTGAAAATCGAGTTACCAAAATGCATTTTATGAAATATCGGAAACGTATTAGAAGTTAAATATCAATTCTCCGAACATTGGTTTATGTGGTTGGGATTTTCAGCCTAAGACTAAGCTGTCGTTAATACCTCCTACCATAATGAACATAACAGTGGTCGCCAAAATTGTATTACATGCAACTTTGGTACCGTCAGGAATTATGAACGTTTATTTCCGATTTATTGAGCAGTATGACCTAATTAACAAAAACGACACTCTTGTTTAACTGTACAGGACCCATCGTTTTTGTATAATACCTACGTAAAACTTCAGTTGCAGGGACACGTTGCCTAGCACGTAGGCTATTAACATACGTCTATGGAGTGAGGCTATTAACATATGAACATGCGTCTATGGAGTGAGGCTATTGACATATTGACATGCGCCTATGGAGTGAGGCTATGAACATATGAATGCGTCCATGGAGTGCTGCTGTGCCCACGTCAAAGACGATGGTGGAGGACATCTTTGATACTTACTGTAAACTACGTGAGCCATACGTTAAGAAACTTGCAGTATTGAAACTGCACGTTTATTTCTGGTGACAGTCGATGTATGATTCCCTGCAGGAAGCAGTTGGATTGCATAGACGACTGGAATTGTATCGTTGCCGCCTAAAGATTTGCGTGCATACACGGAATCTGTGAATTCTGGGCAGTTGCAACAAGAAGGCCATTTTTTGCCTTCCTTGGAAAGGCATGCTTATGAAATCACTCGAAGTTTTTGGATGTACATCACCCCGAACTTTTATAGTTTTCTAATGCACCGTATGCTTATTTTTAAAATAGAGGCCACGTTAGTATTTAGGGCGCTATTTCATATCTCATGAGCGTTTTAAACAATGTTAACAAAATTTCTTATATTAAAGGTTTGTCATGAAAATATTTGGTTAAGAATGGTCTGCTATTTTGGATGATAGCATTACACTAAAAATAAATCTTAAATTATATTTTGGAAACTTCTTTATCTATTCACGCGAAACTAAAAATTTAAATAATACTACGATAGCTTATTTAAATGTACGGGATTTAAATAGTTAATAATACACTTTCTTTTAAAATAGCGAAAATATAATTATTTTAGTTTCATTCGCTTTATTCACCAAACCATTTTATGAAGTTCAATTAAACATTTACTTACTATCGATTACATGAATCAAGTGTTCATTTACATACCTATTGTGTCCACCAGTTCGTTAGAAAGCGCGTCATTAAAAATAAATTTTTCATTTCGTACCTTGAGAAACAATTAACCGCTTCCTAAAAAAAAAATGTTTAAAATTGGCATTACAGCAGAGATGCAAACTGGCATGATTAAAGTCATTCAGACTTTTTCTTTCAAAATGGTAGCAATATAAACATTTAAGGTAATATGCTATGTTAACAGAATGAATTTTATCTGTATGAAGATATTATCTACTGCAACGATTACGTAAATGCACCTATTCAGAGCCCCCTTACCCCACCGTTTTGTTAGATAGCACCACACAAATAAATAAAGTCTTATGTATTGTTTTGGTAAACAATGAACCAATGGAAAAAAGAAATTTGCAAACAAGCGCTACTATGGTAGACTAGATAAATATATGTGTTTTAAGAGCGCCATAAAATTATTTTAAAACTAACGGACATATACCTAATGATTTAAGCATAGACTGCAATATCTATACAACCATCTAACCAATTTAAAATTAATTTTGTATGCTAGCAATATTTATGGAAGCTGCAAGGATCAAATCAGCTAATAGCTAATAGCTCTTTCAACCGCCATTTTGAAAGATATCAGAACTTGCGAAATTTAGCTTCTATGTCCTATATGGGTTAATATTTAACATAATCTCACTAGATTCAGGCGACAGTTTTTGTAATTCACCTGGATTTGTAAGATTTAAGTGGTAAGTCACTTATTTGCTAAATAAGAGAAACATAAATATGATAGGTAAGTGTGCCACATGTCCCAAAAAATTTCAGAAAATTGTATATACTGGCAGTATTTACGACAAACATCAAATGTGCTTATAAATAGCCTTTTTTGTCAGCCATTTATAAATGTAGCAGAACGTGGGAAAATTGTGCCTTCATGACATATCTCGGAGACCAAACAAAATATTCCCAACTAATTGTGCACACAAGTATTAATATGGTTTGCCAGGTAAAGTTACATTTTTTTAGTGCGTCAGGTGTTTTTGGTAAAAGTAATGAAAAGCATTTATTTTGTATTTATATAAGTAATTTAACAAAATTCAATTAAACTGTGTTTGGTTACAGTACNGTAATGAAAAGCATTTATTTTGTATTTATATAAGTAATTTAACAAAATTCAATTAAACTGTGTTTGGTTACAGTACACCTTAGACGCGTCAAATTTGACAATAGAAAACTCTTTCAAAAAATATTACTTTACCACAAATAGCCTATATGATAGAGCCAGGCGAGGAAATGGAACAATTATGCCTNTATAAGTAATTTAACAAAATTCAATTAAACTGTGTTTGGTTACAGTACACCTTAGACGCGTCAAATTTGACAATAGAAAACTCTTTCAAAAAATATTACTTTACCACAAATAGCCTATATGATAGAGCCAGGCGAGGAAATGGAACAATTATGCCTTATTTCGGAAAATAATCAACTTAATTCCTACCAAATCTTTCACACAGGAAGTGTTATGTAAGTTTACAAAATTTAATTGGGTTATGATTTTATTTTCAAAATGTCGGCCTTTTAAATAATTGAGATACATTTGCCATATGAATTTAACATTTTTAAAAAATTCAACCAACCTTCGTATGCTGATAATATCTATTAGAAGAGTCATCATAAGTGCCTATATAGTTATTCCTTTTCTGGAATTTTTGTACGAGAGCACCAAATAGATAAATAAAGAACTGATGCCTTATGTAAAATGCCAATGAACCTATTTCTAACAAGCAGGCTATGTCACCCAACAGATTACGGTACTAGGTTTCTGTTTTCGAACCCAGGGTAAGGCACGTACGTACTTTTAATTTTCTCACTAGTGTTTCATATGTTTCTGGTTCCATATCTTATGATATCGCTGTCAAAAGGACGTGAAGCCTAAGCTTATCTGCATCCGTGTAGACGAAAATACGCTCATTAGGTACATTTGTAAATGCCTTTTTTTTGTAATGCATGCAGGAGTAACAGTCAGCAAACGTATTATATATTTATTTTTATAATATTTTGATGGTCATGCAAGAAGACTTAAGGCATTGCTTTCAAGCGTGCTAAGTTTAAGGTAAACAATACAGCGGATTTGTGGGGAGTAGGAGATATCAGTAATCGAGTTTAAACAGTACATTAGACATTCTAAATGCATGTGTGTGCGTATGTATGTATGTATACATACATATGTATACACACATAAACGAAAGATAACAAAGTTTTGAACCACATTTTTATTCCCATACTACTAGCCTCACAATACAATCTATCACGATCAGTTGGCATGAATTCAGTTCTCCACAGGGACATACATTTTTATTGCTCGACGACCGATTTGAGTAAACCAGTTTGATCTGCAACGTATGTTTGTAAGAATAAGTTTTCATAGCTGCAGAGTTTTTATTACTTTAATTAAATTTAATGAATATTTACTTGTTCTGATTACTAATTCATAACAAATACTCGTGATGAAATTAACATCTAGAAATTTCAATAATGAGATTACCTTTTCAAATGCTAACACCTAATATATTATGATGTGGCGTCTATACAGAATAAATTAACTGAAACATGAAATTAATCTTTATTGATTAATATGGATTAACAGTTCATCGTAAAATAAATAACCTCTCTTTAATAAAAAATTTAGATGGAAAAAACAAGTTGTATGGCTACGCTGAAAATGGTCGATCTATTTATTGGTAATCGTGTAGATCTATTTAATAACTTAATTTGCGACTGCAACGCGTTATCGGACGCGTTTAATTGGCAGTTCAAATATAATCTAAATTGAGTTTTAATTCTTAGTAAAAAAAAATATATATATATAGGCACGTAATTACTTTGGAGTATGTAAAAGAATGAGTCCGGAGTAAACATAGAGACGCAAAATGAGAGGTTTAGGATAAATCAATAACGTTATGAGTAAATTTCATAACCCCGAAAATAAAAAAATAAGAGATTTAATAACTATATTTGCAATTACAGTAAACGCTGATGTGTAATGCGGTAAATTTATTTTAAACGAAACGTTTAGCTGTTCGGCACAAACATTTTGTTTGTTTTATTTACGATATAAGTAAAAGACGTGGCTACAGGCAGTAAAATAGCTAATAACTGAATTATAATTTCCTATGGAATATCACATTAACCTATTTTTTTTTTTGTTCCAGCAATTTTCGCAACCGCATTCAGTGCATGAATTCACCATGCTTGCGGATAACTTTGCGGAATCTCACTTCCTATTCGCTAATGCGCTCTCAACTGCTCTTCTCTTTCAACCGATTTCTCCCTCGAACTGACTTCCACCACTTACTGGTTATAAAGTGCCCTGAGGGGGGCGGGGAAGGTGAGAAGCTCTAAACTATGGCTTTTGGAACACTTACGGGCATAGCGTCATGCACAANCATTAACCTATTTTTTTTTTTGTTCCAGCAATTTTCGCAACCGCATTCAGTGCATGAATTCACCATGCTTGCGGAGAACTTTGCGGAATCTCACTTCCTATTCGCTAATGCGCTCTCAACTGCTCTTCTCTTTCAACCGATTTCTCCCTCGAACTGACTTCCACCACTTACTGGTTATAAAGTGTCCTGAGGGGGGCGGGGAAGGTGAGAAGCTCTAAACTATGGCTTTTGGAACACTTACGGGCATAGCGTCATGCACAATTACATCGCAGCTTGAAGTGTCTCCTTTGTCAGTGCAGTAAATGAAATAATCTTTTGCTAATTTGTGTTTTATTACCATGTGTCATAATAGCGTAATATTTTATACAACTGGCACGAGCATAGTAACTATATTTTTTTAATCCTCTGCTATCATATAACATCAGTTTTTGTTGTATATTTGTATCTAAGACAACCCTCTACGCCTTTTTGTATGTTTCAGTATTATTTTATTATTTGACATATTTCACAAAAAAAAAAAGATTTATGTATATTTTTTGTTAAGATAAGTTTTTCCAAAAATTTTAGCACACAGTGCAACCATTTTGACCAACTGTTTGGTTAAATAATAAAAACCAGAAAGATGTGAAATAGTACCAGGACAAATAAAAAAACACGAGTTACTTACCCGGGATTCTAAATTTATATAAAATCATAAAATTAAGCTGGCGTGCAATACAAAAGCATCATGGAGGTAGAATTCGAAGCATCAAATTCGGTTGTAATCAGTCTAATGTTTTGAAAGTTAGGGTTCACAAACCTGAATAATTTAAACGGCCATCATTTTAAAAATAAGTGTCTGAGACACTAGTAACACATAAGAATACATTACCTACCAAACACAACTCGTGTGAAAAACTTGGTGTAAATCGGTTTATTAGTCTACGAGATATGGCATATAAACATAATATTTCTAAACAGTTAAATATTACAAAAACTGCCTTAATGTAGCTTCTGTATATGATGTTTCTAAATTGTACTATCACCATAAAAATTTTGATTAAATTTGATTAAATTTTTAAATAAATATGTTAAATATAGCCCCCATTTCGAAAATCAATGTCTGACCCTATTTTAATCATGAAACATTACATGGTCTTCTGTAGTTCAGCAAAATTAGGTGGAAATTAGTTGAATTATTCCCCAAATATGACGAAATGATTAGTTTACTCACCTGACACTAATTTGCGAAAAATTCCGGCAGAAGAGTGTTTCTGTATGCAAACATTTTGCTTTGAATTAATACCGTTTGCCTACAAAGATTGTTGAATTTTGTTGAAACGTTTCATAAATATAACAAATTAAAATTAATTTATACAAACCCCATTAAAGCATACTGCCGCACATTAAACATTTTAATTGACATACCCTACTTAGCGAAATTTCTTTATGAATCGGTTCATTGGTCTTAGAGATATGGCATAAAACCTCCATTGTTCATGTGATGATCTTCATAAACAAAGGACAAAAAGTTTTTATATTATCCCATTCGATGATTGTCATTGATACACTATAAAAAGTTAAATGCAATTCTGTTACACAGTTTTGTAACTACAGCACACTAAGGTAAAATGTTTGTATAGGCGCGATTCGGAAAATAAGAGACTTGCATAATTAAAACATCTAAATTAACATGGCCCTAATAATTGGGTTTTTGTTTCACGAGAGATGACATAAAAAATGTATAAATTCATGTCGGGCTATCTTACAAAATTATGAAAAAATGAGGTTTTGCATATACAATTTTTATTTATATATTTTATACTGTCAGCATACAAAGATAATTTAAAATCGGTTTTGTATTTTCATTGCTAAAAAATTCGGTGCTTAAATTCATATATGACCGCCATTTTGATAATGTGTGCCTGACTCTCTCAAAGTTTATCAGTTTTCATGGCCTGTCATAGTGCCAATTATTTTCCAAATTCGGTAGAAATCATTAGTTTTTTTTTTTGGAAATATCAAGTAATTTTAATTTTACGTGTGATACTATTTTAAAAAAACGGACAAAACTGATTTTGTGTATACATCTGATTGTTGTAATACATACAACTAGCATACAAAGTATCATTGTAATTAATTAACATGGTTTCGACGATATAACATACAGAAATAAAATAGCTAAATTGCGGAAATTTTAGAAATAATTGTCTGACATAACTAAAAATTATCAGATAACATCACCTACCGCCGTACTACTTCTTTGCGATATTTTGTAGGAATCAGTTGTTTCCCAAGATATGAAATAAATATTTTATTATTTGTTTGGCACTCTCACACAAAATGGAGAAAATAATTATCAGTGTAAAAAAACTTGATGTCATATATATATATGACTCCCGTCATAATATAAGTTCAAATCGACTACATGGTTTCGAATATATAGCAGACTATGCAAAAATAGGTGTACTGCCGCCATTTTGAAAATAAGTGTCGGATATTTTTTAAACATATTTTAACATATACACTTCCACAGCACTACTTACTTACCAAATTTTGTAGGAATCTCTGTAATTTTTTCACCGAGATATTTCACAAATATATTATTAATTCATTTAACTCTATCTTACAAAATAGCTAACAAAAGTGGTTGTTTTCCGCCTATGTGATGTTTGTAATATATACTTTCAGAGTACATAATTTGGTTGAAATTACTGAAACATTATGGTAGTTATACCAAATAAACCCTAAATATTTGTATTGTCGCCATTTCGAAAACAAGTCTTTAATTAACTTTAATTACTCACATTTACCTGGCCTTTAATAGTATTACATACGTGTTAAATTTGGCGAAAATTGGTTGCGGAGTTTTCGAAATGCAATACAAAACCTTTATTTTCATGTGGAGTTATATTCCAAAATGGCCGTCCATCAAAGAAATTTATTAGAGATTTCAATGCTTACAACTTGCGTCATCAGCAAACAAAATTTGGATTAAATAGATTGATTGGTTTCCGAGATATGATACTTAAATATTAATATTTATTTGGCAGCCATTTTGAAAGTTAGTGCCCATAGTAGTATAAAACTACAAATGTAAGGTGTCCTTACTTAGTACTATATGTGTACCGAGTTTGTTGAAATTAGGATGACGCATTCAAAAATTGAAAGGGTGGCCACACACACACAGACATACACACACCCTTACACATTCATACACACACGTACACACACAGGCATAAAAACAGCCAGGAAAGTGATCTCATAAGCCTTTATTCCCTTCGGAAAGTAGGCTTAAAACGATTAGGTAATGTGAGTATACAATATAATATAACAGTTCAAGGGCCATCTAGGAAATTTCGAGATAGAATAGTAAAATACAGCGTTTTACATTTTATATGTAAAACAAGAGAAATTTTAGAATTGTTTAAAGAAATCAACATAAATCACGACAGATAACTAACATGAATACGAGAGTTTGCAGACAAGAACATTATGTTAGACATATTGATACAAACCTTTCTCAGTAGCTATAAATTTAAAACACGAGTGGCATTGTTTGCCAGTGAACTTAACATTTCTGTGCACTAATATAACTAATAATATAATGAACAGTCAAACAACTTTATACTTTTATGAAGTAAGTTCCACTGAAGTACGATAAAGAACTCTACGCAAATTTTAACTGTTTTTTATTTGTAAAATCCTTTTTAACTCATGCAAATTGCCTGTAAAAACTAAATAAATCTTATAAAAATTTTTATAAGAAAGTGGAATATTCACAATTAACCCTGAACATTTATAAAATTAAAAGGTAATTGCATTAAAATGAAAATAATTTCATTTTTTAAATAAAAATATTATCATTTTACGCTGTTAAGCAACGTTATTAATTTATTTAATTCTCATATATGTTCGGGTTTGAATAATATCATTTCACTACCTCGTATAATATATGTTTTCCCATTTGGTGCAGAAATACCTGTTGTCAGTCACAATCTGTCATATGTTTTTCTCTTTGGAAATCGGCTTTCCTTTGTAAATTATACAGACGATTATAGTTTTATTCGTTATCGTACTTTTCAAAGATTCCGTATATGATTCCGTTCGATTTATTTTGGAGAAATAATGTTCTTCTAAAGCAAACAGTTAATTGATGTCTACCAAAATGGTGTTTAATATATTTCAAAATGTTTTCAAGCTTAACACACATATATGTAATTTTTTACCCATATCAAAAGCTTAGCTTTGAAAAATATATAAATATTAATTTCTACAAAAAATTATACAAGGGTCAACTGAATGTATCATTTTGATTTGTACTTATTTAATTCGATTATGATAAAATAATAACCCTGCAGTCACCAAATTAATGCTTAGAAATAGTATTTGCTTTGCTACGCCTCAACCCTTAAATAAGAGTTTTTCGGAAAACAGTTTTTTTGCAAAATTGTTTCAAGTGACATTTTTGCTCAACTTCATTCCTAGCAGACGTGCTTTTGGACGCTGCGGGATTTTCTGGTTAAACTAATTACTTCCACCGGTTAATTCATGGTATTTATAGACCCATCAAAGACTAGTTAGCACCGAGAACGAGGGCAGTATGCTAGACAACTTACAAACGCTCTAGAATAAGACTTCAGATGGCTCAAGATAGACACGGTGGGTTTTGGACAGCCTGAGCTGCAATGCATTTTTCAGTATGTCAGATAATAATGCTCTAGTTACCGCAGTCCAGCACAGTCCGACTGAATTAACAGTAACCGCAAACCAAAAATGAAAAAAGTAATGTATTAACTGTATATAATAATTAATGTTCAATTTAATTAACCTATCTTATGTTATTATTAAATATCCATATATTACTATATAAAGAATTTATATTACAATATTTAATCCATTAATTTATAATTATTTATTTATTATAATAATACAAAATAAATATTATATTATTTATATTAAAATCTTATTATAATACATAATTTTTTAAAATTAAAGGTCATTATATTATTATAAGGTAAACATATAAGTATAAGACTTTATTATACTTTAAATTCATCCTTATAAGAAAATTACACCCAAAATAAAAAATTATACAATAAAATCATACTTTTGCTTTATAATTTAGTATTTTAACATATTTAAACATAAATAATCATTTATATTTTAACAAAATCAATTACTTAAACTACTTGAAATTAACACTATTTACCTATATCCGGTCCGGTGCCTAAAGACAAAAGATCTATTAACTGGTCTTATATAAAACTCTTTTCCTTTGAAGGGACGTTTAGATAGGCAACTCTTAGGTGCCTTGCTATAAAGGTGAACTGAGTGTAGGCCTACCCGAGGCACTAATTAATTTAGAGGCTATATTTTGTTTGATTTTGGAATAACAAAACTTTATTAATGAGAATACAATTTTTCTAGAAACTGTTAAACGTCAGTCACAACTTCTAAAGATGATTATTATTAGTTGATTGGCTGGCCGTAATTGAAATTGTTTATTCTCTTTATAAGGTGTATAAGCATCAACACTGTTGAAGTAACAAATCATCATTTCTCAGTCATTTTCGTTCAAGTACAGCATCAGTTTTTCTTTATATAAAATATCACGTTATTTTCTACTTCGCTATAGTTACATGATTTTTAACGCCAGTATCCTTATTTTATTTTACTGTTTGAAGTGCTGTTATGTGGCTTTTCTTGTTTGCAAATAGAAACACAGTAAATACAACCAAAATTAAGAAATGACCTACTCTTGCATAGCTCCAGAAAATTAATACAATGGTTTAAATAAACATGGCAAAATTAGGAAATACTGGTAGTTTAAAGAGAAAAAGTTTATAATTCAAGAAAATATATTTAAAACTAACAACAGAAAGTAGAACATAATTGGTCTTGAAGATATTCAAAATGTTCGAGGAAAGAATTCGTTTCTAGTACTGAAAATTCATATCCTCTGAACTACAAAAAAAAAGTATTTCCTTTCGGAAATTCACAATTTAATGATCAACACGAGTTAAAATAATAAAATTAAGGAGTTCTATAACCTCGATTTTTGTACAAGTTAGTACACACACGCTGTAACAATCTTAACGGTTACTTTTCATATTGAAAGCTATCAAGATGAAAAAAATTACTTACATGTGAAGACTTTGTGAGCACGAAGCGCTCTGCTGAAATATTGTTCAACAAAGCATTTATCTCTCTTCATTATCATCAAACTTGAGCCCTTAAAGCCAATCTCCAAGACACTTAGTAACGTGGAACTTAATAGCCATAGTGTATTATTACACTTGAACCCACAGTTGTTATTGAAACACTCCCCGCCACAAGCTAACAGTAACCAAGCTGCCTGTCATATTGACCACTTATGTTGACCCACTAGTGACGTTACTGGCTAGTGTATACGAGCTATAGTGCCACTTTGAATGGGAACATATAATGTACTACAAAATAATTACATTTGTTTTTAGTCAATCCAAACTTACAAGTTAAGCAAGGAATATAGTAGCAGTAATTTTTTTATAATTATACTTGTCATGTTACATGTATAGTTGTATAATTTCAAGTAAAACTGTAAAACCAAACGCCCATTGTTTTTTTATTACATATAATTTATTTATGTCATTGTACACCGAGCATTCTTGCGTATGTCAAGGACAACTGGGATATAGAGCATGCCAGTGTTTTACAAATGCACGACAGAATGCAGTAACAATTAAATACTTTACAATAGAATTTATAAAATCACATGTGCGATAATATAATTTGTAAATTCAATAAGAACTGTAGCTAATCATTTGTAATACACAAAAAACTCTATAATAAATGTATACATTTCTGTAAACAAATAATAAAATAAATTTTTTAAATTAATAATTAATATGTGATTATATATATTTTTTGATACACATATTTCTTTATGAAAGGGGCCGCGGTGGCTGAGCAGTCAGCCTGCTCGCCTCTCACCAAGGCGAACCGGGTTCAAAACCCGGCCGGGTCTCTCCCGGGATTTTTTCAATTGGAAATCGTGCCGTATGATGCCACTGGTCTGCCTGTTTCCATGAGTATCCCCAGTTTCACCCGCCGTTGCATTCCGGCGCTGCTCCATCCTCTAAAGACCTCGTTAAGAGCCACCAACATCTCTCAATTCAACCCAACTCTCAATTAATTTATTTCTCGAAGCTGTCATACTAAATATACTAAAGACATCTTCCTTCATATTTGTGTCCGCAACTGTATCTAATGCATAAGAGAATAGGCAAGATTAATATTATTATCAATCAACTTGTTGCATTAGGTTAATAAATATGGTAAATAATAAACCGTACATATAAAGTGCCGGCTGTGTATATTCGTCAACAGCTGCTGTGTTAGAGCGGTTAAGAAGTTGAACTTGAAATCCAATGGGATATACCCGCACAGGTTCGAATAATGTCCGCAGTGATGTTGGAATTTTATATTTAATTAAAGAACATTTGTTTTGTCATTAACAGCTTTGTAAATTATTTGTCATAAGATTCTTACAACGTCGAACACACCGGTTTAAATAATAATACATTTCATTAGGCCTACTAAAATGTTCTGTATGGTACAGTCACAGTGTCAGTATCGTTAATAATAGACTGTACATCTGTATTAAAATAAGAAATTATTTCCATAATACTTGACATTAGCATTTCTCCTTTAACTCCTTATGATTCCATTCTACAAACAAACTAAATTTAGTAAAAAAAATAAATTATTTGTTTTTTTCAAGTGACGTTAGATTTTGCTTCTAGACATGAAAAAAACTTCCTATAATGCAAGCGTTAATTTAAAAAAAAACATTAAAAAATGTAAAGAATTACTAGGAAAACCAAAACAATAAAAATAAAAATAATAACCCTTGAGGGGAAAGGGGGGGGGGGAGAATCGAACCCACGAGCTTCGCGTTATTAGTAGTACGCTCTGACGCACTTTTTTTTTAAATTGCTTTTATTGACTTTGGACTGCTACATGCGCCAGTGCACAGAGCGCGAGTGTCGTATTGTAAGCGTGTGGAAGTGATGTACGACGAGCTCATGTAATACCAACCTGCTAACAAACTCCCAGTCCACTTGAGCGTGTGATGCGGGTTGAAGATCTGCCGCGGAGGAACC
Organism: Clitarchus hookeri; assembly: GCA_002778355.1. Lineage (NCBI taxonomy): Eukaryota > Metazoa > Arthropoda > Insecta > Phasmatodea > Phasmatidae > Clitarchus > Clitarchus hookeri. The sequence continues at coordinate 41,087 of NQII01004657.1, forward strand.
TGGGCGCGAACTTCCCACTCTCCAACTAAATGTCAGCCACCCTTCTCCTGAGTTATGGGGGCAGGATTTACACTCAGCTCCCGGGCCGTCGTGCCATGCCAATCTTCAGTACACGTACACTTCCAATGGTAATTCATTGCTAACAACTAAATTTCTTATTGATGTCAGTGGAGTCTCGACCATGCAATAAAATGCCATAGCTTGTCCATGGAAACACCAGACATTTTATTTTTAAAAGTTCTTATATGTAAAGAACATATCTTTTGTCGAAACTTTTTCCATCGTTCGGTTTGGTTTACAACACCGATGCGGAAACGTTATCACAGACGAAAGCGCACGAAGTGAGTTGTCCACAACCAAGGCGGTTGTAGATAATAAACATCTGGAGAGGCCCCAGATTAATGCACTAAAAATAAGCCAGAGGGG
>NQII01004657.1:41525-80261 GCA_002778355.1 Clitarchus hookeri
GGGGGGGGGGTCTATTTCAGACTGGATCTTATAACATGATCGTGAATTTGGTATTCACTACGCACTGTTGTTAATGAATTTTCGTGTATCGTAAGGTTAGCGATAGTCTATTTGGCAACACAGCACTATTGCCTTCTTGATGTTGTCGGTTAGAAAAGCAGAAAATAAGCAAAATGTTGGATTATCAAACGAGCAGAAAATAGCTACCTTGAAAGATACTTTCATTTTCTTCGCCCTGAAAATTGTGCTCCAAAATGTTACCGACGGTATGTATGTATTGTCTTGAGCAAAGTAAAAAATACGCGCATGCCTTAAACATGCTGCCAGTTTACAAATACAACACATCCTACGAAATTATTTCATAGAAAATGGATTTTTAAATTTTCTCAGGCGACAAAATATAATAAATAATGTAAACCATTATTATTTTATTTATCCATCTGTAAAACGAAAACTTGGAAGTGTGAGCCAGAAAACAAATTTACAGCACAAATAATAAATTTTTATAATATCATATTTTACTTAATTACATGAGCTGAGATTTCAGGCATAAAACACCAATGATTTACATGTCCTTGATTTAATGTGAACTATTATTTTATTTTACACAGCTAAATATACAGAAATACTATATAATAGCATTTATTTAAAGTTTAACACTACATTATAAATTACACAGCATATGGCACTTATTAAAATTTAAGTTTTAATTTTTCTAGATATTTATTGTTTTATGTAAACTATTAAATACGATAACNTATGGCACTTATTAAAATTTAAGTTTTAATTTTTCTAGATATTTATTGTTTTATGTAAACTATTAAATACGATAACACATTTATAATACGTGACGAATTCTTATTAGTTAGTTAGGTATCAAAAAGCAAAGAAAGTAAATGCATATCGAATGGAAGGCCATTTTGCAAAGTGCAGAATCACAATGGAACAGTTTAATTTCGCCTTTTTCGAGAAATTTAATAAGTGTTTTGAACATACAACATAACCTATTCATCATAATGTTAGCCATGTGTATTATATATTATTTAAAGTGAAGACGGATTAGGAATTTTAAAATTATTTGTATTTACGTTGCGAAAGATTTCTTCTTCTTTCTGCGGTTTTCACGCGTGATTCAACTTCAAACGCAAGAAAATCCGCCATTTTGCGAAACATGTTAAGGACATTAGCGAGCTAAAATCATCCGCTAAGACCGACCTTGAGCTAAGGAGAATAGAGTGCAAGGTTAAGTGATAAAACTGCATAGTGAATAGCTCCCGATATTCCCAAGGACAGTAGAACGGCTATTCTTCTTATCGTCGGCGTCAAGGTCACCTCGAAATGTTATGTCAATATGCCCGCAGCTGATCTCCTGCGCATATTTATCCTTCCTTTCCGTGCGTCCAGCCGCTACCACAGAGACGGCACGGCCTTCACAACCTCTACGTGACGTCACTGAACAATCGCTAGGCGACATTGTTTTGGAATATGTAACAATACGGTAACCTAAAGTGGGCAGTACTAGATAACATAAAAGTTTCGCTGCTTTCAGTCTGTTGCCATTTGTAAGCACGTTAAGAACAATAATCAAAAATATTACTTAAATAAAGTAAAAAAAAATACTGTTATTATATTCCTTGCTTAGTTTGTATGTTTGGATTTACCAAGAACAAATGCAATTATTTTGTAGTACGTTATACTTTGCCATTCATAGTGGCACCCAGGAGCCACTATGGCTCGTATACACTAGCCAGTGGCGTCACTAGTGGGTCAACATAAGTGGTCAACATGACAGGCAGCTTGGTTACTGTTAGCTTGTGGCGGGGAGTGTTTCAATAACAACTGTGGGTTCAAGTGTAATAATACACTATGGCTATTAAGTTCCGCGTTACTATGTGTAGCGATAATTGCCTTCACTGGCTCAAATGGCCGTCTTTAAGTTTGATGATAATAAAGAGATTGCTGACCGCTTTTTCGTGAAAGTTTTTTTTATCAACTTGGTAGCTTTCAATATGAACTAGGCAGAGCCCGGTCATTAACGTGATTATATCATGATACATTTATATGAAGCATACTTCATGTTCTAGTAGTGCCCACTGTCTTACTGTACTGCACAATAAACAGTTCTCTACCTCAATATACTAAGTTATTTAGTAAATTTGTATCAAATCGTCACATTACCTAACGATCTATACATTATCATTAATTAGCTCCAATACTCAAATGGGTTAAGATTGTTACAGCATGCGTGTACTAGCTTGTTAAAAAATCAAGCCTATAGAAAGCCAACATTTTATTATTTGAACTAATGTATATAATAAAAAAGTGAATTTCCAAAACAAAACTTTACTTTTGTGGTTTAGAAGATATAAATTTTCAGTACTAGAAAATAATTTTTTTACTCGAACATTTTGAATATCTTCAATACCAATTTTGTTCTATTCTGTTTTTATAATTAAATCTATTCTTCTTGCATTATGTATGTTTTCTCTTTGAAGTTCCAGTATCTTCTAAAATCTGCAATGTTTATTTATTCCATTAAATGTACTTGCTAGAGCCGCTATACGAGCGTCTACAACTTATTTGAAGTTTTTCACGGTTGTTCCCTCATTGGACAGCTGTACAGAGACCTGTATTTGTTAAATTGTTTTTATTGTACCATTGAATTGTGTTGCAGCCAGTAAATTGGAAAGTGTCTGCGATAAGCTGCACAGATTATTCACACCCACATAATATTTCCAACAAAGTTTGAACACACATTTGATACGCAGTAAAAATGATATCGCACCACATCAAGATTTGTTCTGAACACCTGCAACAGAACACGATCAAAAACGCCTAACAAATCTGTCTGTATCACTGCACTCTGTTATAACTATTAAATGAGGCGTTTACCTAATCACTAATTATAGAAGGGAGTAAGACTGACTACAGCGTATGTACTCGTAGAAAAGTTTATTTATCGGGAGAAAACTGAACTGTTCTTATTTTTCAGTGCACTGAGTGCATGTCTGTGCAGTAAATGTTCGTCATTGTTGCGAGTGTGAAGATTCTTCCCCCTTGTCACAGCTATCCAAATACTGAACATTCGACATGTGTGCGTCTGAAACTAAGTCGTACCTACACCGACACAAAGTCATAAAAGGATTTTTAAAAAAACTGAAGCATCTGAGTATTTACAGGGTTTTTATATTTTAGTTATTTTTTCAGTCCTCAATTTTAATTAATTACTCGTTTAAATGGAACAATTACTTGCGAAATAATCTGCAGCATTAAAATGAATAAAGGATGGAATGATGCGCTTGACAAGGATGGCCGGTAAACGTTTGGTATATGAGTACAATATGCACACTGTCTGAAGGACTTGTACAATAGAAAACATATTGGTGAGCTTCAAAATGTGTAAATTCATATTTTGTGATGTAATTAGTAAAGCATATGCTGAAATGGCGTTTTTACGTGGTAAAGAAAGTGTAATGAAAAAAGTTGAGTGACAACCAAAAAATTTTTACATAATAACCAATATAGCAAAATTATTTATTATATTGGATAAATTTAGAAATACGTAATAACTACGAATATTAAATTAAGCTAAAATTAACTGTATGCAGAGGTTCAATTATATAATGTTATCGTAATGAAAGAAGAGTATATTTTGTTTGTCGTAGGTAAATACAATCCTAGAATGGTTCAGTTATTTATGACAAAATAATAAATAGGTGGTTTGTTCAAGACCAGGAATGTAGATACTTTTACAACTACTGTTTACACACAGGCGTCTACAATAATAAACAAAGTATAAGACATTTATGTTTGCATATATATATTCCCTAGGATATTTAATCACAGATGTTTTGCCTTCTTTTAACGTTTGAGGCACACACTAAACTATAAGACTACTCTGCTCGCAGCTTCTAGGTGACGCGAAAAGTAGAAGAGACGCGTTTCCCCGGGACCTCGGCGACGGACACCGCACGGGAACTGTCACTGGCGGGATAAGCCGGCCACAACGCGCCTCGCCTGGATGCGCGGAGCCGGTAAAGGAGGACATTCATCATAAGCGCGGCAGGGCCCATCGATCGCCGCAAGTTGGTGTTCCTGCCCGACCCCGGCGGGAGCGCAGAAAATGAGGCGAGATTGCGGCGGAAGCTTTCCTGANGGTAAGGTAAAAGTGCGGTGCTCCAGAATGGCACGTTACTGACGATTGTGAATTCTTGCGGAAGAAGTGGAACTCCGCTGTAACGCAATTCGCGCCAAACGATGTATTGTCGAGGCTGCTGAGATGCGCGTTTTCGAAAGCCGAGCAAACTTATCAATCGAAATAATTTATCTGGGGTGAAATTTCTTTGTGCATATGTATGTATGTGTTATGGCTTTTACTCCGGGCTGTACGCTGCGAATGATAAAATATTTATTTCAAGGTTACTATTACTTACGGAATAGCTACTAGTTTTCTTTCTTCNCTGTACGCTGCGAATGATAAAATATTTATTTCAAGGTTACTATTACTTACGGAATAGCTACTAGTTTTCTTTCTTCGATTTTACCTTGTTTAAAGTGTTAAAAAAATACATTATTTTATCCGTTTATAGTTGGCATGAAACTACACGAAAGAGCAGTCAATATGCTAGTTTTTATGGCGTGTATTTGACAATCTTTGTGTCTCTAATTATCCAACTTAATGTGCTAAGTTGTGATATTTAATTGAAATAAAAGCCACAAACACACACTGTGTAGCAATAATAAAACAATTGTTGCAAATATCAGAAAAAGTAGAATTTATTTAATCGCCACAACAATTTTTTTTCCATGTATTTAATGATGAAAGTTTCAAAAGTCTACACTTGAGCTTTTTCTTACAAGAGTGCGGATGAAATCGCAACCATGGGTAAGATCGATAGTAGTCAACACAATATTCCAAAACCGCAAACTTTTATGTTCGGTGTTCCAACCTTATGCATTTATTTCTGGGAAACGAAGGCGGGTACGATAAAAACATATAGCTACCCTTTTGTTTACCTAGTACGGTAGATTACTAATCACCACGGAACAACTTAAAATATACCGAAGATATACATTTTTCAATGCACAAATTAGATTCCAACACCTTCTTTATGGAATGGTGTTGATATTGGTAACAAATTTTGTTATGGTTTGCACTTCGTAGTTCAATAANTCCAACACCTTCTTTATGGAATGGTGTTGATATTGGTAACAAATTTTGTTATGGTTTGCACTTCGTAGTTCAATAATGTATTATACAGAAACAGAGACTTCTTCTTCAATTTGGCTGTGTTACTGACAATTAATGTCTGATTCAGCTGCATTTTTGATGATGGTTACACTCTTCAGAAATATTTTTAGGCTCTAGGTCGTAACATATATTCTAATTATTTTCTGATGAGGACTCACATGCGGAAGTTTTTTGTCGGTAGAGTTCAGCTCTACCGTGTCCATGTGTGTGTCTGTCTCCCTTTGCGTGTGTGCGTGTGTGCAAAGAAAATCTAGTTACTTGCCATTAGCACATGAGTCACAGAAACATGATCAACAAGTGGTTAGTTATCACGGATAGCGAATGAATCTAATACTGCACACGACACGTTCACTGATTTCGCTTCACTAAGCGCCTGCGAGTTGTGGAGACCTTTGACCTTGAATCCGTCCGACGTGGCATCTCCCTTCCCGCGCTATCGCCACTCCATTTATATTACACGTGTTTTAGAGGCTGCCCCTTCCTGTAATCAATTTCAGACACTAGAACAACTTTCACGAAATCAACTTAAGAGCAGCGAGCGCACAAAAACTCACATAGCTTTCAAAACGAGTCAATAATTATTTTCATACGAGCGAATTATTTTAATACTGACCGTGATCGTCACGTGTTTACTAATGTCATATATGTTTATATTTATTTGGCTGCTTGTTACCGTCAGTTTATGAAAACTCCGCCAAGCCAGCTGAATACTCTAAATCACAGCAATAAAGATTAAGGCATAGTTGAAAAAAAGTTCACGTTTGAAACAAATTCAAACACATTTCTTAATCGAAAGATTCATTGTAATTTCAAGTCAACGTCTACACAGGCACAAATATTATATGATTTAATATTCTCGCTGCATATTCTTGTGAGCGAAATTCTTGTTACGCGCGGTCGCTTCGCCTACGCGCTCTTCCCTCTCCTTCAGTGATTTACCCACTTCCGAAACACCGGCTCCCAGCGAAGGGGAGGGATCTGCCACGCCTGCCTGCTTATCGCCCGCGGAACGGACTTCACTCCCGCTGCTGGAGGTCAACGACTTGTGAGCCACTAAGTGGATTTTCTCGGCGCAACTCGAGGTGTGAAGAACCTTCTGGAACCAGGTCGCCTCAGCTGTAAAAGCCGCGGCGGGCCCTCCTGTCGAGGGGTCACGAGTGGCTGCAAGTACCGAGTGAGTGTCACGTGGGCGAAATGCGAGAAGACGTGCGATTGCCCGAGGACCAGCGAGTGTGGCGTTAACTCCTCGAGGTGTGAAAATAGCCTTATTTACTGGGATCCAAGACAAGATAGAATTAGGTCTCCTGTATTCACACTGCAACAACACCGGCCATTTTGATCTCTGTATTCCAACTCCCCCCCCCCCTGTCTAGCAATCTGAACTTAGAAAAATGTTCTGTTATATCATGCAAAGTTTGTTTGGCACAACCAAATTAATTTTTGTATAGGGACAATGAAATATTTCGTTGTTCTTATTAGGTTGCCCGAAACATAGATTTCGTTGATTCATAAAGATATCATGGCTTTACATACATTTAACTGTTTCGGTTAGTAAAAAAAAAAATAGAAAAACCGACTGATAATCGATTCTAGATCACCTGCATCCAAGTTCTACGCATTTGCAATCTCAACTAAAATTACGACTTATATTATTCTAGTGATTTAACATACATACATTAAAATACTGTACAACGTGTAGGCCTACAAATAAATATTTAAAGTTTTGCAGCATATCTTTTTAGTGGCTTGTTAAACATATTTTTTAGGATATTTGCACTAACAAACATTGTTACTATCTTTACTGTCACAAAAAATGCAAAAAAAAAACAAACTCTCGAGCTTTATTTTCGAACGAAGGCAATAAAATGAGTGGCAAACCAAGAACATGTAGTTGATTCAACAAAAATTTTATTGGCTGCTCTTTCAATGCAATCCCGAACTTCACAAAAGTTTTCTTGTTTATTTCATTCCGTCATTCTCACCACAAGCTCGTGCACGGACTTCTAAATTAAAAATGGACAATTGATTTGAACACGCAGTTGAATAAGAAGGCGAAAACAAACCAAATGGATTAGCGTCGGCAACAAAATCTTTGGTCGCTGCAAACAAATACTTTCTTCGAAAGATAACGCACGTAACTAAACACATAATTTTGTTGACAAATTGTAGCGATTTGTTTGCTTAACGTACTAAAACCACAAAATATTTGTTTGGAACAAAGAAAAATTGTTTCAAATTTTTTTTTTCTAAACAAATGTCATCATATTTGGCGGAACGGAGGCTTGTTTTACCTACAACATGTCGTTTAGTCCAAACAAACGCCACGAAAACAAATGTATTTGGTTTACTGAAACAATTCTTTTTCTCATTGTACTTGTTCACATCACAACAGACACGCTTCCTGTGCTCCACAATGTTGTTGGCTGGTCATCAGATAGTGGCGTGCCGAGCTGATCACGCCCTAATAAAATGAGCTCTGTTAGGTAAAAGGACTTACAGTCAGCGTATCGTTTTCAGCTGTTATAGAAAAATGATTATTTAAGTCAGGAAAATTATGGTTGCTGGGTTGTATTGTTTTTTATGAGATCACATTAAATAGTAGGAAAGCAATGAATCTGTAGCTGTCAGAGTTTTGTTTTATATTTTTTGACAAAAAAAATGTTTAAGAGAGCGCTGCTAGAGTTACACTCGAGCGTGGTTCTCAATGTGTCAATGTTACGGAGTGTGAGGGGCCACGGTGGTGCAGTGGTTAGACTACTCGCCTCCCACTAAGGCGAACCGGACTCGATTCCCGGCGGGGTCGCTCCGGATTTTCGCATGTGGAAATAGTGCCGGACGATGCCGCTGGTTGGCGGTTTTTCTCGGAGATCTCCCGTTTTCCCTGCCCTTTCATTCCGGCTCCCAACACCTCGATGCTAAGAGCCTCCAAAATCTTTTCTCTCACTCTTCACTCGCTACTGAGTGTGACTGTCTTGAGAGCAGAAACCAGGTCTGACCTGTTTTAANCGACTGTGTTGAGAGCAGAAACCAGGTCTGACCTGTTTTAATGTGAGGAATTTAGACACATTTCGTAATTTGTAGACATTTGGGTAATCGACCTTTTATAATATTTGTTATATTATATTAATAATATGAGATTAGGAAGCTCAAAGTAAGTATAAGGTCACTGGTTAGGATTTTATATCACAATTTGAGTGTAGCATAAAAATCACACGTATTTGGAATAATAGTAATGGTTAATATCTGAGATTGACATTTGTATTTTGTCAACAACACATGTAATTATTTTCATATAATTGTAATTAAATTAGGATATCAAATTTATTTATTTTGTTTCGTTATTACCTCCTTCCTTCGAGAACCAGGATACGCCCGATACTAATTGTAACAATATTTCAAGTTCATTCCCTACCTAATGAAGTTGCGCCATATCGAAGGAACAATGATACAAATACGTAGATTTATCAATTTCCAAGTAACCTACAGAAAAGTGCAAAAGTACATCTGCGAAGAAAAGACAACTTTTATATTNAAAGTGCAAAAGTACATCTGCGAAGAAAAGACAACTTTTATATTTTCACCAGGTGGGTTACTAACGGAAAATTACAGTATTCCTGAATATTAAAATTAAATGTTTAGCTCTTAGAGTAAATAATAAGAAATANGTTACTAACGGAAAATTACAGTATTCCTGAATATTAAAATTAAATGTTTAGCTCTTAGAGTAAATAATAAGAAATAAACCACTAAGATATAATAAAAATGGCTAGGCGTTAATCAATGTGTTGATAATAAAATTAATTGTTTTGTACTGTTTTTATTCAGGAATAAATAAGAGTTTATTGGAAACAACTTAACGAAACTTTGAAAATTGAATAATAGTAGCAAGAGCATTATGAAAAACTATTATTTGTCGACAATTGCTCTGTATATATTATAAAATATTTTTGTACCCATGTCTTCTACGACGTGTGAGGTTTAAAATATCCGCTTAAATGGAATGTTAAAAAAGAGTAAAATATCACANTACCCATGTCTTCTACGACGTGTGAGGTTTAAAATATCCGCTTAAATGGAATGTTAAAAAAGAGTAAAATATCACATTTGAAGGCATCTAGCTTTAACAATAGTTATGACTGTCAAAATATGCATTAATACTTTATTACCTTAGATTGAGGTACATGCATTGCATTTCTTATCAGTAGACAACTTGTTCTTCTTCGTTTGTCTTATTTTTAAAAAGACAAATTGAATTATGTGGAATTTTGTGTTATGAGTAAAATACGAGCAAATGGTATTTAAATACAATTTTGTGACAGTATTAAACAGCACGTTTCAAATAAATTACTTAATAATTATTCAGGGGGAAGAATTCCACAGAAATAATAGTCATTGTTTGAGCATAAATACTTACAAATTTTTTGCAAAGTTTTATCTTTAAATTACGAGGTCCTTTGATCTAACACTTGGTATTGTGTAAGTGCCAATTACGGGTGAAGGAATCGTTATTAGTGCAAGCCGTTTATAACCAAACATAAGACTTTAAGAATGGGCGTAAATAATAGGCACAAAAATGTATTACTACCTATTTTAGAAAGTAATTTATTTATAAAAAAAACATAAGGTTTAAAACTTTATGCATTATTCCGCCAAATAAAAAACACTTTTGCATGACTCTAAACAAACGTATTCTTGTAACCAGTTTTGAATATAAGTGAAACCAATTGCAAACTATAACAAAACTCAAGACATGAATGCAAACAGCCATCATAACGGTTTTGATGGGCAAATAAAATCTGAATTGTTACAATTGAAAATATTATTTCGTTAAATGACTATTTTTACAACTGCTTCGTAGTCAGTGGACTACGGTAACGAAGCGAAAGCACGTTCGTTCTTCTCTCACTTTACTATGAGATCGAAAGGGAACCTCACCCGTGTGAGGTGTGTGGCTACACTCGTGTACGTTTCAGTACCACTTGACACGTCGATCGCTGCAGGAAGTCATGCCCAGATATGCTACAAGTGCAGCGGTAGTTGAATACTTGTTTTTGTGGCACGGAACCAACGAAGCTTTACGGGCAACTCGGCCGCGGAAGAGACGCCGTATTACCTCAACGCGCAAGGCTCTGGCATTCTTAGGCGTTCTTTATTTCCGTCGGGGCATGTGCCAACCACGGAAATTCAAGAACTGGCTTTCTCATTCCAACAATGAAACATCGGAAGCAAACTTCAGTGCAGTCGTGTCTGCTATCTCACACGTATAATGTTATAATTATTAGAGGAAGACAGTCTGTACAGGATGTTATTCGGATAAGTTTGATAGTACCAGAATAGTGTTTCTAACACGAGTGATGCCGTGAGAAGCGTGCGCTGTTTTCCTGATTCAGCGTTGTCTCAGCAATGAGTAGGTAGGTAGGTGGTTGGCTTAAACCTGTATTCCAGAACATTCAGTTCGTTACAAAGTAGCTGCTACGTTTTCAGGCGACAGAACAGTGACAGGCGATAAATTCGCGAACTTACTCCTGAAAGTATTTCTTCTGAGACCTGGTATATTATGTCACCTTTTCTCATTCGTCGCCCCATGCGATGATATAAACAATACAAAGCAATGAACGTCGTGAAGGTAATTCATGACGGAATCTCTCATCCCGTCCCTCCCCTTAAGTTGTTAAACACTCGGTATAGCAAAACATATGACAGTATAAAGAAACAAATGGGATTTCCATTATTGTGATACAGAAGTTGTAATGTGAAAACTTGTAGGTTATACTTGTTCATATGTGTGTACCCAGTGCAGATCACCTTGTATTGGTTTTGTGCTAATTTATTGTTGCCATCACGCTCCCTGCATACACACAAATACATATATCATGCGCCTTGATGTAATTAATTTAAAAATAAGCTTCTATAAATTTACGCGGTTAATATTTAATATTTTTCATTATTGCAAGACCTTTCATTGTAATACCAAAGGCCTACACACAGAACGGTTTCTTNAAAAGGCCTACACACAAAACGGTTTCTTTGACCATCTAAGCTGAAACTTATTATAGGCCCGTTTTTGTTGCGTGAGTTCAAGTAAATACATACAATTATAAGCCACCTCTCTGATCTCGGCTATTAATTTTGTGCGAGGAAAAGAAGTCGAAATAGCGATGAGGATGGGTAGAAGAATATAATTACGCTCCTCATCGCCTGTAAATAAACAACGTTTTGTAAACAGCAGACTTACTCTTAAATGGGTAGCAGCTGTGTAATATTTGCAACGTAAAAATATAGTGCTTATTATAGCGGTCGTTTGACGTCGAAATTCATATGTTTTCACATTTTTAGAATACTTACTGACAGATATTGAGAAATAAGTATAATTTAATGTAATGCGTAATTTTATCCATTACTAAGCAATNAACAGATATTGAGAAATAAGTATAATTTAATGTAATGCGTAATTTTATCCATTACTAAGCAATTTAAAAATAAAACCGTCGTTGCTCTTAGTGAGATTTGAACAAGCAAGTTACAAGAATTTATTCAAAGACGTCATCATTGTAAGCTATAGGCTACTAATTTATTAATGACTTATCATTCGTAAAATACGACTCANTCATTCCGGCTCCCAACACCTCGATGCTAAGAGCCTCCAAAATCTTTTCTCTCACTCTTCACTCGCTACTGAGTGTGACTGTCTTGAGAGCAGAAACCAGGTCTGACCTGTTTTAATGTGAGGAATTTAGACACATTTCGTAATTTGTAGGCATTTGGGTAATCGACCTTTTATAATATTTGTTATATTATATTAATAATATGAGATTAGGAAGCTCAAAGTAAGTANCGACCTTTTATAATATTTGTTATATTATATTAATAATATGAGATTAGGAAGCTCAAAGTAAGTATAAGGTCACTGATTAGGATTTTATATCACAATTTGAGTGTAGCATAAAATTCACACGTATTTGGAATAATAGTAATGGTTAATATCTGAGATTGACATTTGTATTTTGTCAACAACACATGTAATTATTTTCATATAATTGTAATTAAATTAGGATATCAAATTTATTTATTTTGTTTCGTTATTACCTCCTTCCTTCGAGAACCAGGATACGCCCGATACTAATTGTAACAATATTTCAAGTTCATTCCCTACCTAATGAAGTTGCGCCATATCGAAGGAACAATGATACAAATACGTAGATTTATCAATTTCCAAGTAACCTACAGAGAAGTGCAAAAGTACATCTGCGAAGAAAAGACAACTTTTATATTTTCACCAGGTGTGTTACTAACGGAAAATTACAGTATTCCTGAATATTAAAATTAAATGTTTAGCTCTTAGAGTAAATAATAAGAAATAAACCACTAAGATATAATAAAAATGGCTAGGCGTTAATCAATGTGTTGATAATAAAATTAATTGTTTTGTACTGTTTTTATTCAGGAATAAATAAGAGTTTATTGGAAACAACTTAACGAAACTTTGAAAATTGAATAATAGTAGCAAGAGCAATATGAAAAACTATTATTTGTCGACAATTGCTCTGTATATATTATAAAATATTTTTGTACCCATGTCTTCTACGACGTGTGAGGTTTAAAATATCCGCTTAAATGGAATGTTAAAAAAGAGTAAAATATCACCTTTGAAGGCATCTAGCTTTAACAATAATTATGACTGTCAAAATATGCATTAATACTTTATTACCTTAGATTGAGGTACGTGCATTGCATTTCTTATCAGTAGACAACTTGTTCTTCTTCGTTTGTCTTATTTTTAAAAAGACAAATTGAATTATGTGGAATTTTGTGTTATGAGTAAAATACGAGCAAATGGTATTTAAATACAATTTTGTGACAGTATTAAACAGCACGTTTCAAATAAATTACTTAATAATTATTCAGGGGGAAGAATTCCACAGAAATAATAGTCATTGTTTGAGCATAAATACTTACAAATTTTTTGCAAAGTTTTATCTTTAAATTACGAGGTCCTTTGATCTAACACTTGGTATTGTGTAAGTGCCAATTACGGGTGAAGGAATCGTTATTAGTGCAAGCCGTTTATAACCAAACATAAGACTTTAAGAATGGGCGTAAATAATAGGCACAAAAATGTATTACTACCTATTTTAGAAAGTAATTTATTTATAAAAAAAACATAAGGTTTAAAACTTTATGCATTATTCCGCCAAATAAAAAACACTTTTGCATGACTCTAAACAAACGTATTCTTGTAACCAGTTTTGAATATAAGTGAAACCAATTGCAAACTATAACAAAACTCAAGACATGAATGCAAACAGCCATCATAACGGTTTTGATGGGCAAATAAAATCAGAATTGTTACAATTGAAAATATTATTTCGTTAAATGACAATTTTACAACTGCTTCGTAGTCAGTGGACTACGGTAACGAAGCGACAGCACGTTCTTCTCTCACTTTACTATGAGATCGAAAGGGAACCTCACCCGTGTGAGGTGTGTGGCTACACTCGTGTACGTTTCAGTACCACTTGACACGTCGATCGCTGCAGGAAGTCATGCCCAGATATGCTACAAGTGCAGCGGTAGTTGAATACTTGTTTTTGTGGCACGGAACCAACGAAGCTTTACGGGCAACTCGGCCGCGGAAGAGACGCCGTATTACCTCAACGCGCAAGGCTCTGGCATTCTTAGGCGTTCTTTATTTCCGTCGGGGCATGTGCCAACCACGGAAATTCAAGAACTGACTTTCTCATTCCAACAATGAAACATCGGAAGCAAACTTCAGTGCAGTCGTGTCTGCTATCTCACACGTATAATGTTATAATTATTAGAGGAAGACAGTCTGTACAGGATGTTATTCGCATAAGTTTGATAGTACCAGAAAAGTGTTTCTAATACGAGTTATGCCGTGAGAAGTGTGCACTATTTTCCTGATTTAGCGTTGTCTCAGCAATGAGTAGGTAGGTAGGTGGTTGACTTAGACCTGTATTCCAGAACATTCAGTTCGTTACAAAGTAGCTGCTACGTTTTCAGGCGACAGAACAGTGACAGGCGATAAATTCGCGAACTTACTCCTGAAAGTATTTCTTCTGAGACCTGGTATATTATGTCACCTTTTCTCATTCGTCGCCCCATGCGATGATATAAACAATACAAAGCAATGAACGTCGTGAAGGTAATTCATGACGGAATCTCTCATCCCGTCCCTCCCCTTAAGTTGTTAAACACTCGGTATAGCAAAACATATGACAGTATAAAGAAACAAATGGGATTTCCATTATTGTGATACAGAAGTTGTAATGTGAAAACTTGTAGGTTATACTTGTTCATATGTGTGTACCCAGTGCAGATCACCTTGTATTGGTTTTGTGCTAATTTATTGTTGCCATCACGCTCCCTGCATACACACAAATACATATATCATGCGCCTTGATGTAATTAATTTAAAAATAAGCTTCTATAAATTTACGCGGTTAATATTTAATATTTTTCATTATTGCAAGACCTTTCATTGTAATACCAAAGGCCTACACACAGAACGGTTTCTTTGACCATCTAAGCTGAAACTTATTATAGGCCCGTTTTTGTTGCGTGAGTTCAAGTAAATACATACAATTATAAGCCACCTCTCTGATCTCGGCTATTAATTTTGTGCGAGGAAAAGAAGTCGAAATAGCGATGAGGATGGGAAGAAGAATATAATTACGCTCCTCATCGCCTGTAAATAAACAACGTTTTGTAAACAGCAGACTTACTCTTAAATGGGTAGCAGCTGTGTAATATTTGCAACGTAAAAATATAGTGCTTATTATAGCGGTCGTTTGACGTCGAAATTCATATGTTTTCACATTTTTAGAATACTTACTGACAGATATTGAGAAATAAGTATAATTTAATGTAATGCGTAATTTTATCCATTACTAAGCAATTTAAAAATAAAACCGTCGTTGCTCTTAGTGAGATTTGAACAAGCAAGTTACAAGAAATTATTCAAAGACGTCATCATTGTAAGCTATAGGCTACTAATTTATTAATGACTTATCATTCGTAAAATACGACTCANTTATTCAAAGACGTCATCATTGTAAGCTATAGGCTACTAATTTATTAATGACTTATCATTCGTAAAATACGACTCATGAAAGAGGATTATGACATGTTCGCGAGACTCCAAAACCGTATAATGAATATGTGAGCAATCAGATGAACACACGTTTAGCACTATTGGAACATTTGTAAACAAAGGGCAGCATGCAACCTAATGACACCGCGGTGATCGGATAATCTCGAAATGAGTACGTTACGGTTGCAAATAATGCATATTAATAAAACAAAAAAGTTAACGTTTTTTACTCCCTCCTTACATTTGGAGCTTTTGAATCGTGCGTGAAAAGTTATGCAGAGTTCTTGCTGATGCAAAATTTCATTGGNCCCTCCTTACATTTGGAGCTTTTGAATCGTGCGTGAAAAGTTATGCAGAGTTCTTGCTGATGCAAAATTTCATTGGTTTCATACCCAGGCCGTGTTGATCTCCTGTTTTTTTATAAACACAAACATCGTGTTGAGTAGGAATTAGGGCAAGCCACGCCAGTCTTGAGATTACCCATGCTTGCGGCAAAAAGCCGTACCATCCTAATGCGCATGGGNCCTCCTTACATTTGGAGCTTTTGAATCGTGCGTGAAAAGTTATGCAGAGTTCTTGCTGATGCAAAATTTCATTGGCTTCATACCCAGGCCGTGTTGATCTCCTGTTTTTTTATAAACACAAACATCGTGTTGAGTAGTAATTAGGGCAAGCCACGCCAGTCTTGAGATTACCCATGCTTGCGGCAAAAAGCCGTACCATCCTAATGCGCATGGGNAATTAGGGCAAGCCACGCCAGTCTTGAGATTACCCATGCTTGCGGCAAAAAGCCGTACCATCCTAATGCGCATGGGGGATGCGTGTTTTTGACAGTTCTTAAAAATCTCCAAACTATCTGCTCAATGAAGATTATTTAAGTCATTTGAATTACATGCAAGGCGTAAATATATAGCTATAGTTGGTCCGACCCACTGTAAAAAAAATTTATATATATTACCGGTTTTATTGTTTCTTCCCTAGAATTTCTCCCCCCCCCCCTTCCCAAGAATATTGTAATCAGCCTTTTGTAGAAACATCCAATATAGCATTTCCTTATACGATTATTGATATTAGGATGAAATATTTCGGCCACAACTGAAAATATTTCCCGTTGCATGGTCAGTAGTCGAATGCGACCCGATATGGGGAACATTTTCATTACACGACGCGTAATATTGGAAAGGGACACCCTTGTGGAGGAGGGGGGGTACGGGCGAGGTAGGATTGAACGGTTTGTGTCGGATCCGCTGCGGGTGCAAGGGGATTTTCAGGAGAGGAGGCGACTGAATGGCCGCTTCCCAGGGCGTCCATTTCATTTAGCACGACTCTGAAAATCCTTACGCCGTTTTCCCTTCGCCCATCGCCGAACCGTCGAGGGTTGTTCGGCAAGGGGAGTTAAAGGCGCCAGGGCACGACGGGGGGAGGAGGGGTGGCTTATGAAAGCTTAGCAGGAGAGTTCGCGAACCATGTCAGCCAGGATGATGCGTTGACGAGGGGAAAGGTTGAAGGTCGTCGTCGGAATATGGGCGGCAGAAGCGAATTGAGAAGAAAATTGATACCTGACCCCCGACCGCATCCGATAGAGGGGGGAGGGGCGGAACACGAGTTTCGGAGCGGCCATCCCTGGGAAAGGAGATCGGCCATCTTGGGGACGTTATACCAATGAAAAAANGTGAGAGACTTGGCTGGACGCAGAGCTTCTTTTCAACCACGAAGAGGCACACATCCGGGAGGGAACATTTTTTTTTATGGGTTATTACACATCAGTTATAACTCGCTGTCGGGAGACATCCTTCGGTTCTGGGAATCACGATGAAAAATCTTCGCGAGGTCTTACGACGGGTTTCCTGAGCTCGGACCAGCCGCGATGCCAAAATCCCTGGTCTGTGAATTGCTGTCTCTACCTTTGACAGTGTTCACTGCAGCTCTACAAAGAAAAAATGTAGGCATTTTAGTATAACAAAGGACGATATTTTAAAATTGTTTTTATTAAATTGTAAGTTTTTTTAACTCCTTAACGTACTCATTAATTTTTCGTTTCAGGTTTTGCAAAAGAAACAATCTTTGGTGTTATGATCACCTACAAATTTCTCACAATTCCTGACTCTTCGGAACCAATGGGAAGGGTCTCAGTAGATCCATGGCACAATGAAGAACCAATCGTAAAATAGTTTGGTGTGTCAGCAATAACCAATGGCATTGTCCAGGTAAAGGCAATGCNTTGGTGTGTCAGCAATAACCAATGGCATTGTCCAGGTAAAGGCAATGCCCGCAGTGGTGCCAACTTCTGGACGTGTACAGCACAGACCATCATTTCACGTGTTCTGCAACATTCCAAAACGTTAACGAGCATACTCGGGATAATATGTTAAGGTTTTAAATGAAAACGTGCATGTTTTCGTAACCATTGCCGCGTGTGTGTTGCCAACTCATATTACTGAATTTAAGCCCGGTTCACAAATCACCTTATGGCTGAGACTCTTAAAGTTCTTGTTTAGTAAAAAGTAGTGTTTTTAAAATGATTTACTCGAAAGCTGAAATATTTTTCGAAGGAGGATAGCAAAAGTGTTGAAGGAAAAATACCAAATAAGCCAAATGAGACTTCAATTTACTGAAGTCAAGTAAAGTCAATCCTTAGAAGAATAGCCGATCAGAATAGTTACGGNCCCGCAGTGGTGCCAACTTCTGGACGTGTACAGCACAGACCATCATTTCACGTGTTCTGCAACATTCCAAAACGTGAACGAGCATACTCGGGATAATATGTTAAGGTTTTAAATGAAAACGTGCATGTTTTCGTAACCATTGCCGTGTGTGTGTTGCCAACTCATATTACTTAATTTAAGCCCGGTTCACAAATCACCTTATGGCTGAGACTCTTAAAGTTCTTGTTTAGTAAAAAGTAGTGTTTTTAAAATGATTTACTCGAAAGCTGAAATATTTTTCGAAGGAGGATAGCAAAAGTGTTGAAGGAAAAATACCAAATTAGCCAAATGAGACTTCAATTTACTGAAGTCAAGTAAAGTCAATCCTTAGAAGAATAGCCGATCAGAATAGTTACGGGTTCGCGATAAACCAATCGCTTTTGAAATCAGTCCTTAAGATCTACTTGTATGCATATTGTGTATTGTTTCATCATTTGTTAAATTAACATGGCCGTGGGCCTGATCATTTTGTTCATGCGTCATTCAAAATGAAACGGTGACATTAAAAGACATTTAAATACTTCTCCATTCGCTATTTCTTACACTTATATTCGTTAAAAACAGAAATAAAAATAAATCGTTTTAGTATTCACATTTATTTACCTAACCCTTTCAGACCCACATTAAATTTCGGTTTCAGGCGTTGCAAACAAAATATTTTACGATACGTGCTGTAATTATGTTATCACAACATTTGTTCGTAGTCACACAGCCAATGAGCTGTAGGCTATATGTTCGGTTTCAATTATATGAACCAATTATGACCTAAGCCAGTAAGATGTTTTGCGAATCATGTACCCAGAGGTACGATCATTGATCGATGAGTTTCGCAGTGTACAGTACAGACCAAAAATCACCTGCACGTGCGCAATGTACACAACTGTGCACGCTGGGACTGAATGGGCTAATANGTGCGCAATGTACACAATTGTGCACGCTGGGACTGAATGGGCTAATACTCTGATTCAACGTTGAAATACGGATCTTCTTTCCCTCCGTCGTTACCAACTTTACTGGTGGAAATTCCTTTAGTTTGCGTTTCAAATATATGCAGGTAGCGGCAGCGAAATTTCGGGATATTTGATTTCCAGAACGGTTATATAAACGTGAACAGACTGTAGTGTTTTCCGCACAACAGTATCACAAGTATGCAGAGGCGATTAAAGAGCTCCATGTGGCGGTAAATGAAACTAATGTCATACACCTGGGCCAGCGCACTAACTTCCCAAGTCCTATATTGTCCTTCATATTCTGTTATATTAACGTGAAGCAAGTGGCGTAGTGTAAATTTAAAAAAAGTTACAAAANTCCTTCATATTCTGTTATATTAACGTGAAGCAAGTGGCGTAGTGTAAATTTAAAAAAAGTTACAAAACTCCTACGCCTGCATTGTTAACGTGCCAACCATGTGTTATCTCATTGCAAGGTTGTGTACGGCGCAGAACGCCGACAGCCGAATCTATCCCCTTTTTATTCTTCCTGTCTCTCCCGANTCATTGCAAGGTTGTGTACGGCGCAGAACGCCGACAGCCGAATCTATCCCCTTTTTATTCTTCCTGTCTCTCCCGAGTCCAGACTCCCGCACAGGCCGGCCGTTCGGGCCTGGTATCTTCACGGGAAGCGGGGCAGAGGTCAAGCTGCAAAGGCCCATTGACTTCTCGCCATTGTTTAGATGCACTCGATGTCGGTGCCCAGGGAGGCGACAACGAACGAAATCGCCATTATTTGCGTCTCGAACGGATAGATGCGCATTGGTGGCACCTCTGTGTTTATCTGCCGTCCATTGGTCAGCTTNCCATTATTTGCGTCTCGAACGGATAGATGCGCATTGGTGGCACCTCTGTGTTTATCTGCCGTCCATTGGTCAGCTTAGTGAGATTTGAACAAGCAAGTTAGAAGAATTAATTCAAAAACGTCATCATTGTAAGCTATAGGATACTAATGTATTAATGACTTATCATTCGTAAAATACGACTCATGAAAGAGGATTATGACAAGTTCCTGAGACTCCAAGACCGTGTAATGAATACGCGAAAAATCAGATGAACACACGTTTAGCACTATTGGAACATTTTGAAACAAAGGACAGCATGCAAAATAATGACATCACGGCGATCGGAGGATCTCGTAATGAGTACGTTACGGTTGCAAATAATGCACATTATGAAAACGAAAATGTTTACGTTTTTTTACGTAATATTGGCAAAATTCTTTGCAGCGGTATAGTGTAAACAACCCACTCACTACTTCCGCGCTTTTTTAGCTGCTGAGAATATCCTGTGCAAATGCTTAAATGCTTAACAGTAAATTTTTTAGTGAGGAAATAATTGTGACCCAAGTTCTACCAGCTTCGGCAAGGAAGGGCCTGTGTCGGTGGACGTTCGCTTGTCATAATATTGCGTTACGCCATTGAAATGAGAACTCAAACTCATATAGCCGATTCACGGTTTCCTCATACTTTTTTAATCCAACCTTCGGAAAATCACTTCATATATGAGGTGTAAGGTTGTTTCATAAATACCATGTGTATCACTAGCGTTTTGTACTTGTTTTAACATTACAGTACCTTAATATTGGTTGAATTCTACTTTGATTTACACTTTATCTATAAAGAATGATATTTCATTTATAATTAATGTCAATAAAAACAGAGAGAAAGTAGATGTGATGGTAACACCTAGTAAGATACAGTTCTTATGTAAAATGCTATTGCACTGAGTGCGCATGAATGCGCTGCGTTGTCCCTTTGGAGTTATTTTCTACACTCTGTTAAGTT
Organism: Clitarchus hookeri; assembly: GCA_002778355.1. Taxonomy (NCBI): domain Eukaryota; kingdom Metazoa; phylum Arthropoda; class Insecta; order Phasmatodea; family Phasmatidae; genus Clitarchus; species Clitarchus hookeri. The sequence continues at coordinate 62,369 of NQII01004657.1, forward strand.
AGTGAGTGAGTGAAGGGAGGCTCTTAGCAGCGAGGTTTTGAGAGCCAACGAGGGTAAATCAAGACGAGTATGGAACAGAGCCAGAATACAAGGGCAGGGGAAACGGGAGATCCTAGAGAAAACCCACCAATCAGCGGCATCGTCCGGCATGACCTCCACATGTGAAAATCTGGGAGCGACCCCACCAAGAATCAAACCCTGGTCGCCATTGTTGAGAGGCAAGTATAGTCTAACCACTACTCTACAGCAGTCCTACACTCGGTTAAGATTCGTTTGCGTTACACGAAAGTAGAACTTCAGCAGGGCTTTAGAAAAGATGGAAGTATTCACGAACGGACTATATCTTAAACGCTTCTGCTGGACGCAAGAGCGCGTGCTACTCCTGTCCCGCCTCCCCAGCCTCGCGGAGCAAGCAGATGGATGACCTGCCTCCGGTACAAGAGAGAGGGGCAACAGGTCCTCTTGCACAGCTGTCGCCGTGGGATGTGCGCGGCGTTGTAACAGGTGACGATACACGTTGGGCTGCCTATTCTAGTATATCCTCGGGACACGTCGATCGAGCTCTCCCTTGGCTACCAGCCTGGCAGCGTCCGAGAATTGCACATTCCAATAACGAAATAAGTAAATGCGTATAACTAGAGAAAGGGTCTCAGCAGTCACGATTCCAAGAATTTCGTTCAAGGAGTGTTGGCATGAAGGTAGAAGTGTTGGACTTCGGGAGAGGGAGGCGACATGTAGTCCACTTGTTCCTTTGCAGCAGAGTTATAAATTAAATCAATTCTCTAGTTATGTTATATTTTATGTTATATATTTTGGGTGTTTACTGTAAGAAAATGAACCAAACTTATATAAAAGTAAATATGTAAATGTTAAACATTATCTTAAATATTAATGTTTGAGCCTTTCTGACTGGAATGTAGTATAGGACCATGGATGTAAATTTTTATTTATANTTCGGGAGAGGGAGGCGACATGTAGTCCACTTGTTCCTTTGCAGCAGAGTTATAAATTAAATCAATTCTCTAGTTATGTTATATTTTATGTTATATATTTTGGGTGTTTACTGTAAGAAAATGAACCAAACTTATATAAAAGTAAATATGTAAATGTTAAACGTTATCTTAAATATTAATGTTTGAGCCTTTCTGACTGGAATGTAGTATAGGACCATGGATGTAAATTTTTATTTATANTTATCTTAAATATTAATGTTTGAGCCTTTCTGACTGGAATGTAGTATAGGACCATGGATGTAAATTTTTATTTATACCATATTATCTTTCTTTATAAACACAAATTTTAATAAGATGGTTTTTTCTAAAAAAATACACAAAAACGCGCAATTCTCTACAGATTTTTTATCTATGTTTTATTTTTGTTGAATGAATTTAGAAAAAAATATTCCAGGAACAATACACTTTGAAAACTAAGTCACGGACGGAATGGAAGTAGACATTCTGTCCTGCTGACAGGTTTTCTGACTGTGGTTGTTTTCTGGGAATGCAAGAAGACCGTATTTTTTTCCCAGGGAGGATGAACCTGAAAAGCCGAATTAAGAGATTAACAACTTGCCTATTCCTTCGGAATCTTGCGACCGTTGGAAACAATGGCTTTAAAACAAGAGAAGAGGCAGCTTAAGGTAATAATTGCAGTCACATTATAAAAAAAAATTTTGTTTCGTAAGTACTCTCTTGCCGGGCGCCGTGTTAGGCGAGGATTGCGATGCCTTCACGTTACACGTAACAGGAATCACGTTACACTTTCAAGAGTACGTAAAACGCGGTCCTTATTGGAAGTATGTTGTGATGCTTCGCGGAAGCACGTAACCATCTTGCACTGAATGAAAACGGTGGGAATAAGTTTTGTGGATTTCAAATTGAAAACTCTCAAAAATTCTTGTCATATAGGCGTATTTATGTTTTAATATTGATGGGTTTGGTGGTTTATACAGAACTCGATATGTCTCTGGGTTATGTAGACACCATTTTCGTATAAATAGAATAAATCGTATGTAATACGAGAAAATTAAAATTTTGTCATATGAAATAAGTCTACAAAAATACTCAAATTAAACTCTTACCATTCTACATTAGATACATGAATTTTTACACCTCTGACAAACATAATTCATAAACTCTGCAAAGTGTATTTCCGTAAATTTACAGATTAAAAAATAAATAATTTTAGTCTAACATCTATTACACTTTTGACCTAATTTACAAAATAAAGTTATATATGCGGTACATGAATTAACAAGAAATTACGTATACCCTGGTTAGCCTATATTCCTCAACATGAGCGCAATTAATTTTTAAATAATTAATTATAATCTGAGTTTGTAGAAAGGACTTGAGCTTTCTTTTAAAGCAATAACTTCAGAAATGAAACCAGAAACATATGCGACAGTAGCGAGACAATTACAAATACACACATGCCGTACCCAGGACTTGAAGCCAGAAAACCTCGTACTATAAGCTAGCATGCAATCCACTGCATTACGGAGGTCGGATTTGGAGCATCAACTTCAGATTTAATCAGTCTAATGTTTCGTATGATAGGGTTTACAAACTTAACATATCTACAGGGCTTTATTTTGTAAGTAAGTGACTCAGCCACACAAAACATGTAAGTTTACATGGCCTAGCGTAGCGCTACTTGAATAAAGAATTGAATGGAAATAGGTTGTTGGGTTTCTGAGATATCGCATAAAAAATTTTAATTTCTTATTTGATGCTAACGTAAAAAATTTCCAGAAAAAGAGGGTCCATCAACGATGCTTCTTATGTATACTGCCTACATACAAATTTTGGTTGATTTGGTCATATTGTTTAATACATATCTCAAACCTACATAATTAATTTATGATGCCGTTATTTTGAATATCGTTTTATAATCCATTTAAATCACGAAAGTTTACATGGACTTCTGTAGCATTTATGGTGTTCACAATTTGGAACACATTTATTTGAAATGTTCCAGAGTAACAAATGTTGGGAATCGGTTGATTAGTCCCCGGGAAATTGCATAACGCCTCNCATTTATTTGAAATGTTCCAGAGTAACAAATGTTGGGAATCGGTTGATTAGTCCCCGGGAAATTGCATAACGCCTACATATTTTTCATGTGGCCATCTTCATAAATGGAGGACAGAATAGTACTGTAGTAGTAATTTCGATGATTATTGTCAATATACAAAGTTAATTTAAAACAGATTTATTAGTTTTGCAGATATCACCTACAAAATTAAAAGGATTTTTAAGCCACCATTCTGAAAATAAGGGTTCCNAGATTTATTAGTTTTGCAGATATCACCTACAAAATTAAAAGGATTTTTAAGCCACCATTCTGAAAATAAGGGTTCCCTAATTAAATAAATTGATTAATTATTATGACCTACCACAGTACAACATCTTCGCCAAATTTTGTAAGAATGTGTTAATTGTTTGTCGAGGTACGAGATAAGCTCAGTATTTTTGTTGGTAGGGCTATCTTACAAAATAGCAGAGGAATGAGGCTCTGCATAGACTGATTTGGTGGTTGTAATTGGTACTGCCAGCTTAAAAATTTAAATTGGAATTCGTTTCGTTAATAAAATATACTTAGCCAAAATATTTATATCACCACCATTTTAAAAATAAGTGCCTGACCTACATAAAACATACCTGTTTACACCACCTGATGCAGTAGTATTTGTTGCGGAATTTGGAAGTAATCTCTCAAATGTTTCTCGAGATATGACAAAAAAATTCATTTACTGGCATGGCAATATCTTACAAAATGGCTAACAAAAGAAACTCTTTATACACACAGTTCATATTTTTAATATATACTGCCAGCATACAAAATTTTACTAAAATTAATTATTTGGTTTCGACGATATAGTATTCATAGCTAAAATAGCTATATGGCTGCCATTTTGATAACAAGTGTATGGCATGTTTAAAACAAATAATTTGATATCATCTGCTTCAGTACTAGTTGTTTGCCAAATTTAATAGGAATTGGTAAATTATTTCCCGAGATATGATATAAATACTTTATTTTATTCACATGACGCTATCTCACAAAATAGAAGGTAAAATATGATCCATGTATAATATGTTGATAGTTGTAATGTAAACTACGAGCATACTAAGTTATGTTGCTATTGGATACATAGTTTGGGTGATATAGCATTCTAAGCCAAAATAGCTATGTGGCCACCATTTTGAAAATAAGTGTCTGGAATGATTAAAACATATAACTTAACATCATATTCATCACTACTACTTATTTGCCACATTTTGTAGGAGTCGGTTTTATGGTTTACGGAGTTATAATGTCATAACTTAATTTATTCGTATTGTGCTATCTTCCAAAACTGCCGAAAAAAAGTTTTATATATATATATATATACGAGGATAGATATAATAAATACTTTCAGTATACAAAATTTGGTCGAAATTTTTTAAACGGTATGGTAGATATACCAATTNTATACGAGGATAGATATAATAAATACTTTCAGTATACAAAATTTGGTCGAAATTTTTTAAACGGTATGGTAGATATACCAATTAAACAAAAACATTTGCATGGTCACCATTTAGAAATTAAGTAACTAATCAAGCTCATTCACCTATGTTTACATGGCCTACCATAGTATTACTTACATGCCAAGTTCGGTAACAATTGGTTGACTAGTTTTCGAGATATAATGTAATACCTAATTTTTTTCAATTGTTGCTATCATACAAAATAATAGACCTACGAAAAAATACATCAAAAAATTTACTGTTTACATAATACTCTGCCAGTATACATAAATTGTTTAAATTTGTTGAACAGTTCCGGAGATATTACTTATCAGTAAAAATTTTAACATGGCTGCCATTTTGAAAGTAAGTGTCCGAGGTGGTCGAAAAATATAAAAGATAAGTGTCCTTACAAGTATTACATGTATACCGAATTTGGTGAAAGTCGGTTGAAGCGTTCAAATATTGAAAAGAGGGTACCAACGCTTGAATAGACACACGCACAGACACACACACATACACACACAACCACGCAGACAGGAATCTGATCTCATAAGCCTTTCTTTCCTCCGGAAAGTAGGCTGAAAATGCGAGCAGGCGACATCGTGAAAAAAAAAACCCCCATGAAAAGCAAAGATAACTCAACAACATCGTCATTGAGATCAGCGAGCGAGATCACGTGGTGCCAGACGTGTATCCAGAGGGGGGTTCACAGGAGTCATGACCCCCTCCCCCATCATTAACCTCACTTCTTTGTCATAATAAATTTATTTAATCCACATAAATAGGTGATATGATATACTGCACTGATTTTTTTTTATGCAACTGCGATGCTGTAGCCTATTAAAAAGGATTATATCACGACTACATATTCACACCAATCACCGAAATGTGTCTGGAAATCAAGATAATTGACTAATCTCTGTTACTTGTTATGACTGTGGGTATTTGTATGCCAATGTTTTGGCTGATTAACGCTTATTTATTTCACCTATTATACGGTAGGTGTGCGAAAAGTGGCCTACTTAAGCTTCAACAGCCTAACAAATCTTTCTATTGGCAAATAAATATCAGAAAATAATTACTTACACATACTACCATAAATGTACAAGGATTATCAAACATACTTCCATATTAAACACCGTTTTTATTTATTTTTAGTTTTAATAACAGGGGAATTTTGGCCCCCTTAGGAACACCTGATCCAAAGGTGGCCCACTAGACAAAATTGATTTCAAACTCACTTCGCATGAGCTGTGTGTACTAGATAAAAATACTAAGTGGTGTGATAAAATATATTATTTGTTTACACAATAACATGTGAAAAATATATAACTTTTTAAAAAACAATCAGGAATAAATGAATTGGAAAACTTCCTTTATTAAATTTTTTTTCTAAGTTACTTAAAAACTGAAATGAAAAACGTCCAAAATCAATAATCATAAATGGCCAGTTCATTCTGAGTCCTGGCAGTACCAGCACACAAATAGTGGGAACTTTTCCTGTCCAACGAGTCCCTCACATTCCTCATGTACAAAGCGAAGGCATTGATTACAAAACCTCGTATCGAGTTGTCTATCAGACCTACACAAACGGCAATACCAGCTTTCACTTTTCTTCGTGAAATTTTGGAAGCCCATTGTTGTCAGCCTCAGTACTGACTTGTCAAGGAATGCTTTATTCGCTCTGGCTTCTGAATTATTTGCTGCCTGGCTACCCATCTTTTTTCTTATATATACTGGTTGATTTTTAAAAGTTTGAATAAATAACTTTAGTAAATAATTGTTAGGGTTACAAAGTATATTCATTGTTCTTTCATTTTGCGTTTGTTGGTTAGTTAAGTGGATAGATTTTAGTATTCTTGGGACCGCGGTGGCTGAACGGTTAGAATGCTCGCCTCCCACCAAGGCGAACCAGGTTTAATCGCCAGCCGGGTCACTCCGGATTTTCGCATGAGAGAATCGTGCAGGACGATGGTCAGCGGGTCTTCTCGGGGATCTCCCGTTTCCCCCGCTCCATCATTCCGGCGCTGCTCCATACTCACCTCGCTTCACCCTCAACGGCTCTCAATCCCATGATGTTAAGAGCCGCCCACATATCTTCACTGGTAGCATTACTTATTGAATTCCAAGTTTAGTGACAGTTTTATTCGAAAGGGTAAATATTCCGAACTGGGTATTTATCCCAGGGGAGAATTAAAAATGTAAGGAAATAAATAAAGACGTCCAGAGGAGATTTCTCTGTGATGAAGCACCCAAAAAAAAAAAAAAAAAAAAACCTGCAAGTGGGAAATAAATTATGCTATTTATTTTATTACAAACTGTTTTCGTTGGTTAATGAACTTTGCAGTTGCTAATTAATAGGCGTATCGTATTTGCACGCCACCGCGGAGTACACATTTGTTTACTTTTGCGCAGAAATTAAATATGGACTGAAGTAATATTAATGGCGGTCTCAAAATTGCGCTGTGTCAGGAGGTGACATGTCAGCATGAGTATCATGTCTGATGTCAGAATCACATGTGCTTCAACTTATAAGCCACAGATTCCTCCGTGATTACCCGAGCCTTCACGCCAATAATATGTACTGCACGTCAACGTAAACACGGCTTGTTTTCGATCATATGTATATTCGCGGTTTCTTCACACTTTTTGAATCGAACCTTTAAAAAAATCACACCATGTATGACGTGTTTGATTATTTCCCCAGATATCACAAGCGTTTTTTACTCGTGTTAAAACTATAAATACCTTATTTTTAGATAAACTAAATTTTTACTTACATTTTATCTATAAATTATAATATTTCATTTATACGTAATATTAATCAAATAGGATAAAAATGGGTGTTTGGAAATTCATAGTAAGAAGTAGTTCTTATGGTAAGTAATAGTATACAGGGTACGCATGAAGGCGGTGCGCTGTCCCTTTGGTGCAATTTTCTAGACTTGGTTAAGCTTTGAATGAGGCGGAGGAATATCCTGAAAGTAGAACTTCAGCAGGACTTAAAAAAAGTTGGAAGTGACCGTGCATGGTCTATAGATATAAGGGGAAGGAGAAACGAAACGAGACACCTTTCTACTTGGTTTTTGAGCGTTGAAGTGTCAGGTGGCGGCGAGGTCGTCGTGACTTGCTGCCGGAAGGCACTTATTACTTACGTGTAATGTGATTCCCAGCTTGCATCTCTCATTTCGCGGACGGGAACGGGGTGGTATAGTGGTCAGACTCCTAGCTTTCCAGCCAGGCAAACCGAGCTCGAGTACCGGCGTGGTCACTCACGGTTTCTCGCAAGTGGGAATCGTGCCGGACAACGCCTCTGGTCGGTAGGTTGTCTCGGGGATCTCCCGCTTCCTGACCCTTGCATTCCAGCGTTGCTCCATCCTCCCCTCGTTTCACCACAATTGACTCTCAAGAACACGAGCCGCCCATATCTCTCCACTCCACTCGTTTCCGGACGACACTGCGTCCTTTTTGTAATACCAGCACTCTAAAAAACACTTTCTTCTCTGAAAAAACATGATCTGTGGCCTCACACGCTATCTCGCATTACTGGTTTCTGCCTTAATCAGTTGTTTATGGACGCTTATTTTGAAAACTGTAACTTTACTTCTCTGACAATATGCATTAAGTTGTAGAAGCAACATACATTCTGTACTTACATCACGTAATTACCGTGTAATAATTGCAGCACGCAGCGAAGTACGTCAGGCTTGGGCACAAGCTTTTTCGCTACACCGGCGCTGCTCTGCGGACGCCGTATGCTTGGAACCCATTCGGCGACGTCACATTGACATCTGATCGGCATCTTGCGGGAATTTTTCCTTAGCCACTGAATTCCTCACCTAACGTCACCCATGCTTGCTAAGTATAGAGAATGCAGGTCCCCGAGCGGACAGCAAAATTAGTCCCGCTCGGAGTTTCTTACGCGCCTTCGTGGATGCGACTTGTGTTCGTTTCATGAACCATCATTGGCTGAAAATAACTTTTTTTCATGTATTCTTTGTGAGCATTTCTCTGTACTGAGTTGCCATAATTAGCGATACCCGAATTTCGCGAAGAGTTCCGCGCATGCTATACTTCAATACCCTACTTGCCCATAAGCAGTTTTCTCCTGTTAACTGATCGCTTGTCTTTGTTACAAGACGTTTTCCTATTCGACTGGCCAATCATAATTAGGTTCCTCCAAAAAATATACGTCTATGATTCGCGGGTAGACACTTAAGATGCGTAAAATCTCGATCGTCTAATCATGAACGTGGATCTGAGCAAAAGTGTTATGAAATGTAACTAGTCATGAAGTGTTTTCCCAAATATCAAGTGCCCCTTAACCATGCTCCATGAATATGGCCAGCTCTTTTTCGAGAGAAAATATTTATGATCAAGCTAGGCTTCAACGTCTTACGTGCATGCTTGCATATTTACTTTGGCTATTGGTTGCGTGATTGTGTGAGAAGAGGCGTGTCCTGCTCGATTGGACCAATCAGAATTATGTTGCGTTGACACTGAAGTCCGTGATTAGCTGGCAGAAACTTACGACGCTTGCGGGTTAAAGTCATCAAACCACGATATTGGTTCGCTGTATCCAAAGACACTGTTTTCGGCCTNACTTTGGCTATTGGTTGCGTGATTGTGTGAGAAGAGGCGTGTCCTGCTCGATTGGACCAATCAGAATTATGTTGCCTTGACACTGAACGTCCGTGATTAGCTGGCAGACACTTACGACGCTTGCGGGTTAAAGTCATCAAACCACGATATTGGTTCGCTGTATCCAAAGACACTGTTTTCGGCCTTTTTCCACGAGACCACTGTTAGTGGAATCCCTTATTAGGACATGCTTGCTGAGTGGTTGTTTCCTCAGTTAGAAGAGGCGGCGAAGGACTTCATTTTCCAGCAGGATGGTGCACCACCCCATTGGCACCTAGCTGTTCGCGGAAACCAGAACGAGACGTTGCTGCAACACTGGATTGGTCGAGGAGCAGCTGGTGACCACAAGAAGCCCGCATCTTACCCCTAGCGATTTTTTCCTATGGTAGGTACGTAAAGGATCAAGTGTTACGTCCACCATTGCCGGCTAACATTGATGACTTCAAAACGAGAATTACGGATGCCATCGAAACCGTAACACCGGACATGCCGACAAGAGTGTGGGACGAGTTTGATTATTGCGTATATGTCTTTCGGGCCGCTCAAGGGGGTCACAATGAACATTTATGAATGCATGGTAAACAAACTTCACGGTAACACGGTTCATTTGATTGGTCAATCAAGGCTGTATGTTGTTTGGTTTTGATATTATAGACTTTCAAAGTTGAAGTATTCTCTTATACTCAACTAGCTAACACTGCCACGCGTGATGTGGCATAAAAGATTTTGTTTCTATTCATTTCTGTGAAATTAATTAAAATAAGTATATGTATTTTAAAAATCTTTATTATTGAAGTACTTGTTTGTATACAATGTTTTTAGTTTTACCATCTTCCGCGCGTATGAATAAGTTGTGTGGTTTAATTACTCTAGAACATGACATANCTAAAACACGACACATACAATTGGCCGTGGGAAAAACATTCTGTTTCTAAATATATTCCGCACATTTGCAGTGACTGCCCTTGAGGTGTATTTATTGTCATTGCAAATGCCAATCAGACTAGAAACTGTGTACTTTTAAACTGAAAGGGAATTTCTGATGGAATAAATGGAATTCTGGGAAGAAGCACATCTTCTCCTTTGAAATCACCTTTCAAGATGGTAGCATTTATAGTATTGCTCATTATTTTTTTTATTGCAAAGCGTGAGCCGTTGCAAAGTTTTGGTTTATTGATGTTACGAAGTAAAATTATTGGCACTTCTATTTTCAATATTAATATATGTGGAGGCAATCCTGTAACATCAAGCGAATTTCTAATTTCTGGCGGATAATTTACCGCTTCATTTTCGTGTAATGTTACATCCACAGATTTGTATGTGACATGTTCGCTTGTCGATAAGTATCAGCATATATATAAGTATCGATATATAGATATATCGAGCACTGACGTACTTATAAGTATCGATATATCGTTCTTATATAAAAAATATAGATCTGTTGCTAGGTTGCGACTTTACATTGTTGTCATTGCATTGTTGACTATGGGTGCTTCCTGACGCGAAAGCATGGTAAAAATTCGCTTTTTGCAGATTTAAGTACCTTTACAGGTAATGCATATAAAAAAGAGAGGTGTACAAACATTCGTGGGAACGATATAAATGTTTATAAAAAAACGGAATGAAAATCGGTTGACTTTTTCTGAAGTTACACGCGTCCGAACAAACGGACACAAGGTTTTTATATAATTGATCTGTATGTTCGTTCCTACTAGAGTTAGACATTTTTAGCAAATTTTTTAAACGATTTACATCAACCAACAATGCTCTTCCCGATTTTCTGTTGGAATCGCATTACTTTAATTTCGGGATNTTTTTAAACGATTTACATCAACCAACAATGCTCTTCCCGATTTTCTGTTGGAATCGCATTACTTTAATTTCGGGATGAATCTACGAAACCCCTCGCCTACAGCGGAATACCTTGAGACAGGTGAAATGGCTTAAACAATTAAAACCGGGCAGGAATATGCCATGGCCACCATTCGCTTTAAGTGATATCGGTTAACTAAGTAAAACAAAAATCAGGACAGTTTAAAGGAGAGCGAGTACAGTGGTTATCGTTGCGCTGCCTGCCATGAATTGTTGGTATGAGAGCATAGTTAAAACTTTACATTTGTTAAGATTAATATGTACATANTTGCGCTGCCTGCCATGAATTGTTGGTATGAGAGCATAGTTAAAACTTTACATTTGTTAAGATTAATATGTACATAATTAGAGCGTAATATATCTCTCTTTAAACACATCTGTTATGTTTACTCGGCTGTGAAATGTTTATTTAGTTTTGAATTTAATCAAACACAATTTTCATGTATGTTAATAAGCGATGCCAGATTCAATACGTTTCAGTGGAATACTTCTGCAGTTATTATATGCAGGATAAGTATGAAAATCACCGTCATATTACCTCGGCATATTCCGTATAAAAAATAAGTTGGAAGCATTATTACGACATATAGTCGCCGATTGGGGTAGGTAGGGCTAAGAACTAAGAAACATATTTATTGTAAATAGACCTCTTATAAAAGTATTTGAAACTGAACANGCACCTAGCTGTTCGCGGAAACCAGAACGAGACGTTGCTGCAACACTGGATTGGTCGAGGAGCAGCTGGTGACCAGGCTCTTCATCACTAGCCCCCAAGAAGTCCGGATCTTACCCCTAGCGATTTTTTTCCTATGGTAGGTACGTAAAGGATCAAGTGTTACGTCCACCATTGCCGGCTAACATTGATGACTTCAAAACGAGAATTACGGATGCCATCGAAACCGTAACACCGGACATGCCGACAAGAGTGTGGGACGAGTTTGATTATTGCGTATATGTCTTTCGGGCCGCTCAAGGGGGTCACAATGAACATTTATGAATGAATGGTAAACAAACTTCACGGTAACACGGTTCATTTGATTGGTCAATCAAGGCTGTATGTTGTTTGGTTTTGATATTATTGACTTTCAAAGTTGAAGTATTCTTTTGTACTCAAGTAGATAACACTGCCACGCGTGATGTGGCATAAAAGATTTTGTTTCTATTCATTTCTGTGAAATTAATTGAAATAAGTATATGTATTTTAAAAATCTTTATTATTGAAGTACTTGTTTGTATACAATGTTTTTAGTTTTACTATCTTCCGCGAGTATGAATAAGTTGTGTGGTTTTCCTACTCTAAAACACGACACATACAATTGGCCGTGGGAAAAACATTCTGTTTCTAAATATATTCCGCACATTTGCAGTGACTGCCCTTGAGGTGTATTTATTGTCATTGCAAATGCCAATCAGACTAGAAACTGTGTACTTTTAAACTGAAAGGGAATTTCTGATGGAATAAATGGAATTCTGGGAAGAAGCACATCTTCTCCTTTGAAATCACCTTTCAAGATGGTAGCATTTATAGTATTGCTCATTATTTTTTTTAATTGCAAAGCGTGAGCCGTTGCAAAGTTTTGGTTTATTGATGTTACGAAGTAAAATTATTGTCACTTCTATTTTCAATTTTAATATATGTGGAGGCAATCCTGTAACATCAAGCGAATTTCTAATTTCTGACGGATAATTTACCGCTTCATTTTCGTGTAATGTTACATCCACAGATTTGTATGTGACATGTTCGCTTGTCGATAAGTATCAGCATATATATAAGTATCGATATATAGATATATCGAGCACTGACGTACTTATAAGTATCGATATATCGTTCTTATATAAAAAATATAGATCTGTTGCTAGGTTGCGACTTTACATTGTTGTCATTGCATTGTTGACTATGGGTGCTTCCTAACGCGAAAGCATGGTAAAAATCAGCTTTTTGCAGATTTGAGTACCTTTACAGGTAATACATATAAAAAAGAGAGGTGTACAAACATTCGTGGGAACGATATAAATGTTTATAAAAAAACAGAATGAAAATCGGTTGACTTTTTCTGAAGTTACACGCGTCCGAACAAACGGACACAAGGTTTTTATATAATAGATCTGTATGTTCGTTCCTACTAGAGTTAGACATTTTTAGCAAACTTTTTAAACGATTTACATCAACCAACAATGCTCTTCCCGATTTTCTGTTGGAATCGCATTACTTTAATTTCGGGATGAATCTACGAAACCCCTCGCCTACAGCGGAATACCTTGAGACAGGTGAAATGGCTTAAACAATTAAAACCGGGCAGGAATATGCCATGGCCACCATTCGCTTTAAGTGATATCGGTTAACTAAGTAAAACAAAAATCAGGACAGTTTAAAGGAGAGCGAGTACAGTGGTTATCGTTGCGCTGCCTGCCATGAATTGTTGGTATGAGAGCATAGTTAAAACTTTACATTTGTTAAGATTAATATGTACATTATTAGAGCGTAATATATCTCTCTTTAAACACATCTGTTATGTTTACTCGGCTGTGAAATGTTTATTTAGTTTTGAATTTAGTCAAACACAATTTTCATGTATGTTAATAAGCGATGCCAGATTCAATACGTTTCAGTGAAATACTTCTGCAGTTATTATATGCAGGATAAGTATGAAAATCACCGTCATATTACCCCGGCATATTCCGTATAAAAAATAAGTTGGAAGCATTATTACGACATATAGTCGCCGATGGGGGTAGGTAGGGCTAAGAACTAAGAAACATATTTATTGTAAATAGACCTCTTATAAAAGTATTTGAAACTGAACANGGGGTAGGTAGGGCTAAGAACTAAGAAACATATTTATTGTAAATAGACCTCTTATAAAAGTATTTGAAACTGAACAGTGGCATTCAGGATAATGTGTAGTTGGACGGATATTTGCAATCACTGCAAAATCTGCCTCTAGCATTAAAATTTTCATCTAGAAAAAAAGGTTTGTATCCCTCTTACATAAATGTCTGTGATGTCGAAGCTCAAAAGATTTTCCAGTGACAAATTATGGATGAGCAAGTTTAAATTAACGAAAAAGTTAATCTTGTGACTCTGTGAACTGTCCGTTGAAGTTGATGGTTGACACATTCATCACCTCCTTGGAAGTACGATACGTTGTGTGTAATGGTGTTTCTTACCTCTCTGTTGCAGCAACGTAGTGGCTTCGACATTTCTTCATGAATTCTTCGCAAACGGCGGTGTTTAGAGTGAAGACGTCAAACGAACTCCGTCTTTAATTTTAACGTGCTCATTCGTAGTTTGCCACTGAGAAAAAAAAACCAATCAAGCTTCGGCATCACCGTTATTTATGCGACAACAAGGTCGCAGCCCTTATTTTCTTTATTGCGTAATTTTATGGCAGTGAGCAGTTTTTCAGTGGTTGCAGTTTTTCCTGGAAAAACACATTATCCTGAATATCAATGTTCCATTTCAAGTAATTTCTGTAAAATTTGCAACAATTATGTGTTTCAACTCCGTCTTATAGGTAGAGTTCTTTCATTATGAGGTATCTTCGACCATAGGTGCAACTATGTTTCCGACTTTTTTTTATAAAGAATATGCAGGCGGAGTTTTTCGGCGTTTTTCAGACACGTCCTGTATGTTTCACAACACAACTCTAAGTTTAATACGTGTCTTAGTAACTAATAAATGTTGGGAATGTTAAGGTGCTTCTACTCATTTTTTTTTAATATTGTATGAACTCTTCGGCTTACCAGCGGAAAAATAAAAAGTTTCTAATAATTGCCACAGTCGCTAAATTCTTTGCAGTATTTTGAGGCTCGTACGATTTTACGTAACTCTTTTACTATTGTGGGCTAAATGTATGGTGGTGAAGAATAAACGGAAGGCAATAATCAATTTTCATTAATGGGCCTAGCAGGACGTAAGCGAATCGGCGCTGTTGAGTAATCTAATGTATGTGATTTCCTTCTCTTAATAACACTAGTAGTTAAGGACAAACGAAAATTATTCCATACTCATACCGCTGTCACTTATCTTTGTAATGGAGAATTAAAGCAGTGTAGTTTCACACAAGCAGACGCAATACGCCATAAACATATGTAATTTCAAAGTGATATAAATTATTTAACACATCACAAATACGACAAATAACTACAGTGAAGAAAAATCGCTGTTTTAAAATTTTTTGAGTAAGGTAATTAATTTAAAATTGATATAAAATAATAATTTTCATTTGGAAAATAAATTAGTATAAATCTGACACTGTCCAGTTTGATAGGAAAAGCCTGTTCAAAGTTTCTCAAAACACATTTATATTTATCTTATGTTTCCCCGGGGATTGGGCTAGTTAACCACTACTCGTTAATGGTGATAAGATTTAAAAAATCAGTGTTTAAGAGAAAATTTAATAAGAAACGTACATAGGCAGTTGTTTTAATTTTCAATGCGCATAGATAAAATAATTTTTATTTGTCATAGATCATTAGCATGCTGGTAAATCATCGTATCAGTTACCACTGGAACGTTCTGTATGAATCTTTGAAAAATATGAAAATAGGTTTAAGCTTCGATTGCACATTTCACAATCATTTTCAAATAGTGATGTTCCACACTCACGTGTTTTAAGAATTGTGAAATTAAAAGCTCACTGCCCCGACGATTGATGTTGCAGTCAATGCCATCATCAGTCATGACAGGGATTTATTTCTGGGGTACGCCAACCGATAAACGTTGAAAATTAATTTTAAAAATGCGTTCGAGTGTATCTCCTCATTTCCCCAAGCACAAAACAATTTAAATCCACACCTCTCATAAAATAGAACACCTGCAGCTACGTTGGGCAGCCATTCAATTTTAATATTAAGGAAGCCTTAACTCATGGTGAGCTGCTTAAAGCTGATTTAGATCGAAAGTGAAACCCTGGTAATTAACATTCAGAAACTTCACAAGAATAGACCAAATATAAAAATTACCGACATATTCACATGTACGTACTATAAAAGCTGCTTTATATTTTCATTTGAGATAAAGGAAAATCTATTACCATCAAAAATCTAAAACGGAAATTAAAAAATTAAAATAATCTTTCTTAGTGCAATAAATAAGGTTACCGTTAAATTGCAAGATTTTTTATTAACCTTAACAAAAATGCTGAATTTCCTATAAAAAGATAGGCGGGGCCAAAATCCACAATATTGTTAACCTTTGGGGCTTCTGTAATAAGCCCTAAGAAAAGAAACAATATTTAAAAATTCCAAGAACAAATAAAACAATATAAATTAAAAAACATAATATGGACACTAATACAAGTATTACATGAATGTTATTACCTTCACTACGGACGTTTAATAACATAAATATATTCTTCTTTTGTTTTCAAAATGATTTCATTGATAATTAAATGTATTTCAGTGCCGTGCATAGTACGGAAATTGTGATATCGTCACAAACAAAAACACTTTGACAAAACAGTAGTTTATATAAAAATCAAAGAAACGAACAACCTATGGTGCTCTTGTCATTCCTTCTATAAATTTTTTACATTAAAATACGAATAAAATTATTTTGTGACACCCACAAAACATTTTCCTGCTCCCAAACCTTTTTTTTCTCTTCTGTTGATGTGGACAGGCTTCCTCTTTGATAGGTATAAAATGTGGTTTCACAAGAGCATATCTAATTAAATTCATGTCTGCCTTACGTCAGGTTTTAACAATGTGTTAAAATTTTTGTTTCACGGCAGATGACATCTACAGTGATTCGTTAATTGCAACTGTGTTCCTCCTGTCACGTTCTTTGTAACGAAAAATAACATAAAATGCCGGAAGACCAACATTATTTTTTTTTATTTCTTCACCCGCAAAAACTAAGTTTGTTACAAAAATTCAAGATGCCTGATTTTGGTGTTGCGATAATTGTCTAGAAATGCGAGCATTATACTGAGCATTGTTTTTATAATAATATAAATTTGCGTCATCAGACTCCGAGAAACCGCAAGATAACAACGTGAGACAGATGCGTGAAAATACGCAGTGCAAGTGCAGCGATGATAATCTTACCACACTCTCCCAGGATTTGATCACTGGAAATCAAGCTTGTGAACGTGTTCATTGCAATCGCAGCAGCCGTGCAGTGTCAAGAGTACGCAGAAATTGTAATAGTTATTCTCGATAAATAATTCATGAGACGAAAATGCATCGTCGGATAAGTGCTGTTTACGACAACCGCGAGAATGATGCNGCATCGTCGGATAAGTGCTGTTTACGACAACCGCGAGAATGATGCTGGAAAATTAGATAAGAGTGCAGAATGAAGCTATTTGTAGCGCCCGAATTCCGAGCTGTTCTCTGAAGGCCACGGTGAACAATTGCCGGCGTGAATGACTACAGGCTACTTAATATTATTCATATTATTTATAAATGTGTTGAAATCCAAGATTGATTCAAGTCGATCTGTTACTAATAAATCTCGTCGAGGAAAGATTGGTCACGATATTGCCCGGTTAATGATTAACGAATTGCTTCCTAGATCAGAACGTTAGGTGTTATCTACGGGCGAAACAGCAGGAAACCCTAAAACGACTGGTTAATCAGCTGCTCCTATATCTTCCACCGCCACCCAACCCTCCCTCCTCGTATCGAAACACGCCCGAAAACCCCTCCTCCCCAGGACCGACCTACCACTTTAGCCGAAGTAAACAGGTTGCCGTGAACACTTGGCCTCGCCAAGTCTGGCGTTAACTCGAGCCCACCCATCCCCTCACCCTTCCCATTTTCCATCCCCGCTAACACCCTCGCCCCTCCCTCACGGCAAGTTGGCAGCTTCCGCCAAGTGGCCTGGAAAATTACCTCCCCGCGCGTTGCCAAATTTC
>NQII01004657.1:80724-117945 GCA_002778355.1 Clitarchus hookeri
CGCAACCACCCCTACCTCTTCCCTTCCCCACTGCAAACCCCCGCGACGCACCCCGCATTTCCCGCCAAAAACCCCTTTCCGTCCCAGCGCCGCCCGAACGCGCCATATGTGCCGAACAGCACGGTCGTGAATAACACTGCGGCGAAAGGGGGGGATATTCGTGCACCCGTTCGCGTCGCGGATGAATAATGCAGGAAGCCGCTCGCGCAGGAATAAATCCGCGCCGAAGATGACTTCTTCATTGAACGCCGCCGATGCGGCTGTGTGACGCGGTGCCCCACCGCACGTGGAGGAATTGCCGAAATATATATATATTTTTTTTCCCCCGTCGCCGTTTTCCGTTTCTTGGTCGGGTGCGGTGCATTCGTATGGTGACGTAAAAACCAAACGCAAATAAACTAATACGAGGGAGGAGATATGAATTATCCGGCTTACATTCAAGCGTTATTAAACAGATCTGTCTGCATGGAAGTAAGCGAACTGTATATAATATATTTTTAATTTCCCAAACTCTACCTTCATTCTTGAAAATTATGGTTGGAAAATCTTGTGCCCTAGATTAATTTGAAATATGTGAGGTACCATTCGCAAAAAAAATGAATAACAAAGAGGAGAGAGAGAAAGAAGAATTCTAAACCCACCAGAGGCCCAACAATTAGTGATGAGATGAGCATTCATCTGCCCTCGGGCAAGCGTGTTCAAAGCGTGCGGATGTATGCGGGCTTGTGTAAGCGGGCAGCTGTCCGTCGCGGGAAAATGCCCAACGTCCATATTCCAGNGCGCAGGAATAAATCCGCGCCGAAGATGACTTCTTCATTGAACGCCGCCGATGCGGCTGTGTGACGCGGTGCCCCCACCGCACGTGGAGGAATTGCCGAAATATATATATATTTTTTTTTCCCCCGTCGCCGTTTTCCGTTTCTTGGTCGGGTGCGGTGCATTCGTATGGTGACGTAAAAACCAAACGCAAATAAACTAATACGAGGGAGGAGATATGAATTATCCGGCTTACATTAAAGCGTTATTAAACAGATATGTCTGCATGGAACTAAGCGAACTGTATATAATATATTTTTAATTTCCCAAACTCTACCTTCATTCTTGAAAATGATGGTTGGAAAATCTTGTGCCCTAGATTAATTTGAAATATGTGAGGTACCATTCGCAAAAAAAATGAATAACAAAGAGGAGAGAGAGAAAGAAGAATTCTAAACCCACCAGAGGCCCAACAATTAGAGATGAGATGAGCTTTCATCTGCCCTCGGGCAAGCGTGTTCAGAGCGTGCGGATGTATGCGGGCTTGTGTAAGCGGGCAGCTGTCCGTCGCGGGAAAATGCCCAACGTCCATATTCCAGNAGCGTGCGGATGTATGCGGGCTTGTGTAAGCGGGCAGCTGTCCGTCGCGGGAAAATGCCCAACGTCCATATTCCAGTCATGCATCTCGTGTTCCCGACGAAACTGTGTTTGTGGGCGACTGAAGTTTCCTTTCCAGCTTTGTCGGACTCATGCTGTGCATATTCGCGAGTTGCGTAGCAATGCCAAATGTTCTATTTCTGTCTTCTTATTCCATACACACCGCGTCTCACAAAAGAGGCATTCTTTGAACTATTCAATAAGTCGAGGAGTATCTTGTGCTTTCTAGCTAGTAGCCGTTGAGACCAAATTCATCGAGCTAACCGCGCTGTTGTAGATTCGACGCATGCGATTGGAGAGCTACGACACAACTGCAGGTGGTTGGCCGGAACACCGATGTCAGTCGCAGCAGGAAATTTAATATGTAGCTCTCGCTCACCAGCGGTGTGCGAATTAACTGGGAAAAGAAGGGAAAAGGGCGAGGGATGCCAGGAAAATTCCCCCCTCCCATAATTTGTTTCCCATAGATAATATATCAAAAATGATTTCCCTACCAGATGAAGTGATTTACTTCCCTGAAGAGTAATAAAAATGCACGATGGCTCACGAGACGAATAATTTCCACGCACAAATTTCATATCAGTGAAGCTTCGTGCCTACTTCGTATAGAAAGTACTGGCTGGAAAACACGCCAAGCCACAGATGACCAGGATATACTGACTTTCAAATGCAAGGTTTTCAGTGCAGCGATAAGTTTTCTGTCACCATTGGTATCGTCGGGCACAGATTTGACAAACGAAAAACTACAGTTTGTTTATGACATATAAGCTAGTAGGTTACATATTTCCACCACCAGATATCAGTCACTTTGCTGAAAAAAAAAAAGCCTAATCTCGTATAGTCTCGAGTTCACTATATAAACCTTAAATTCGCACCCTGCACACCGGTATATACATGGCCGTGGTTTTATTCGCAGTCGGGATACAGGAAAACCATGCAACGGTGTGCGAAATGTATGCGGGCAGTTTGCGTAGGGGCGTGTAAAGCATTCCACCTACAGCCCACACTCAGTCGTTATACGCCTCGCATGGAACTGACTTATTGTACACACGCAGGTAAATACTGGTGAGTACTCGCCCTTAGGATGCTTTTCCCCGAGGAAGAGACCTTTGGTTTCCAACCAGCAAATTGTAATTGCTCCGAGGAAACTCCCACGCCACAACAGTTTACGCAATATACCCCAAATAATTGAGTTTGGTTTCGAGATTTTGGGAGAATGTAGCGACCAGGAAGCTCCAATGAGAATAAAGTTATGTGGAGATATGGCAGCGGCGGAATACTGTTGTTGAATACACGGAAGTACCCCCGCACCCCTACTCCCAAGAAAACCCTACTGTTAACGGCAACCTGCGCCACGCTTATAACACGGTAACATACAGTATGACTTCTAGGTATCACATCTTACGCATTTCTTCAAATAAGTGTTGAAAACTGATTGAAGTGTGACTTTAAATCACAATAATTCGAAGTTCCCACTCTCCCATTACTAACAGGAGTATGAAGGACTACACAACTTTCCGAAAATGACTGACGCTCTATAAAGGCTGCGGTTAAAAACAAAAATAATTTACTCATGTTTTAAGTGCAAGTATTTAATCTTATCCTCTATGTAACTCATAATTCCACACCCTGTCTGGAAAAATCTAATTCATAAATGGAAAGATGCACTGCAAAAATAACAGTAGCTACTGTTCACGCAGTCACACGAAGTTCGTCATTAAGTTCTTTGTATCTTCTAGAACGTTGAGAGCCAAACGTGTCGTAGGAAAGCTGTTCACGTAGTATCCTATGTTTAAACATGCTTGTGTTTCTTCTGAGGGCGGATAACTGATGGCAAATATTTTCATACTATTATAAAGATATTAATTGTGAGCATTTATATGATCACGGCAGCTTTACCGAAAGTAACTCGTAACCGTCTTGCATGTCATCTAGTTTTTAATGTCCTTGTGATGGCACGCACGTTTGACATTGCTGTTGGTCTTCTTCTCATACCTACAATGTGTTATCTGGGAAATATTTTTTGTAGATTATTACATAGTTTGGGCTAGAACATCTTCCGTTAATTAAGTGAAGCATTAATAGCAACGGGTGGTTTCATTTTTAATTTACAATTAACACATTAATAACTTATCTCATTTTCTCGGCAACACACGTTTCCAGAAGACCTAGTAAGTTTTGTGCATCACACGAAAGCAGCAATGTTCCTGTGGCAGTATTTGACGTTTTTACCACATATACAATACAGATTATCGATCGGTAAATGTAACACTCTTTTTTTTTAAATGTTCACAGCACACACAACTTTTTTGTGGAAATATATTAAAAACTAATATGTGTGATTTCCAACGAATTTTATAACGTAATTTTTCCTCTTTAGAAAGATCGCTTTAATGAAGCTAAGTATTGCGGCTATTTTCGATACACTCTCACTCTTTAAGGGGTTTTGTAGGCCTGTATTTTTATATAGACATTCACGAGGCATCTGAAAGATTGTTATGGTAACGTTTTGAGTGAAAGAATACCATTTTGCTCTCATAGATACATATTTACGCCGTAGTTGTCACTATTTGAATACAGCACGGAATAGCTCTTCAGGTGCGCTTAGTGTACACTCTGAAATATAGTTTAATTTCAAGAGTGATTGCTGATCTTGCTCGCAACAGTCATTATTACAGAAAAGTATATTCGTGTTACTTGAAATGCACTGTACCTATTTTTAAAATAATTCGACAAGTCAAAAATACGTTTCGATTATCCGAAGTTACGTAAATATGTTTAATGTTGGTACTGTATATCGCAATAACTCATTTTACTTTTCAAATTTTATCCCGGGTTACTTTACTGATTATATCCTATTAGATTTTATAACCATAGATACAACTTCCTTGGCTTCCTCTTAACACATTCATGATTAACTACTGGACTGATTCCAAGATAACTCAAAAAATATTAATGTGATGTTGCGGAAGAGAGGGTTAAGTCAAAATTTTTCGTTTGAGTCAAGTCCAGGAATAGGTAGCCGTAGATTAAATGGTTACTCTTGCATGTGTGACCTGCGATATGCGATATTGTCAAAAAAACCCGGAAGTGGTCAGTGATACGCCATACAATCATACCATTCAAAACAGTAATAAAATTGTATTTTATTAAATGTTTTTTATTTTGCCTAAATCGAATAATTTTTTTTTTGTTAGAGGAGAATGAATTTCTGCTGGTCCTGGGTGAATAAAGGGAGGGAGGAGGTAAAAGAGTTCACCAAAATAAAGTCACTGATTTGGTGACAACTCGGTTGATGTCTTATTTGCAATACGAGTTATGTTTATTGCAGTTACAAGGTATTAAACTTAAATTAGTTGTGATGGCCAGACAGTATAAATCTTTCAAACCATCAGTATTACGATGTTTAATATAACCGTAAACACTATTTTCAAGTCTTACATTAAAAAAAACAATAAAGCGGTAGTCAATTTATATCGAAGAATTGAGGTAGAGTTTTATATCTAAGTCAAGATTTCGAGTGGAGTGCAGTGAAGTGGAAAGATTTGGGCAGCTCTTAACTTAGAGGTTTTAAGAGCTGGTGAGGGTGAAGCGAGATGAATATGCAGTAACGCCGGAGTGCAAAGGTGGGGGAAACGGGAGATCTCCGAGTAACCTTCTGACCAGCGGCATCGTCCGACACGATACCCACGTGGGAAAATATGTGAGCTACCCCGCCGGAAAAAGAACCCGGTTCGCCTAAGTGAGAGAAGAGTGGTCTGGCCACTACACCACCGCTGCCACAAAGATTTTTTTAAGTTCTTTGAGATTCACGATACAAACTTTCAAAGAGCATGCGTTTAGTCGCATAACTGCAATCTTCTACACATACTTGTGTCAGGAAAATGGTTTTAAATGATTTCTTAGTACAATTTTACCCTTTTGGCTTCAACGAAAAAGTCGTGCTACAAATAAATAGGGTTTTTCAAATAAATAGCGGGTTGACGTGTACGAGAAATTTTGTAGGCGGATATATGAACTCTAATCGACGTAATGCAGTTGTTGTCAGTAGTAGGAAATAGAGAGTTCACGCGAATCTGAATGCTGGATGGGGAGCCGGGGCGCCACAGCAGGCCTTATTGTATGACATCACTCGGCAACCACCTGCTCTGTCATTCCTCATCCACTTAAATTTCCTTTTCCCCCTCTGAATTTCCCTTTTTTCCTTCAGGAATTTATCTTTTTTCCCTCGCGCTCTATCATTCCCTCTCGGCACTACATGCCTTGCATTCCAATCCGTTTTCTCCCGCTCTTTCATTCCGATGTAATTTTTTTCTCGTGCCTCTCGTCCGTTCTATCTCTTGGTGAGAGAAAAAGGCGGGGGAGGGGTGGGGGAGGGCGTTTCTCACAATCCTCCTGGTCTTCTTAATATTTCTCTATTGTGTTTTTTTATTTCTCTCGTATCCTCTCATTCCTTCCTGCCTCCCGTCCATTCCAACCATCGAGGGTTTCTCTCATATTCTTTCCAGTCTCCGTTATTTTACATCTCGCCCCAGCCCCCTCTCTGGCTTTTCATGCCAGCCGCTATATTTGATTCTCTCACCCGCAAGTGTGTTTGAAGTTCTAGAGTTACCGGCTCAGAGCGTTGGTATCGACGCGGCCATTTTGTGCATGTGAGTTGGCTCACTCGTCACCTACAGAGGCGCGCTAGCATCGGGGAAGTGATTTCAAATAGCAGCCGACAGGAGCGCTTAGAATTTTTTAGATGTTTCGGAACTTAAATAATGCAGGAGGCATGCGGGATCGTTCCGACACCTCTTGGGTCGCCAGTAAGGCGTCTTGACACCACAACAGCCATTACAGGAGATCTGTTAAGAGAGAAAATAGCATTAATACGTGTATCGGCCTACATACTCGTCGGATAATAAAAGTTCCATCGAGAAAAAAAATGACATTGCACGGTTATGAGAAGAACAACATTAAGTAATTTTATCGGCCTGTGCACTCACCAGACAATAAACTTGTAATCGCGTGCCGGTGAGGTTTTCTCATACTACTTCTGGATTCGTCTATGCTAATGTCGCCGATTGTGAATACGCGGGCACCTGGCTGATGGCTGGGGACGAGCTGGTGATGTTTTCTCATATCTCATATTCCTTCCAAACTCGCCTATGCTAATGACGTTAATTGTGAATATGCTAATATCTCACACATCAATGACCACCACCAGGCTGCTGGGTGGTGACGAGGGCACAAACTGGCGATGTTATATCATATTCCGTCTGGATTCCCCTATCTTCATTGAACGGTTAGGAGAAGAAATAAAGTAAATACTCGCATCGGGCTACATACTCACCAGTCAATAAACTTGCTATCGCGAAAAAAAGGAGGACGTTTAATGTCGAATTTACACATTGGAAAAAATTGCAGGCACCGCGCGCGCACACACACACATTATATGTCTAAAATTTTTACTTTAATAACCGCGCTCACCATCTGACTGCTGGATGGGGACGAAGGTACGAGCTTTCATTCATGCAGGGTTTTTTCGTATTCTTTCTGGATTCGCCTATGCCAATGACGTCAATTATGAATACGCTAATATCTCACACAATAATCACCAACACCAGGCTGCTCGCTGCGGACTTGTGGACAGCCTGGCATACGCGCGGGTTAGCTCATATTCCTTATGGTCTCCTCTCACCTGGCGTCCTGGCACGGACGAGTCGCATGCTCTGTCATTCCACCTGCGCGACCGGAGTGAAGCCTGCCCACGCACACTAACTTACGCGCGCGCGTCAAGTATGTCCTAAACCCACTTATAAGCATAGTTTTCTGTGATTCCCGAACTATTTAAGATACAGCCACCAAACTCATAACATAGTCATCAACCCCGACGACAAAATGGACCACTGGGTCAAGTATGCTCAAAGCCTTCATATAAGAATAGTTGCCTGAAATTTCCTAACTGTTCAAGATACAGCCACTAAATTCATAACATAGGCAACTCCACAGACGATGAAAAGAACCCCAGGGCAAGTAGGCCTTAAGTTCTCTTTTACTGGAATAGTTGGCTGTTATTTCCGAACAGTTTAAGATATAGTCACCAAATTCATAACAATGATATTACCCCCGACCACGGACAAGGCCGCCGCGTTTAGCACTCCCTAAACCCACTTATAAGCACAGTCGCCCACTATTTCACAACCACCGAAGCTATATGCACCAAAATCATATCATAAACATCACCTCTGATGAAGAACAGAGTGGTTGAGTAAAGTAAAATTTAAGCTATCTTATAAGTATAGTCGACTGCCATCTCCCATATACTGAAGCTACAAGCGCCAAATTCATAACATAGACATCGCTACCGACAGCGAACAGGATGGTATTGCAAGTACGCCCAAACTCTTCGTATGATCATGGTTGGCTACCATTTCCCACCCACCGAGGCAATAGTCATCAAATTCATAACATAGGCTTCACTTCCGACGACGTAAGCACCGCAGGGTCAAATAAACATTAGCCTTTCTTATAAGCATAGCTGACTGCCATTTCACACCAATAGAAGCTATTGTCACCAAATTCCTATCATAGGCATCACCTCCGATGACAAACAGGGTGGTAGGGACAGGTACACCTTATACCCTCTTATAAGCATAGTTGCCAGGCATTTACCACCCACCGAAGGTACGACCACCAAATTACATATTGCAAACATCACTTCCGACTGCAATCAAGGGGATGAGGGTATGTATGCCTTAATCCCTATTATAAGCATAGTTGTCAGTATTTACAAACATCTGGAGTTCGGGAACATGTAAGAACCATCTATGCATGTAAAGAAACTAAAGGTATACATACAAGTGTGTCTCAAAGTTACCATTGCATGTAGGGATGTAGGGTCTGAAATAGCACGCACATACACATCGGCCTGTCATCGCCGTTGTCATCAGCCCCCGCAGGTGTCTACCAACTTGGATCCCCCTCAGCGACAGCTAGCCTCCTTCGCCAACCGACATCTAGGCTGTATATATACATGTACAAATATATGCAGAAATAAACGTTACCCCAACAATAAATTGTATGCGGAAAAACCGAGATATATACAAATGTGCTGCATGCATGATGTATATAGTTGTGGGTAACTGTACAATACATATATAGTAATACAAACAAACACCACCAGTCCTTCACAAGGTTTGGCGGCCCGAGGTATAGCTAGCATGGACAACCCTTAACAGCCAGTTATATATTGAAAACTAAAGGGGTATAGAATTTAACCGATAACACGAAATAAGAAGTCGCAATTTACATTAAAACATGTACACATTAATACAAATAAACACATTCAGCCTTACGTGAGGGTCAGGGAAACCAATTGTAAAATATATTAAACCATCCTGTACATGAAAAATAAGTCACATAATAAATAATAAAGAGCTCGCATATACACAAGTACATCACAAGCATGAGGCTGTAACGAGTCACAATACTTAAAAAAAAATACCCATAGGAGCCACATGCCATAATAGTGATAGCAGTATTGCTATCACACCAAGAAATTTAGTAAAAACTGGAAGGCATGCCAACATGAGAAAAAAACAAATGATCACAAGGACCAACCTTAAAAATGACTACAATGCGTCAAGTGTGATAATATGCGACTTGTAAAGACTGTATTCCTTTGCTTCACACAAAACAATATACATTTTAAACCATTAGCCGTGCAAGAGAGACATCACTGCTACACGCTGATGCAAACAGATATATAAAAAAAAAATATAAAAGCATATAGTTATAAGCATTTAACAACCAGTGTATATTTCGCAAGCATCAAGCACTGTATGTCACGTTAGCAAAAAAAAAAAAAAAAAGTTAAGCTGAGAAGTACAGGAGGAGCGACATGGTGAACAATGCTACACACTGATTCAAACAGATATAAAAACAAAATGTAAAGGAAAATAGTTATAAGCACTTACCAACCAGGGAAATCGCATATTNAATTTAAGCTGAGAAGTACAGGAGGAGCGACATGGTGAACAATGCTACACACTGATTCAAACAGATATAAAAACAAAATGTAAAGGAAAATAGTTATAAGCACTTACCAACCAGGGAAATCGCATATTACACCAGCTTCAGCTGCTGGATGCTGTGTGTTAAACTATGCTCGACAAGACGAGGCCATCCTGGTCGGTACAACAGTACAGCGAACGACTTCCTTACGAACCGACTGAAAGGAAACCACCACATTCAGAGTACAGCCAAAACTCAACACTGGCAGCAGAATATATCCGGCCGGGCCGATGTTGCGCGATCAAATAACATCGAGAGAATCTGTAAGGTAGCCCAGGTGGTCGACCAGCAGCGCAGGCACCGTGCAGGTCTCTGCAAATCGAAGAGATTGCACAGAACACTAGCCGAGAGTGAGAGAGAGATATAGTAACTCATCTGGCTCCAGGATGGTAGACCAGCCGAGTCACACATACACTTCTACATTATTAGAGAAATTAAGTTATACAGTACAAGAAAACAACTTATTTAGTTTTAAATATTATAAACATGTAGTTATTTAGGATATATACTATTTATATAGAAATAAAAGTAATTGTATCAACTTTGTAATGACGAGTAAGATAGCAAAACATCATATGCAAATCGCCTATGTATGTACTCTTTTTTTCAGTCATCTTTAAACATATGTACCCTGGCAGCATTGGAGACTGAGCACCAACCTTGAATATAAGGTAGTGTAGGTTCAATCCCATAGTGAGTCCCATTTCACTGAAAAAAATACTATATGATATGCAATTAAAAAGTCTTTGTTATATATCTGAGTATTTTTTACCGATATTATCATCAGTAGAATATATTCATTTCAGTGCAGTTTTCAAAATATCACTAGCAGTTCTGGAGACTTCATTACATTCTCACCCTCCTGTCTAGTTGCAACCTATTGTTTTTTTCACTTTACACTTTAGTAGTACATGTTTGTCATTTACAATTTCTTTAGGTCCATATGGCTTGAACTTACCAAAGTAAATACGTATCTGAAACACTTTTTTTCCTTGAACTACTGTTTTGAAACACGATGCAGGCCCTGGTATTGGTGTGAGCACTCGAATCGACTGGTAGACACATAGACACCTCAGTCGAAGACTCAGATGATAAGGCTAAAGAGGAAGAAGACAGGAGTCAAGAAGTTGTTGGTATGAGCCAAGAAGTCGATGGCACTGGCGTATGTCCCATTAGCTCTGGAGTTCCCAAAACAGCAGAAGCTAGATAAGGTGATACATGCACATCCATCGACAAAGTGACGAACCCCAGAGGCGAGGGTTGTTTGAAGTACAGTGTAACGTAACACACACCACCACCCTCCAAGAAGCAAGTAACTGTAATTAGTCAGAAGTTAAAGCTTCATGTCGGATGCTTTCAACATGACATGAAACTGTAAATATCAGCACGTATCTTTAAAATATAGCTACGAATAAACTGGTGTTGGTAAAGGATATCGCTTCTGTCCCCCCTAAGAACTTTTAGGTCTAAAAAGGAAGTTCGTATCAGCACACATCGCCCAGAACTTCTTTCTCTCGTCGAGAGGACATAGTGAAAATGGTGGGATGCTGTTATATTGGTCAGAAAATTGTATAATCTATTGCGACATATGGATAAACTAATTCACTTGCAGCACTCGACAAAGGTATCGTGCTTGGGCACCTGCCTAAAGAATTCCTTCTCGCATATGCACGACACGAAGTAAAATATGTCTACAAACACATATCTCTCTAGTTGCAAAAGGACGAAGAGTTTATTGTCTGTCGTCCATGCCTAGAGTGTTTTCAAGGTAGTGCTACCATTACAGACACGCCACATTCCAGAAACAGGTGTTAGACACATCGGGAGCGAGCAGCAGCAAAATAAAAACAAGGCATCTCCAACACTGAAAGATGAATGAGTGTAAAGAAGTTGAGAGGTCGAATTGTCAACTTCGCAGACTAGAGGGTTGTCAACCTGATAAGGTAACATATTTCAGTCCAGTAACCATGTTGAAGTTTGCACGACCCAGCCAGCAGTCATCTACTAAGGCAACTCGAGAAGGGCTACGAAAACTAGCATGCAGTGTGAAAAGTATACAAGTGAGCAACATGTAAAAACAGATGTTATTTCGTTGGTGAGCAAGGTAGTGGAAAGCAGATCGTTACGACTACATTCATCTACTGAACACTGTACTCTGCACCAATATGACGATGGAATCAGCGGTTGAAGACTTACCATCTGTAACACCATCAGCATCGCCAACAGCAAGCGACCCCGAAGAGCTGCGACAAGCATTGACAAAACCATTTTACAACTGTGGAAATACCTTTAGTAAAAGCTGCAATTCACCACAAAGCAGCCATTGCACGTTCAGCCCAGCATACACGATGTTCCACTGTGCGATGCGGCGTTTACCCGCAATGAGAGTCTGTATAGGCATAACAAGAAGTGCGAAGGCAATGCTTGTCGTTCATCGGGAAGCGAGTGCAAGTATTGTGGCAAGACATTTCCCACCCACCGAGGGTAAAGTCCCCAAATTTAAAACATAGGAATCACGTTCAACGACATAAAGGACCGCTGGGTCAAGTACACATTATTCCTTCATTAAGCATATTTGGCTGCCATTTCCTACCTACAATTGAAGTGTAATAAATAAGGTATTTTACCCTTCCTGATATGAATTGGAATATCTAGTAGCCTATTTTGGCTTCATACTAGAAAATGATTAAAAACGTCCGTCAGAATTAGTTTCACAGACGGATATCAAAAACGGGAACTACACTGCTGGACATGGTAATCGCTTCACTCTTACAGTAAATGCAAAGCGTTCAATAAAATCAAGACAAGTTACAGTACGTACCGCGCAGTGCAAATGGTTAAAGTGACGTCGCAGAAATGTCACTGCAACACGTGGGCTTCGTGCTCACGAAGGGCATCATCAGTCAGGTCAATTTTAAAGGTGTCGCATGGTTGGACTGCACGAAGTCAGTTGGTCGACTCGTCGTATGGCCATTCAACTTGGTCGTGCAGTCGCACTCTGGCACGATGTATTCAGGTGTGTATACACAAAGGTCCAGATTTTCCCCCTATTTAAACACTTATAAAATATTTTTGGGGAACGTTTACACCATCGTCTACCAATTGCCCAGACACTGACAGATACACGTGTGCAATTGCAGGAAGTATGGTGTTGAGTGACTCAGGGCGCCCTCCGCTACCTATATGATTAAATGACTCGTCGAATCACTGCCTGTATAATCACGAGAGTAGTCTCTACTCGATATTGAAGTCAAGTGGAGTTGAGAGATCTGGGCGGCCCATTACATCGAGGTATTGAGAGCCGACGATGCTGAGGCGAGGTAAGTATTGAGCAGCTACGGAATGCAAGCGCGGGCAAAACGGGATATCCCACCAAAAAAAAAACCCGCCAACCTGCGGCATCCTCCGGAACGATTCCCACATGCGAAAATCCTGAAGCGGCCCCGCCGGGGATCGATTCCGGTTCTCCTAGGTGGGACCCATATTGAACGCGTGCTATGCGTGAAAAACTAATCACTAATCATTTTGTACTATCATATATCAGCCAGTGAAGGTTTAGCAAAGTTTCACGTAAGGAATAAGGAAAGAGGGTGCAGAAATTGCCATGCTCAGTAGAGTAGTGTATTATTCGGATGTGAAAATATTCTTGAAAACCAACCTTATACAGAAATAACTCAAACATATTGAGCAGCAGCAGAATTCATTTTTTAAAACGATTTTTGTCCAAAATCTGTAAGTGTAGGTGGTTGTACGTCTTAAATGGTTTATCATAATATTAATAAGAATTTATTTATGACGTTCTGTTTAAATATTTTTTACTTTTTTTTTGTATGTAGACATTATAATCTGGCAGAGCATCGCAGAAAGCAGTGAATGTACATCTTCAGTAACTTGTTGGTTTTCCGCAGCAATGTGCCACTACTAGATCTTTTTGTAATGTGTGGCGAGAGGTGGATTCTTCAAGATAAACGCGAACGATGTACACAGTGTTTATACGTTGGAAAAATCATGAAATGCTTTCCAAAACCATGGTTGACGCCAAAATAATTTTGCTGCTAGTGAGGTGAACACCATTGGGTGCGGTTTAATGTGTTATTTCCTACCAACGAAAATAATACCGCTGCCTCGTAATGCAGTACAGAAATAGGCGAAATTTTCTTTCAGTTGAGTAAGAAGCAGCCAATGTTTTCTCAATAGGAAAAGTCCTCCGTTATCGGCAGACCCCCCGTGGTAAATATTACTAAACATATACCGAGTGAAATGAAGTATGAAATAATCCCACATGTTCCCAGAACATGTAGCAAAGTCAAACTACGTTATGTTTGTTCATCTAAGTCTCTTCCTGAATGAGAGAATGTTTTTTTTAAGGGTAGATTATAAAATGTTTTCCGGGACTTTCTTGACTAACGGGAGCCATGTTTATACAAGGAAAGAATTGATAGAATTATGAATATTCGGCAGAAATTGCTACTATATGCGGAAATCGTTTTGATTGATATATACGTGTTTACTCAATTCCATTAGTCAGTATTTGTGTGACGAAAGAAAACTTACATTTAATTCAGTATAATCTGTTTTAACTTTCCTGTTCCCGCACCTGCTCAGCGAAGTGAAAACGTGTGTTAAAGTAGATTACCTTCGTTCCAGAATCAGAGGATTACTGTTGCCGGCTGGTGTTTCCTCTAGGATAGCACCGAACACGGCCCGCGTGATTAAGGTATTAGGGGCACGCCCAATAATCGCTGAGCTACACAAACTGACCAGTAACTGCCCAGACAAAATCGCTGTACGTAAAGTCCTTGGTGCAGTTTTGTATCTCGTGCTCTTACTGGCCAGCAGATTAGTGCACAATATCTTTCCGTACTGGCGGAGAGGGTTTCAGTGAAGTGAACGTTGTAATGTTACATCACGGCTGTACTCTCGATGCATGGACGAATGAGCCACCACCTCTGACGACATTCCTTGGACGTGAATACGTACTTTCAAATAAAATGCAAGGGGGTGGGGTGGATCTGTGTTTATTTACTATATTCATTGATAAACTCAGGAATTTAAAATGTACGAAAAAATCACCATAAATTTTAATCCCGTATAATACTAATTTCGCCAAAATATATTCTCTTGAAACTTTGTTTTACAACCAAAATAGATCTCCAACTAAAGAAAGATCGTGATGTTAAGTTGTCACACTGAAATTTTGCCGCGCAGAATGATTGACGGACGACGGATTGTTGTAAATTGCTTTCAACTGACGGAAGAAAACGATAGACGGTTGACTGATGGATGGGATGGGGACTATTGCGAGTCAACCTTAATTTTATTTGATAACTAAAATTAATTAATAGTATACTTCTGATGTACGTGTTTATACTATACTGTGTGGCCTGTGCTGTGAGAAGCAGAGCACGGCTTCTCTTGCTGTCACAGTGCTGTTTCCTTCTGCTCTAGCTAGAATGCATTGATTAGAAGCTAGAAAATATACGTTTAAATTTCTTCTGATAGAACAACGGCCCATTACTGAAAATCAAGTATGATTTTTACGTATGTTTAGTGAGATTTACTTTTCCCTGTTTTATTTTCTCTCGTAGAAGTGTTCTTCCTGATAGAGAATTTGTACCATATGTTGGTGATAGTAAAAACGCCATTTGTGACCTAGATTATAATATGTTATATGTACGGGTAAAGCAATAAGCGTTCTTAACGACCTTTTATAATTTAAGTTTATTAACGTGAAATGTTTATTCTGTTTGCCTTAATAACTTTATTTAACTCTGTAAAAGTTATTAAGTACTCTGAAATGTGATTTTACAGAATATAAAATTTATGCAACAAATGAAAGCTTGCCTCTATACTCTGAGACCAAATCCTTTACATAGCCATCACCTCCGAAAATTAAAAGGGACGCTGGGTCAATTATGCCCTATGCGCACTTATAAGCATAGTTGTCAGTAATTTCCGAGCCATTTAAGAAAACTTCGCTTTTTAAATGACTTGAATATTAGACTCTGCAGCCCTACGTAAGTGTTTTTGAGCCTCAGATTTCTGTTCAATGGCTGCAGTCAATGTGCGTAGCCAGTTTTACGTCTGGGTGGACAGACACCAGTTTATACGAAACGATATTTTAAGGAGATATGCTAATATTTACATCTTGATGTGTTTAAAAGAAAGAACATTGTTACCTTGTTCTGTATTACCAAATTTCTCTAGTAAATGGAAATTCATGTATAAAATAATACTGCTATAGCTGATAAGTGCTTAAAATTATTTTCCTTTGCATTTTAATTTTTTTATCAATTTGCATCAGTTTGTAGCAATGTTCGCCTTATCGTTCCTGCAATTGACGATGACATTTTTTTCGCCTAACATAACATACAGAGATTTATGCTCGCGCAATACGTATTTTTTGGTAAATGCAAATAACAATTTGCTTTTATAAATATTTTTTTTATCAGTTTGCCTCAGATTGTAGCAGTGTCGTCTCTCTTGCGCGACTAATGGTTTTAATGTATGTTGTTTGTTATGTGCTTACAGTTCTGGTACTATAAATGTTATGTTTTCAAATAAGAAAATGTATAAATATACAGGTTGAGTATAAAATAATACCCCAACTTTGAATGTCTATAATATAAAAACCAAACAACCTACAACCTTGATTGACCATTCAAATGAAACGTGAAAGCGTGAATTTTGTTTACCATACATTCTTAAATGTTCCATGTGACCACCAAGAGTAGCACGAACGACATCTATGCGATAATAAAACTCGCTCCACACTTTTGTCAGCATTTCTGGTGTTAAGGTTTGGATGGCGTCTGTAATTCTCGTTTTGAGGTCGTCAATGTTAATCGGCAATGGTGGACGAAACACTGGATCCTTTATGTACTTTCATAGAAAAAAATCGCATGGGGTAAGATCCAGGCTTCTTGGGGCTAGTGATGTAGAACCTGGTCAACAACAGCTCCTCGACAAATCCAGCGTTGCGACAACGTCTTGTTCATGTATCCGCGAACAGCTAGTTGCCAATGGGGTGGCGCACCATAAAGGAAACATCAGACCTTCCCCTTCACATTGAAGTGTTGAATGCGAGCACGCTAACCCCTCACCACCTCTTACCGAGAGTTACAAACGTCTTCCAAACCGTAACACCGGACATGCTGACAAGCGCGTGGGACGAGTTTGATTATCGCGTAGATGGCGTTCGGGCCACTCATGGTGTTCATATTGAATATTTTTGAATGTTTGGTAAACCAACTTCACATTTCCCGGTTCATTGGTTGGTCAGTCAAGGTGGTAGGTGGTTTGGTTTTGATATTATAGACTTTTAAATTTGGGGTATACTTTTATATTCAACG
Source organism: Clitarchus hookeri (assembly GCA_002778355.1). Lineage (NCBI taxonomy): Eukaryota > Metazoa > Arthropoda > Insecta > Phasmatodea > Phasmatidae > Clitarchus > Clitarchus hookeri. Next base: position 97,548 of record NQII01004657.1, read on the forward strand.
TGTAATAAAATTATTTAAAATGGGATAAATTTTTGCTTTGTATTGTATACCTGAGTTCCTAAAGTTAAGGGTATTGTTGAGTGACTACACTGGTCTGCTATCCTGGAGCCTTGCATGTCTCTCTCGACCATTGTTATGTATACTTCTTCAACTTGGCGAGTCCTGAACGATGTTCGCGTTGCTGGTCGACCGCCTGGGCTGTCTTACAGATTCCCACGATGTTAGTTGATTGCAAAATTTCTGTCGGGTAGGAATTGTTCTGCTGCCAGTGCTTTGATTGTTATTTGTTCTCTGAATGCGATGGTTTCTTTTCAGTCGGCTCGTAAGGGAGTCGTTTGCTATTTTTGCTGTACTGACCAAGACGGTCTTGTATTGTATAACTTCATGTAAAGCATTATACGGTGCTTGATGCTTGTGAAATATCTGATCGCAATGGTTGATACGTGCATACAACTCATTTTCCTTTGAATTTTTTTGTATCAGTTTGCATCACTGTCCTAAATCGCACATGTGCTTCGCGGCTTCTCAAAAGTGTTTTAAGACTAATGTGACATACTACGCTCGATAATCGCTCAATATATACTGGTTGAAGAATGCTTATAAATGTTTTATTTTTAAATTATGGTTATATCTGTTTGCATCAGTGTGTGGCAGTGATGTATCTCTTGCATGACTAATGGTTTGACATCTCTATTACAGACAGTGGTTCCATCTGGTTTTTTTTATATATTGTGACTCGTAACGACATCACGTTCGTGATGTAATTTCACATATGACAGTCCTTTATTGTTTGTTACGTAACTGATTTTTAATGTACAGGATACTTTAATATCTTTTACAGATGATTTTCTCAACCATTGGGTTAGGGTGACATGGTTTATTTATAATAATACGTACATGTTTCAGTGTAACATGCGACTACATAGGTCTTGTTATTGGTACAATTGTATACTGCTTTATTTGTTCAGCATATTACTAGTTGATAAGGGTTACCCAGTCTAACGATGACTCGGACTACTGGCCCCTGTGTTGGACTGATGGTGTTAGCCGTACACATCATAGTCGATGTCGCAGTGCTGACCCCTCACTGCAGACACCTCACTGCTGACCTGTCACTGCTGACCCTTCGGTACTGACCCCTCGGTTCTGACCCCTCTGTGCTGACCCCTCACAGCTGACCAATCACTGCTGACCCCACAGTGCTGGTCCCTCAGTCATGCCTTTATGACCCCTCGGTGCTGACCCCTCTGTGCTGACCCCTCACAGCTGACCAATCACAGCTAAGCCCTCACTGCTGACCCCACAGTGTTGGCCCCTCAGTCATGCCTTTATGCAGTTCTGTTTAAGGTCTGGTCAGTTTTTTATGCATGCAATTACTTATATAACAATTCAACCAGTATAATAAGATGCTGTGTTATAATTCTCTTTATAGTGTGCAATAGGGAAATAGGTAAGCACCTATTTGCTAGACGAGTGCGTACAGGCTGTGCTATGTGTGTGCTATTTCAGACCCTACTTTCCTACATGCAATGGTAGTTTTGCGACGCGCCTCAATATATACCTTCATTTTCTTTACATGCATTGACAGTTTTAACATGTTTCCGAACCTCAGAGGTTTGGAAACGATGACCAACTATACTTTTAACCGGGCTTAAGACCTACTTGTCCTTGTTTCCTCGACTGCAGTCTGAAAGGATGAATGTGATATTTATTTGGTGGACGTAGCTTCGTTGGGTGGGAGACATCGTGCAACTATGCTTATAAGAGGGATTAAAGTGTAGTAGTCCTAATCAGCCCGATTGTCATCAAATGTTATGCGTATGATAAGAATTTGGTGACTATAGCTTCTGTGGGTGGGGAAATGTCAGCAAACTATGCTAATACGATGTCTTAGGGCGTACTTCTCACTACCATCCTGTCCGTTGTCAGCAGTGATGTATATGTTATGAATTTGACGACTATAGCTTCGGAGGACGGGATATGTCAGTCGACTATGCTGGTAAGGCTAAGGCGCCTTACTAGCAACTATGCGTATAAGTGGGCCTAGTGTGTGTTTGAACCTGCAGCCTTGCTCATTGCCGGGAGCGATGACTATGTTATGAATTTGGTGACTGTATATTAAACAGTTCTGAAATTACAACCAACTATGCTTATAATTTGGTTATGACCTACTTGACCCTGCGGTCATTTTTGGCATGGGGCATAATACCTGTGTTATAAATTTTGTTGCTGTAACTTTGATGATTCGGAAATAACAGCCAACTATGCTTATAAGAGTGCTTAAGGCATTCTTGACACAACGGTCATTTTCTTCGTCGAGGGTTATGTGTACGTTATTAATTTTCTGACCGTAGCTCAAACGGTTGCGAAATTATAGCCGACTGTGCTTATACGACGGCTTAAGGTATAATTGCTCTACCTTCCTATTCAGCATCAACGGCGATGCCTATGTTATGAATTTAGTGTCTGTATCTCCAATGGCTCGGAAATTACATCCAACTGTGCTTATAAGTGCGCGTAGGGCATACTTGACCCTGCTGGCTGCCTTTTTTGTCATCGGGGGTGATACCTATATTATGAATTTGGTGGTTTATATTAAATGGTTCGGAAATTACAGCCAACTGTGGTTATAAGTGAGCTTATGGCATACTTTTTCCAGCGACCCTTTTCGTTGTCGGGGGTTATGGCTTAATTAAGAATTAGGTTTCTGTATCTTAAACTGTTAGGAAATTACAACCAACTATGCTTATAAGAGAGTTTAGGTTAATCTTAACTATGCAGTCCTTTTAGTTGTTGGTGATGATGTCTGTATTGTGGATATGGTGACTATATCTTCAATGGTTCGGAAATTATATTCAACTATGCTTCTAAGTGAACTTTGGGCAAAATTGTAAACGCGGTCCTTTTCGCTGTTGGGGATGATGTCTATGTTATAAATTTGGTCACTATAACTGGATAGTAAATTATAGCCAATATGCTTGTAAGAGAGCTAAGGAGAAACTTGACAATGCTGTCTTATTCATTGTCGGGGGTGATGCTTATGTTATTAATTTGGTGACTATCTTAAACGGATCAGATATTATGGTCAACTATGCTTATAAGTGCGTTTAAGGCATACTTAACGCTGCGGTCCTTATAATTGATGGTGGTAGGGCCTATGTTATGAATTTATTGACTATCTCAAACAGTTGGCAAATTAAGTCAACTATCCTTATAAGTTCGCTTAGAGCATACTTGCCCTGAGGCCCTTTTACTGTCGCGGGTGATGGCTATGCTAATAATTTGGTTACTATATCATAAACTGTTCGGTAATTACACCCATCTTTGCTTATAAATGGACTTAGGGCATACTTTACGTGGCAGCCCTATTTGCTATCAGAATTGATGTCTATGTTATGAAGAGAGTATGAGAAAATAAAAGGAGGTCTGAAGGACTCTGAGAAAACCCCACACTCAGAATGTAAGAGCATGATTGTGGGGACATCTAGTAGGACTCTGAGAAACCCCCCCACATGGAATGCAAGAGCACCAAGTGGGGAATTTCGGTAGGAAGGAATGAGACAGCATGAGAAAATAAAATTAATCGAGAAAACCCTGGCGTTCTGGCATGGACTTGGGAGGGATAGCATGTAGAAAACCGCGGCATCAGGGGGGGGGGACTTGGGGTGTATAGCCTGGCATCTAGGTAGGGAGCTGTGAGGGATAGCATGGAGAAAACCCTGGTGTCATGGACCCTGAATGGATAGCCTGGCATCCTGGCGGTGAATTGGGAGGGATATCATGGAGGAAACCCATCCCACAGAGAATGTTAGAGCATGAAGTGGAGTCATCGATAATGGACGAGAAGTATGAAGGAGACCGGTAGAACACTTAGACAACCCCACGGAATAGAACCTGGCGTCCTGGTGGTGAACCGGGAGGGATAGCATGGATGAAACCCTGGCGTCATGGTGGGCACCTGGGAGGAATATAACTGAGAAAACCTTGGCGTCATGGTGGTTTCCTGTAAGGGATAGCATGGAGAAAACCATGGCATCCTGGTGGGGAGCCTGGTGGTATATCACGGAGAAAACCCCACATGGAATGTAAGATAGTGAAGTGGTGACATCGGGCAGGAAAGAATGAGACAGTGTGGAAAAATAAAGGAGATTTGAAGGACTCTGAGAAAACCCCACACTCGGAATGAAAGAGCATGAAGTGGGGAAATCCAAGTTGATCGCCATTGGCTACGAATGACAGAGTGGGAGAGGAAGACCAAGATGGCTGACGTAGAAAAGGAATTACAGAGCAGGAGGTTGCCACAGGACGTAATCTAAATTGGCTCCCGGCCAGGATGCCAGGTGCACCAGAACTCCCTAGTTCTAACTGTTAAATTTAATTACGAGGCCTTGTTAAAGGGGTAAATATCTCTCCTGGCCTACTTCCAAGGTGTTTCGTGTTCAATTTCAGGCGGAATCGCTTCCAGACTTGCGCATGTGGTGGATGTTGCCTTTGGCAATGGGTTTACATGAAATGTTACGTTTTATTAATATATACCTCACAAGTAACGGTATATAGCTGTAAAAATACTATTTGTTGTGACTAGGTCAGTAGTACATACTGACCTAGTCACTACAAATAGTATGAACATAAGGCTAAGTTGTAATTATATTTTACAATTTTACCATCTGAAAAATGAATAAATATTGTCAAACCGTACCCAGTGACAGGCAGGATCCTGGTTAAGGGCTATATTCAAAGACCTCGCAGGGTGCAAATACCTGGTCAACATTAATATAAAGAGAACTTCTAACACCTTATATATTTCTATTGCTTTTCTTTCTTTACTATACGTTTTAATTAACAAATCAATCACGTTACTTAATAGTTAAAAAAATGTATGGTTTTAGATTAATATATTGTTTGCTGTTATTCGTACAGCAACGTAGAGAAACAATAAAATTGGTACACATATCAAAATGATTCTTTAAATGTATAAAGTGTAATTTTTGAAGATTCTATAATAACAGAATATGCCAAATCCTTATTTGTTATTAAAATACAATGCGCCTAAATAAATATGTTTAAAATAATAATATTTTTACTGAATTTTTTATTTACATTAATTTAATATTGCGCAGTTAAAGATATCATTTTTTTGATAATTATAATATAATTATTTTACCACATTTATTGATTTCAAGTTTTAATTTCGTTATCATAGCCCGTGTCAAATATTGATTTAAATGAGAGTTGCCAGCATTCAAATACCTTGTCAGCAAATCAAGCAACATAAAAAAATATGTATATCAAATTCAATCCTTTATTTTATGTTTCGGGAATTTTTTCTCTGAAAGACATTTTCATAATCATTAAAATTGCTTCAAATCAAGTAAAATATTTTTACGTCTCGACGTTGTATTGTGTATAATGTTTAAATTTATAGCAAATCAAGTTGCTATTTCTCTATCTTTTTCTATCTTTCTTTGTTTACTTTCAAGTTAGTGTACGAATATGCATATTAGTAACGCATTTATTGTACTAGTAATTTCACGATTTCATTTGAAGATGCATGAATTAAATCATTATGCTACCTACGGAAATGGAAGTTGTACATGTGGCGAAAGGATACAAAATAAGAAAAAGCAGATCATAAGCAGGTATAAAAAAATGTTCAGTTAACCTTGAATAGCCTTTAAAGATATTAATCACCCCTCACGCTCATCTTATGAGCACGCACTTTTGCGATTTAACATAAATAATACTAAAAAATTAATTAAGCCTCCTAAGAATTTTCCCACGTTTTTAGAGCTATTTCGCGGGTTTCAATTGAGGTGTCTCTGCTAGTCTTCGTTTGACCGTTGTGCAATCACATGGACTGCCTAGTGAATAACACAAGAAATTGCTCACCTTATTCTCTCCCACATAATTACTAATCCCCCACCAAACAGAACCCTTTGGTTAACGGCAGCTTCAATATTGCGGTCCCCTGGTCTTCTCCACACGTCCATCGCTAACAAATAAAGGCACATTGGTTTCATCACTGAACATCATTTTCCACCAGTGTTGTAATTACCAATGCCTATGTTGCTCCAAAAAATGCAGTCGTGTCTGACGCTTGGTTAAATGAGGCACCTTTCTCGGTCGTTGTCCTGCTCTGGCTGGTAGAGGGCATTTCAACCAACAGTGTAGAAAACGAGAGAAGTCTCAGACGTGGATCTGCAGTCGAATGACAGAGGTGTGATAGGGTATGACCGAGCGTTTAACAGGCCGAAGCGGCAATTGACAATGGAGGATGCAAGTCGTGGATTCACTTTGCTGCAAGAACATCAGTCGCAACAATAAGTTGCAAGAACGTTGGAAATAAAAATGCCGTTTCCAAATATTATGGCAACATTACAATGAAAGGCATACTGTAGCGAGAAAACCTAGTTCTGGTCGACCACGTAAAAATACAGCACCTGAGGACCACTATATTTACATTCTTACAGCACGGAATCGACGACGAAAGGCACTTGAACTAAAACAATACTTCCACCAAGCTACAGATCACCGAGTAAGTGACGAAACAATTCGCAACCGGCTTCACGAAGGTCAATTCAGACGGTCAATTTAACCATGCGTTACAAACAGACACGACTTCGCATTTCTGAGCAACATAGGCATTGGAAATTACGACACTGGCGGAAAGTGATTTTCAGTGATGATACCGAGGGGCTTTATTTAGTTTCGATGGACGTGTTAGTATGTTGAGAAGATCGGGGGAGCATAATATTGATGCCGCAGTTAACAAAAGGGTTCTGTTTGGTGGAGGAATAGTCATGGTGTGGGGAGGAATTGCACTGGACACTAGAACAGAGTATGTTGCTTTCTGCAGGAGGAACACCAGGTGTCTAACAGGTGAGCGGCTCATCACTGAAATTCTTGATTCCCATGTACACACGACCATTGGCCACTGATCGGGGCGAAGTATTTATTCGTATGAATGATATCGTTCGTCCTCACTTTACTGCACCTATGCAAGCGTTTCTTCAACGCCATATCATCACTTCACTTGACTGGCTCCCATGTAGCCCCGAAAGAGAGAACCTATGGGATCATCTGAAAAGGCAAGTTAGTTAGGGGAAGCCCAGGCCCTCCCCAAACACTTGCCCAACTAGAGGAAGCCCTATGGGAGGAGTGGCAACGAATTCCACAAACGCGTATTCGAAGACTGGTTATGAGTAAGCCAAGACGTTGTGCTGCAGTGATACAAGCAAGTGGTGGCAACAGAGTTTATTGACAGTCCACAGGAATGCACAATTACTACATCCTTTTTTAGTTTGTTCAAGAACCATTTCTTATTTACACACCATTACGTTAATGTATCGATGATAGGCACAATAAGTGTTCCTTTACAAATGCTTTAGTGCTGCTTGTTCTCGGAAATCTTGAGAATTATTTACATCATTAGTATCTGGAAAGTGGTGCGGAATAGATAAAATATATCCATGCAATATCGTGATTACTTTTTTGTTTTGAGTAGTTTATGACATCAATGTTTAACTATTACAAAACTTAATATGCCTACTACAACAGTTTCTTATTAAATTGTGAACGGAATGCGAAGTAGGTAAATTATAAAGTATGTCCCAAATTTCACGCAACATTGAACTTTTGCGCCATTTTTGCGGTAAAGTGTTGCCAACGAAAAACACAAGACAACGTGGCAGCTGACAGTTCAGGGTTAGTAAAAATGAAGCGCTACACGAAAGAACAACGCGTTTTTATTGTTGAGCAATATTTTATAAATAATTAAGGTTTGGCAGCTACAGTTCGCCATTTGCGTACAAAATATGGTCGGAATAGTGATTTAACTTCATCAACTGTGAATAGATTAATTGAAAAATTCAGGGAGACTAGTTCAATTAGTGATCTTAGACACACTGGCCGTCCTTCAACAAGTCGTTCACCACAAAACATCGAAGCAGTTCGTGAGAGTATTGCTGAGAGTCCAGGAACATCAATCTGGCACCGTGATCAAGAATTGGACATTTCGAGAAGCTCTCTATTGTGTATTCTCACGGAATATTTGCATCTTCATGCTTATAAAGTTCAATTTATTCAATAACTGAAGCCTACTAAGCACGAACAGCTAAGAGAGTTCGTTGAATGAATTATGGATCAACAGCAAATAGATGCTGATTTTTTGAACAAAATCATCTTCAGCGATGAGGCTCATTTTCATCTTGATGACTTCGTTAATCATCAAAATTGTCGCATTTCGGGTTCAGAAAATCCACGCGTGATTGTTGAGAAAGAAATGCATCCACAACGTGTCGCTGTGCGGTGCGGATTTCGGACTGGAGGTATCATCGGAACATTCTTGTTCCAAAATGCGGCTGGTCAAACAATAACAGTTAATGGTGCTCGCTATCGCAACATGATAATCCAGTTTTTTTGTGTCTAAATTGCAAGATATAAATGTGGACGACATGTGGTTTTAACAAGACTGTGCCACACGCCATTCAGCCCGAGAAACAATGCAATTACTGCATGAGTCATTTCCTGGTAGTGTAATGTCCCGTTTGGTGATGAGAATTGGCCGCCCACATCATGCGATTTAACGCCGTTGGACTTTTTCTTTGGAGATTTTTGAAGTCTAAGGTTTATGCCAACAAGCCCACGACCACCCACGCCTTGAAGGAGGAGTATCTACGATATTCAGCCACATTTATGTAAAACGGTCATGGAAAATGTCGACAAAAGAGTGCGTGTGTGCCAGCAAAGCCGCGGAGGCCATTAACCCGATATGCTATTCCATACGTAACCCTAAACTGTATACTTTATGAATCAATAAAACATTTACAATTTAAATTAAAACCAGTTTTTTCTATCAACATTACTTCATGCGTGAATTTTGGGACGCTCTTTAGTTTGAAGATGGTGCTGAAATATTCGAGATGCGAAAACATACAAGGTAAGTTCTTATTAGTTTCCTTTGAATGAAAAGCACTTAACATTTTTGATTCCTTACATCAATCCCCTTGAAGTCAGAATCTTAGCACGTACTCACAAATCAGCCGTTCGTTTGACACAACTCCGCACCAGGAATTGGGAAGCAAGCTGGCGAGACCTGCTGGAAGCACTAGTCTCTTTTCTTGCTAGACGATCAACGGGTTATTTTATGGGATAAATCATTCGACTATGCAATAATGTGTTTTTTTTCACACTGACGTCAGCGTGACTCAAAACACACACGGCTGACGGAGTCACCTTCTCCAACAAAATCTCTATTTGCGAAAAATCATCCTGTTAGAAATTGCTTAAGGCGTATTTAAGTTTGCGAGCGATAGAGGTTTTGATAAAAAAAAAAGATTAAATTTCCTACTTTATTAAAATGTTCCTACATATACAGCTATTACATACAAAAAACAAATGATATCAATATTATTAACACCTATTATTTATACCAGTGAACGCTATTTTTATGGTGATCTTAGCTACAAGTAAAATTCCACAACACTCTCCTTAACCGTACAGTAAATTAATCTTCGCCCATTTATAATGAATACCATATTAAAATATCCATTGTCACGTGTTTAAACCACCCAAGTTCCGTCACTAACAGATCAATGCCCACTTTCTTCCAGTCCAGCCAGTAGACCCAATTTATGCTCTCCCAATATAGTCGCATTCTGCACTCGCTGCTGACTGAAACGTCGCCCGTCGTTTTCCATCCCTCATACGTCGCATGCACTCGGCGCTAAATGTCCTTCAATACTACTGACACAAAAGCACGCCACGGAATTTATAGCAGAGGTGACCTGTCCCAGAACGTCCTTCACCCCTCGAGTCGCGCCAGGATGGGAAGTTCGCGCAATGGCTCTCAAGCTTTTGATTCCTGCATCAGGTAGGAGTAACTTTAGTCCCATTACCGTTAACCAGGCAAGGATGGCTGGAGCCCCAACCCCCCCCTCCCCGGAGCAACCAACCATTTGGCACGTCTTAGGAAAATGGGAGTAGGAGAAGGGGTGCGGAGGCGAAGCAGCTGCAAGTAGCATTTTTGTGGGAATCTCTAAACACAAATTAAGAAAGACATTCCATCAAATCTGTTTGAATGCTTGAAATAAATAATACGGCAAATATTGCGATACAAGTGGTTATTACAGGGTTGTGAATAATTTAATAAATTAAAAGCATGATTTAATTAATTGTAGTTCCACGAATTGGCAACTTTACCGCATCGCACTGTTTCTAATATCAATAATTTAATTTATTTTATTTTCTAATGCTCATAATTGTGGACACTACCAACTTCTTTAGTTTACAGCCAGTAGGATTCACTCAAGGGGAAGTTTTGTTGATTCCATTAGAGAAAATACAATTCCGCAGGAATACGTAAATCCGAACATACTCATACTTTTGACGAGTGTTTTAATTATGCCGAGAATCGTTCGCAAATGGAATTCTGGTTTTGCGCTATAATTTTTAAAAATGTCAAAACCTGTCATCCAAAGCTTGTTCCAACATCATAATTCCCTTCAGATACCAGACGTATAACATCATGGGAGAACGAAGATGCCAAAACAAAACTAAAGTCTGGCCTCGCCACAATTGTCGCTAAAATGTTCATTTTGTTTTTAATTGAACTTACTCATTCCTTAAACTACCAACCGACATATAGTGTCAAATTTTACTTCAATAAATTCTTCCATGATAACAATTTTTTTTATAAAAATTAACTAAAGACATTAGAGTAACTTTGCAAAATGTTTAACATTGTAAACTTGAACTTATGTTTGTGCAGGGGCATTATTTGTAAAATAATAATAGTGTTGTGTTTTCCCTTTCGTTTAACTTAAAACCATCTGTTATAAACTATGTGAAACGTACATCAAAAAAATTACATTTAGTGGAACGGTTCTTTTTTTCGCAAAGTCACCTTCAAGTATCGGAGGATGTGTAGTGTTCTCGCTGGAAGTGATCGCTAAGGAATGTTGAGGTGGTCGGATCTGAGGCCGCTGTAGACGGGTCCTCGGCAAGACGCACATTATGAGCACTGCTAATTATAACGTGGTTCGTAGCCCACTATAAACAGCCACTTTGTGCGTAACAGTTTTATCTGAAAGAAACACAAACTTTCACAGGGTGAGTGGAGAAAGTGGATACAGATGTAACTGATACGGTTTTTCCGTGAGAGTGAATGGTTAAACTACCTTCAAAACATAATTAAAAGTGTTACGTATGACGTGATGGTTAAGAGTTTCAAACGGGCGATATTTTGCATAATTCTTGATCAAATGTTGTTACAAACGTGACATTCAAATTCACGTTTTCGCGACGGTAAATGAGCGGGGCTGTGTTTGAACTCACCTGTGCTCAGTTATTGTGGTTGTGCCGGTGGTTCTTCGATTCGTCGAGCTCAATCTATTTGGCCAAATCTCTGGGTATTTAGTATGTGCTCAAAGTTTATAGCCGAGGTTTTTAAGCTGGATCTACTTGTCATTTATTTTCTTTGGAGGGTTTCATATGTGTCTTCGGCCAGTCAGTATCGATGAGTTGTTGCAAGTTTTCACCTACTCTCTTCACTTACTTCAAGACGCCAGAAGTCACTGACTCGAATCTCTGTCAGACACAAACATCTCTAGCCAACGGCTACCTGACGAGAAGTGTTGCAAATGCTGAATGATTAAATGTCACTTAATGAACTTTTTCTGCACTATTTTACTTATCTACCCGTTATGGGGCACAATTTTAAAGCCCAATTTTTAAATTAATCTACTTTTATTTATTTAAAAAAGTTATTAGTTATCAATTGAATTCATATTTTGAATTTTGACTTCCCCATCTACCGACGCGAATTCACTAGTAGGCTAATGTACCGAATAATTGATAAATGTACATCCTTAAAAGAACGTCAAATCTTTTTCATTATTATAGAAGATATAATCTATTTCCGTCTGATAATACGTGTTTACTATCTGAGGTATTCAGCACGGCTAAGCGTGGAATAAAATTTTTTTTTCCGTAAATGTAAACTTAAAAGGCGTTGCTCTTCGTTGCCACGTCACGGGGTGTAAGAAGAGGATTTATAATCTTCCATGGCGGTGAAACACTCCTCGATATGAAAATTAACTGGATACGTGATTTCGACGAAACTTTAATTTTTAACCAGGGAGCACATAATTATGTTAACTAACTCATCTGGGCTGTCAGCTCCTCCCTTTATCCTCGTCCTCCACTTTCTTATCAATACCGCGTAGTCAGGTGATGAAGAGAGTTCCAAAATATGGCAAGAAAGACCGCTAAAGTTTTGGCGGTAGGATGGATTAATAAAACGCGAGCAGAATGGAAACGACAGGCTGCACATGAGGTTTCGTTGGTGAAGAGAGACAGTTTTTAGGGGGGGGGGGTGTCTGATAAAACCAACCCTGGCTGCCGAGGGGACGGGAGACGCGTGGAAAGATAAATGAATGACGTGATTGGAGAAGGGGAATGAAGAAGAGTGTGCGCGAGAGAGCGACAAAGGGAGGGAAAGAGAGAGAGAGAGAGAGAGAGAGAGAGAGAAAGAGTCGTGCCCGCCGAGGCTGCAGATACGAAGGCGTAACCCGGGGCGAAGGGCAATGAGGGATGAACTTAGAACCGGAGATATATTTACAAAAAAAAAAATCGCTACGTTAAAGAAAAAAGTGTGGCGCCCGTGCCCCCAGGGCTTCAATTTCTTGCCTCGTTGATCAATTTCGCACTCTGTTACCAGGGCTCTTGGATGGATACCGCGCGAAAAGTACTCGCAGCCACCCCCGTTTTGCAAAGTAAGCAAATCAGAGATGTGATTTCACGCTTTGACGTTACCGCGCAGATATCGGTTCTCTTAGTGTTTCGGTAACTCTGTTTTCTCTCTGGTTTCCAGTTATTTCTCGCCGAGGTAAATATTATCTTAGTACAAACGTAATGCTATCAGTTTATGAAACATCATCATGGTAACGTTTTATTGATCTTAAGACTTTTTTATGAACTGGCGAGGTGAGAGAATAGTCGATGAAACCGTCATCTTACGCTCGCCTTCGCCTTTTATGCAGAAATTCTTCGTTTCTGTGTCGTAGTTTCAGTTTCAGAGGTATTATTGAAAATTTGTTATAATGGAAATTTACAATTAACTAGTTGTTTAATGCTTTCGTATCTAATTTGCAGTGCAGGTTACTTCCTGCTTGCAAAAAAAGAGAAAATTATTTATGAAATATAAATATTCCCGACTTTTTACAACAAGAAATTAAAACACAAAAATATTAAACAACTAGTATAATTTAAATTATTGTCAGTAACTACTCTGAGTCCAAAGTTATGACATTAAAAGGAAGAATTTCTGCTGGATTAGTGGAGACGAGCCTTAAATAGTCACGGCGTTTCACTTTGAGTCACTGGAGAAAATCGTTCTTCATAATTCTTTCGTATTACCTACTGTAAGAAGAAACTTAGGAGCATATTATTAAGTTAAGGAGGAGTCTGAATAAGGGGCTAAAAATTGCAGATATCTTTATGAAGGGCATTTTCAGAAATAGAGTGTAGTATTTATTTTCTTCTAAAACACGAATTATATGTGTCCTAACCAGTATCACTTTTATACAACCACGTTTATCGTAATAAAATCTATATTTGTATTTTCTGTAATACAACGAAATTATTCTTAATAAGTCTATAAAAAATATGTTTACTTCTTTGTAGTATATTTTAATGAAAGCGTGGTTTCAAAGATGTTTATATTTTTTAATCCGATTGTTTTTATTTACGATATAGTCTATTCGTGGTTACTTCCAATTTTAATGAAGTCCTGCTGAAGTTCTACTTTCAGGATATTCATCCGCCTTACGCAATCAAACCTTAACCAAGTCTCGAAAATTACAACAAAGGGACAACACACCCTATTCGTGCGCACTTAATGTCATGATATTATGCATAAGTATGATTTCTTACTAGTCATTATACCAACCCACCTATTTTCTCTTTTTTTCACATTAAATATAAATTAAATTATATAGTTTATAGATAATATACAAGAAAAACTTGAAATTAACGAAAAATACGGCGCTAAATGTTTACACAAGTATAAAACTCTTGTAATGCATGACAGATTTAGGAAACAAAGAAACACGCCATACACATAATACAACTATAGAATTTTGCGTGTGCCGATAAATCCAGTAGTAGCCTATACATATCAATTTGACTTTATTCTTACGTAATAATATTAAGTCAGCTGTAAGATAACTCTCGTCATGTAAATGTAAAATAATAAAAAAATTATATATCCAGATTACTGAGCGTTTGCGAAAAAAAAAAAAATACCATAAGGATATTTGTTAGAAGACCGACAACTTCACACACAAGTATGACTTTGAAAACAGTTAAATTAACTAACAGGCTATAGTTTTGGCTTGGAATGTTCATTTTAATTACACTAAGAGAAGGGTTCGTTCCAGGTAACAATAATTTTTTTTTATGTGGACAAAAGTTTATTTAGTTCACTCAAAATAATATGTTGTTTGAGTAAAGATAACTTGAAGCGCAGCGAAATTAAATTTCTTCATCTAACAAAGAAATGAGAATTTCAACAAAATATTTAATTGAATCAACTATGTATATATGTTTGACCACTCATTTGGTTGCCTTTGTTCGAAAATGTAGCTCGAGAATTTGTATTTTTTGTAAGAATTAGGATAATAACATTGCATTTATTAAAGTTTAGTGATGGAAAAAACATCATAATAAATAAAGGTTAACATTGAACTAAAAAGTAAAGTGTTTAACTAAAAATATTTATTTGCGCATTTTGTCCAATATTTGAAATATACACATATTTTAAAACGTTCACATTTAGATAGTTGTCACTTTAGTTGAGGTTGCTTAGGGCGTAGTTTTCAGGGGAAATTACTCTATATTCAAATCTCGGTCAGGTTACTAATATATTATATTATCTGAAACTGTTTAATGGACCTACAACCAAACAAATCTTTAGTTGCACTAACCTTATCTTTGTTTGAGGCAACCAAATATGGACAGCAAAATAATTTGGTTTCAGTAACAAAACATTTCATTGACTCTATACAAACAAATATATTGTTTGCTGGAACAAGCATCTCACTGAGTGTACGCAGGCGTGATACAACTGTAGATCGTGCATCGCAAATTCACTGAACTTCACGAGTATATTATCAGACCATATTTTGCCTCACCAGATTTCACACGTAAGAGAAGGTAGTTACAATGCAGAGCACAGTAGACAGAAAACCTTTCCAGGGAGCATAATATTGCCGGGGTTGTATTTATTCATACATAAATACAATTTTTATGAAATTACAATAGTTCTAAAATCAACAAATTTGGAATATATTTTACGATCAGTTTATCATTCTCTTGATAGTATCAATTGTTATGTTTTAAAATTATATGTCATATAAACTATTCTGAATATATAAAGGCGTAATACCAAACTTAAATATGTTCTAACAATAGTATTTTTTTTGAGAACTATAATAGTGTTGTTTATATTTGTAACTATACTCGTTTAAGACATTTAAAAATTACGAATAAAATATCTTAGTGTCTACTTAAAAGTTGAAAGTATTGCGTATACCTGAAATATTTAAATTGGTTTTGCATTCCTATCCATACAAGAGATAAACGTGATTATGTTGATAAATATTGCAAAAGCAAAAATTGTAAGATATGAATGAAAATATTAATTATTTAAATAAGAAAATTAGGTACATTGGTAGGGTTTAACGTCTCGTCAACATCAAGGTCATTAGAGACGGAGCAAGTCGATCAGAGAAGTAGGAAAGGTTAGAACTCGGCCATGACAATTCAAACCATAGACTAAAGATATTCACTCTAGGATTAAAATCATACGCTAACAATGCGGTAGACCAATTCTTCATCTTCTGCGCATGTACCCAACATTTATCTACCCCAACACCACACAACTGTCAAGGTCACACGATCAAAAGGTTTGAACGTGTTTGTTTATATCTTTATTTTCAAAATACAAGCACTTTTATGTGAATAAAATACTTTCACCAATTCTAATGTAATAGAACGTCATAAAAAAATTGGTTTGAGGAAGTATACAAATATGTCATAGTACTTGTTTACTAAAGAGTGCTCTAACCTCAAATCCAAGCTACGTTATGTATGCTAGTCGTGTTGGCAGAGAAGCAGTTCCATGATGGCACCCAGAGACTGGTTGTGCGCAGTCAGCGAGACAGCTCTACCTCATATTATATCTACGATGCAAGCCATGGAACTATTCAAACATTAGCTTGGCGTGATTTCGTGAAACAATAGAAAACCGAAATTAGGATGGTCCGACCGTGATTCGATTCCAGGTAATTTAAAGTGCGAGTCCCAATGTCAACCACTGCGCCACTTCACTCGGCAATTAAGAAGTCTTTTTGAAAATGCAGCATAAACTAATGAAAAAAAAAACTGTTATTAATTATATTGCAACATGACAACAAAAAATTAATTGATACCATTTGAGTGAAAATGTTAACATTCTAACGAAAGTAACAATATTAATTTATTAACTTTATAAATATAAATGTACAAGAGTTAAAAACACAGGTTTTTACCAAAAATTTTAATTGAATTTATGAGAAAATATATTCTTAATAAGAGACAAAATAAAGGGATGTACCTAGATATGTAACATCATGTGCTTGTCAATACAAACGTGCTTGTCAATATAAGTACGTGATCTCCTCTGATGTGATTAGGCCTATTTTTAGTAGTGTATCTCATCTAGTGTTAACCTCTTTCTTTTTATTTTATTGATGGTCAACATTAAGATAAACTCCTGCGTGTAAAGGTTAAGTTGTTATTAATTTTCGTTTATACCTTATTGTAGGGCTTCCTCTTCATTATTGTTCGATGCCCGTCCAGATTGATTGAGTTTAAAGGTATTTGTTGTCTTGCCATCTTGCAAAAGCCACTGCTTCTGTACTTATTTTTGTAAAGATTCGCGAACGCACAATGCTCAAGGAGCTCAAACCCGTACTGTATGTTTAAAATTCGATGTGCATTATCCCACTTGTAAGTGCCACTGTAATTGAAAATAAATTAAATATACGAGATCTAAATGAAAATATTATATGCTAGCTATTTTACATTAAATTAGTGGTACATGAAAATATTTCGCTGATTATTCATTGTTATAAGTAGACATAGGATTACATGCATTTGCATAATTGCACATGCAAATGCATAAAACGCGATATTTACAGCGTTATTGCATATATGAATAGTTTCTTCCCAATCTTGCTTATTTCGATAGCGAGGAGAATAGCATTAGTCGAGAGGGGTGCGCGCTAGGGGCGGGGGGCGGCACTCTCCACTGACCACCCCACGCACTTGCACATTCAGTTACCCGCAATGTTTGTTTACGCACGATTGGTTTTTGTTTTGATTCGACCATAATAATTACAATGCCGCCAGTGAAAAAGAACACCCAGAGTTTAATGGGATCTTGGATTAAACGTTACCCAGGTAAATTTACAACTGATGGCGATNCGTATACCTTCTTCGAAAAAAATATCAGATTGATCAACACGTAAATACTGCTTCCCACGTAGAAGGAATAAATAACTTCAACAAGTCTTCAACAACTGCTCACTCTAATTAAGCCTTCTACTTCGGATTCTATAAAGAAAACTGAATTTAATAAAGATTTATGTGAGTTGTTAATTGGTTGCAATATTCCATTTCCTCAACTGAATAACCCAGTATGCCGGCAATTTATGAGGAAATATTGCACAAATCAGATAGTTCCTGAAGAATCTATGATTAGGAACAACTACCTGTCAAGTATCTACGAAGACGTGTTAAGTGAAATCCGCACCGATCTTTCTAACAATTTGCTTTGGATCTCAGCTAATGAAACAACATATTCATGCGCGGACGATATATAGCAAATTTAATAGTTGGAAAATTAAGAAAGGAACCCTCTACTCTCCACTTGGTTGCCTGTATGTAAGAAAACGAACCATTCAACTATTGCCCGGTTCGTAAATTATTCCATAAAATCATTGTTTCCTGATTCTTCTATGGACGAAAAAATCTGTCTCTTTGTTTCTGACGCCGCTCCTTATATGGTTAAAGCTGGTCAAGCTCTGGGAGTGTTTTATCCAAAACTACTGCATGAATTTTAGTTGACCCAGTGTTCATTATCTCGCAACTATATATCTACTAAACACAAGCAAGTCCGCTAGCATATGCGTTAGGAAAAGTTCTGGCAAAAGTTCTGGGAAAACGCGCATCAGCACTCTTGCTCACAAACAGAGCGCGTTTTGAGAGATGCGCAACTTAGCAAAGCCGAAATGTTTCCTGAACATGTAGTTTAACGATTTATATTTGCTATAATGCGTACTCCTCTGAGATTTTTTTTATCCTTTCTGGTATTTCTGTCTTTTTGTAACTCTTTACGTCTTAAAATTTTGTATGAATGTAAATACTGCACACAGCCAGAATGTAAGTCTTTGGGTCAAACAGGAACTGTGCTCCAGGGTTTAGCCAACCCTGTGGTTCGACCATCGGCAAGATTCAGAGTTCCGCCAGCCCTTATTCAACAGGGTGCACAAACTTCTTCATTTAGACCGTAAGACATAATTACGCTGTGCTACAACAAAGGATTTTAAAGAAATTGGAGTGCCGCTGGTGTGACATCCACTTAACCTGCTATCGGGTGGGCGCAGACGAACCCAGGCGCATACAGTAGATAGAAGTCGCTACCCGCTGGGTCGAATTTGGTTCTTCGCGCGGATGCGAGATGCGTTTTGTGTCTCTGGTGGATTGATGACCTGCTACAGGGGCCTTTTCGAGTCGTTCGGAAGCTGGATGACGTAGGTGTAAGCACCATGCAGCACTAGATCAGAGTTAAGGGACGCAACTTAGTTTGACCTTGATGAGTTCATGAGTGGCGCATAATTTGCCATGATTTTAGTGTCATTTCACTGAGTTTAGAAAAAAATCAGTGATAGGTGTCTAACCTTGTTGAGTTAACAAGCTTCTAATGTGTATAGAAGTATTAAACTAAAATGATTTTCGTTTTCATGAGGCACGATTAATGACCCAAACAGTATTTATGTAGTAACAGTGTCATAACTTGTTTTTAAAGATTACATAACTTCAACTCTCAATCAACGAAACCCATAAAAAAAGTTTTATTTTCTATAATTTAACTCTTTCAGGGATTTTATGTAACCAATTAAATGACATATTAAATTTCTGGCATGCTACTCCGTAATATAAGTGAATTTATGTTATTTCCGTTGATTGATATTCTCAAAATACTCAGAAATATGTATAAATATGTATGAATTTATAGTTAAACTAAATTTATTTCCTTTCTTGCTATACGCACAGAAATAATTCCAAGTTTAATATGATATTCATACTAAAATAGGGGTGAAACCGCATTATTACTTACAGTGATTGTAGTACATAATAATCAGTTGAAGATGTTGAGTTACTGAATATATTTTAACAATAGAGAAGAATTTTAAGGAGACATGTTTGTGAAAAATTGCGCAATGGTATTGAATTAAGAAATCAATGAGGGCAGAAAATATTATGAAATAAAATGTAAACTACATTGTCACATTCCAATGCCTTCCATTCATTTCAATAATTTATGCACTTATACATTGTTTAGGGCTGTATTTTAGTTATAAAATTTGCCCACGAGTTTGTTATCGTTTTATGACGACATCGTACTAAGAAATAGTTTGTTTTTTGTAAGCTGACAGCACAACCGTGAACACAAGACACAGCTGGAGCATGACGTAGTATCCGAATCAGCTGTGACGAAACCCTAAGCGCCGCGCGTTACTGCACTTTACACCGTAGGTGGTGCAATATCAACGGCCGGCACTTGCCTACGTCACGCGCGCTGCTCCTCCTGCGGTATAAGGTAAACAACATCGTCACACTTCCGACATACTCACACCCGGCCGGTATTACACTTGCGCGCATACTTCTGTGTTTCAACACAAACACAACAACACCACTCCGCTTTATTACAGTTTGCACCCAAAACACATCTGTCAATTGAATGCACCGTCCTTTACAATCTTTGTTGATAGTTATTAATATAATTAAAATGAAAGCGATTGTTACAAATTCAAAGAAAATTAGTTTGATTCTTTTACGATTTCCAGGCTTATCCGCAACCGGTAAACATATTACATAATATGGAGTATGATAAATAACTTCATAATATTTCTTAGAAATTATTATAAAATTTTATTGATGAAATATATACATATAAACACTTAGAACCACCCTTCTAGAATATTTAACATAGAATTTGAAATAAGGTGAAGGAGTTGTTAATTATGAATCTTAGGCCTATGAGAAAAAATTTTTTGTGTATTGTAATATATAT
>NQII01004657.1:118000-148397 GCA_002778355.1 Clitarchus hookeri
ATATATATATATATATCTTAAGTAGAGCTGCACCCTTCCCAAAACTTGGTAAATAGGAGGTCTCATTCCACAGCACATATATTTTTCTTTTAATTTAATTAATTTTAAAATAATATATATTCATTTGTGCTTTCCTACGTGCCTAATTTAATCCTACTGCATCCTATCTGACATAACTGAACTGTAGACTGATCATATCATTGATCTGTGTGGATAATTTCATGGTGTTTTTCAGCATTTATTTTTTAATAAAATTAAAGTGCTTTTCAGAATTTCTGTAATTCTTGTGCATTTATCGGCCATGGGAGTATGTATTGTGGTATTTAATCATTTGAATAACTTTTGTCATTTTTCAACTAACACTCACAATACTTATTTTCAAATCAATTTAAGCCACTCGTTAGAGACGTTCGGTATTTAGTAACAGCGTTAAAATAGACATTACAGATAGAATTCAAGAACAGGCTGACGTGAATCGGACTCATCCGGACTGGTCTTCTGCGGTCGTGTAGAAGATTAATTGCCGCCTTACCTAAGGCCAAGTTCAGGTCCTCCGCAACTGACAGTTACGCACTCAGCAGTGCACTGCCTTGGCCATTCAGACGTAGTCACAGAAGACTTTATGACTTTGGCAGTTACGCTTACCTTAGTACCTCTCTCTCTCTCTCTCTCTCTCGCTCTCTCTCTCTCTCTCTTTCTATCCTATCTGACATAACATTACGATTGCAAAGAGACTACACCATTGTCCAACCTCTCTGCCAGAAGATGACATGGGCGGCACCACTACATCCACAACGCGTCCTCTTCCGGATTATTTGCCAAGAGATGAGGACATCTCTTTTCATTGGCACCGGGAGAGATGTTACGATTCAGTAAATGTGGACAACCCTAGCGTACTAGAGCGACGCGTTGGTATCCAGGCCAGGCGAAGAATACAAAACACATTACAACAATGATAGTTAACCAAACATATCAGCGATGTGCTAGCAGACACCCCTTTCCGGTGTACGGTATTTGGGACAAAAACGTCACCAAAGCTATGTAATACTTGGCAACACTTTGCACGGGGACTGTGTATGGACACGCCGAGATGAAGCCATCAAGATACAACTTGGCGTGTATCTTGTTGTTTTCCGTCTCAACACTTAGCCTACGGCGACGGTATCATTTAAGTTAGTAATATATTATAATTGAATATGAACTCTCTCGCCAATAGCTCATATTTACTGCAACTCCTAAGAATTCTATGAATTATCTTTCTTGTCTTAATGATTTATTTCAATTTAAATATTTACTCCATAGACTCCAGTACAAAATATAAAATCAAAATAACTGGTCGATGCAAATAAAGCTCTTCACTTCTTACAGCCAGTGAAATGCAACCACCTCCCCCCAACTAAATGCCCCACCTGACCACACTTACTTTTGACAGTAATTCGTTTATAATATTAAAATATAATTTCTTTGCCTTTAACAATAGCACCATAATTAGAAGATAAAGACGTATAATTTCCCTTTATAAACAACTATCTGTGCCCGTGGCTCCGCTCGCGTGGACTAAAGAATTATTGTTTAGGTTTTTTTAAAATAAAGTTGAATTTTCTTAGTGTTAATCTTCTATATCCTTTACATATTGTAAAACTCAACGTATCGGTGAATTAAATGGTGAAAACGTTTATTAATATTTCTCTGTTATAGATAGATTTATGCTACCACGGAGTTTTTTTAGATCTTTTTATTCAACACAATTCTTTACTACATGATGTTGTTCCATCTTAAACGGTTTAGACAGCGAATTGCAAGAGAGCACTCTGGTGGCAAACTTTTTTCCGACAAGATTCACTATTATCGTCACTGCTAATTCCTTATGTTACTTTACGTAAAAAAAAAACAAACTAAAACCTGGCCAGAGAACATAACTACGCATAAAAAAAACGTAAATCGGATACGTGGTTCTCGAGTGATAAGCGCACTAACAGCCAGACAGAGAGACACACGTCGAGTTTTATAATATGTATAAATGATTTTTATGTTATCCGTATTCAAATATTCCTAGTTCGTTAAATTATAAAAGGATAGTCTTGACTATCTGATAAAGCAACAGCAACGTGGAAAACTAATGACTCTTCATTTCATCTTTTGTATGCGATGGATATTAATTACGTTAAATAAATACCCTAATTTATAATTTAATAATAACCATACAGTCGCATATATAATTTCCATCACTTAAGCATACAAGTCAATACAATCATTATATGACCCTAACAAGTACATAAAATATTTTCTTGTTTAAAGAACATAACATTCTGTCTTTAAACCAATAAGACATACTTATTTCCTACAGCATGCCCCTGGGCTTATCGTGAGATAAAATATTACTTCTCAAGATTAATTACAAGAATTTTGTTTGACCCAGTATTCGTTAGCTCGCTGCAATAAAGGTACTCAACACAAGCAAGGTAGTAAGCACTTGTGTTGAGAAACGTAGCACAAAGCGTTGTGAGTAAGTGCACGTCAGAACTCTCTCACACATACAAAGCATATGGGTACTCAACACAAGCAAGGTAGTAAGCACTTGTGTTTAGAAACGTAGTACAAAGCGTTGTGTGTAAGTGCACGTCAGAACTCTCTCACACATACAAAGCATATGGGTACTCAACACAAGCAAGGTAGTAAGCACTTGTGTTTAGAAACGTTGTGCAAAGCGTTGTGTGCAAGTGCGCGTCAGAACTCTCTCACACATACTAAGCGCGTTTCGAGAGTCGTACAACTTAGCAAAGTCTACATGTTCCCAAACACTTTAATTTAACGATTTGCAATTCCTGTACTGATTTCTCCTCTTCAATTTGCCTTATTTTCTTCTACTATTTCTCTTTGCTTGTAACAGCTAATTTCCTAAGTTTTTTTGGAATGTTAATACTGCCCACATCCAGAATGTAAGTCTTTAGGCCAAGCAGGGATTTTGTTCCATGGTTTAGTGAACCCAGTGTTTGGACCATCTGCAAGAGTCAGAATTCCGCCAACCCTTATTAAACAGGGTGCCCATACTTCCTGATTTAGAACGTAAGAGGAAATAACTATGTGTTGCTCGAAGAGTTTTAACGAAATAGGAGTAATGCTAGTATCACGCCCACATCACCTGCGAATAAGCAGGCGCAGGCGAACACAGGTACATACAGAAGAGAGAAATCACTTCCCATTGGGTCGAGTTTGGTTTCTCGTGCGGATGAGAGAAGCATTTTGGGTCTCTGGCAGAGTGATGACCTGCTAGATAGGCCTTTCTGTCTCGTTTGGAAGCTCACTCACCTAGTTGTAGGGGGCCACACAGCACTACCTCAGATTTATATGGCGCAACTTAGTGTAACCTTGATGAGTTCATGAGTGTAGCTTTAGTTGCTGTAATTGTAGTGTCATTACACTGATTTCAGAAAAATTAATAATAATTCGTTTCTAACCTTTCTGTAGAGTACACAAGCTTCTAATATGTATGCAGTTCTTAAACTAAATGAGGATATATTCATACCGACAATATTAAAGACCCTACCCGTATTTATGTAGTAACAGATTCATGACTTGTTTTTGAAGATTACATAACTGTAACTCACTGTTGTGCCTCCGAGAGGCTATGGGAACAATTAAATGGTTTTAACCAACTTGGATACATCTCAAACAAGGTTTTTAAAAGCAAAACTTTATTTGACGCTTTGGCACATTTAATTACAACGTTACTTACTTTCACGAGCTGACCTGGTCGCAAGAGTTAGAAATACCAAACAATTCTGGTTTATTTTGGAGTTGTGGAAAGCGTGGTACCCGGCCACAGGTAGTTGGTCGTCCCAGGAGCAGTTGAAGTCCACTAGAAGAAGTCCTTTCGAATGCAGAAGCAGAAGTGTCGCTTGCAGACTATGCAAGGGATTAAAGAAGATCGGATCTTTTAACAGCGCAACACTGCGGCATTCATACCAGGATTCAAAGTATATGATATATATTACTTCCAGCTGAGAAACGTCCAGGCATTCCCATTTTATAAAGCAATTTCACAAGAGCGAAAAAAAACCTTTAGAAAAAACAGGAGAGGGGGAATGTGAGGCTATAAAGTTTATGCCATGTATCCGAGCGACAGTTACGTATCTTATGTTTCAGGAATGAGTTCTTGAGTTTGTAGTCTTCAGATTCAGATTTTTGAAGTTCGGTACCGAGGTGGGTTTTACATACTGGAAAGTAAGTGGATATATGCAACGCTGAACCACTTTATTGCATGTGATTTACGACTGTGGCAAAGTAATAGATTTGTATCGCAGGATGGCTGTGAACCTTTCAGGTACAACACACACGAGGGTGCAAGAGTATTAGAAAGTCCACTGAAGGACTAAGTGATTATTATGCATGCCAGTACAGTGTGGCTAGCATGTTAACGTCCATTGAGACTAATAGAGGCTGTGCTAAGCAGTAGATTGTAAGTGAATGATTAGTTTGTAAAAGTGATATTTAGATTTCATATATGGTGTGATTATATCAAGAAACTGTTTTAAGTTATATCCCTTATATTGTTTTACGATTTTTGGTTGGGTCCTAGCTTCACAGAAAATACATTTGCTATTGAACAACGAGTTTAGAACTACCTCAATATTTCCAAGAAATTTCTTTTCACACTTCCACAAACGTTTGGATGGAGCAAGACGTTACTTAGGCCCAAAATTCAATTGCGCGAACGCTTTTATAGTAAATTTACGGTTACTTCCAATTTTTTAGAAGCCCTGTTATTGCTAGGATATTCACCCGCCTCATGCAAACAAAGTATAGAAAATTACACTAAAGGTACAACTCACCGCATTCGTGCGCACTTATTGTAATAACGTATCGCATAAGAAATATTTCACACTAGGTGTTACAAACATACCTATTTCATCACTGCTTTATTTATAATATTTCAAATGAAATAATATAACTTATACACGAGATATAATTAAAAGTTCAATTTAATAAAAATAAAAATAATTGTTATGTTAATTTATAAAAATACAAGTATAAAACATTTGTAATACATGTCATGTGTCATTGTATCACCATACATGGGGTGATTTTACAAAGATTTAGTTCAGAAAATGTTGAGAAACCGAGAACAGATTATACAAGTAAAACTTCACTTTGTTAGTCTCAATTTTTCATGTACTACTGTTTTTTATTTATCTTCATTCAGACGTCTCTAAACAAAACAATCGTCCGCATGTGGTGAAAGTCGGCGCCACGTGGCGCCTATAGCAGGTAGTTTATCGTNCGTCTCTAAACAAAACAATCGTCCGCATGTGGTGAAAGTCGGCGCCACGTGGCGCCTATAGCAGGTAGTTTATCGTCTCGGGAGCACCGCGCCGACCGATACGAACGTGTGAATATCGGCACCTCGGGCTGGTGCGGGCGCTACTATGATGCCACGCACGCACGCACACACGCGCGTCTCGCGAGCGAGGCGAAATTTGCAAACAGGCGGCCGCCTCAAATATTCAAAAGTCGTAAACGTCTGCGAGAACAGAAAATAAGGTGCACGGCGAAGACGGGAAAGGCTAGAGGGAGAAGAAAGTGGGAGGGGAGAAACAGGGAAATGCCAGTCTACTAAGAAAGTGTCTTGTTTCGCATGTTGAATACGGGTTTTCCTATGCTGCGAACGAGAAGAAAAGCGAAAAATAAAAAAAATAAAAAAAAATAACAGGGGGCAAACATTTTTTTGAGTATCATTTGTCTTGTACAAGCGTGAAATGTTTTTTTTCTTCTTCTGATATTCCACTCGGAATTCAAATAGAAGACGCAAAACAAATGCAGTTATTTCGCTGAGACAATATTTGAAAAGTGGCATTCCTTTCATCATAAAGTAAAATTTTGCCCATTCGGAAACAAGTGCTTTTAAACTGTATGAAATTTTCCTCTCTCGGTAAGTGAATTACAGAACTATAAATAGTNCCATTCGGAAACAAGTGCTTTTAAACTGTATGAAATTTTCCTCTCTCGGTAAGTGAATTACAGAACTATAAATAGTATAACACACTTTAAAAATTAGAAATGCTTATTTATTTGTCCTATTAAAAAGTAGAGATTCTGTAAATTTTTTTATAAATATACGCAATAGAAAATTACTTGTATTTATTATTTCGGATGAGTCTGATCTTTATTGCCGAAATTATTCTTGGGGAATGAGTAGCAGACATCCGTCAAATATTTCGTATCCATGTGATGCCAGAGAGGTTGCCTCACGAAACACGCGAGTATATTCGCAAACACAACGCAGCACCATACGACGGACCACAAAATTCTCGCTTACTCTCTGCACAAACTCTGAGATGATGCTTCAAACCGAGTTTAAATTCATAACGTGGCGATATAGCTGGATTACAAAAAAGGGCGTAGAGTTTTAAAAACTGCGCATGGCCCTACATAANATGCATGACAGATTTAGGAAACAAAGAAACACGCCATACACATAATACAACTATAGAATTTTGCGTGTGCCGATAAATCCAGTAGTAACCTATACATATAAATTTGACTTTATTCTTACTTAATAATATTAAGTCAGCTGTAAGATAACTCTCGTCATGTAAATTTAAAATAAAATAAAATTATATATCCAGATTACTGAGCGTTTGCGAAAAAAAAAAAAAAAAAATACCATAAGGATATTTGTTAGAAGACCGACAACTTCACACACAAGTATGACTTTGAAAACAGTNAAAAAAAAAAAAATACCATAAGGATATTTGTTAGAAGACCGACAACTTCACACACAAGTATGACTTTGAAAACAGTTAAATTAACTAACAGGCTATAGTTTTGGCTTGGAATGTTCATTTTAATTACACTAAGAGAAGGGTTCGTTCCAGNGTTAAATTAACTAACAGGCTATAGTTTTGGCTTGGAATGTTCATTTTAATTACACTAAGAGAAGGGTTCGTTCCAGCTAACAATAATATTTTTTTATGTGGACAAAAGTATATTTAGTTCACTCAAAATAATATGTTGTTTGAGTAAAGATAACTTGAAGCGCAGCGAAATTAAATTTCTTCATCTNTATTTAGTTCACTCAAAATAATATGTTGTTTGAGTAAAGATAACTTGAAGCGCAGCGAAATTAAATTTCTTCATCTAACAAAGAAATGAGAATTTCAACAAAATATTTAATTGAATCAACTATGTATATATGTTTGACCACTCATTTGGTTGCCTTTGTTCGAAAATGTAGCTCGAGAANTATTTAATTGAATCAACTATGTATATATGTTTGACCACTCATTTGGTTGCCTTTGTTCGAAAATGTAGCTCGAGAATTTGTATTTTTTGTAAGAATTAGGATAATAAAATTGCATTTATTAAAGTTTAGTGATGGAAAAAACATCCTAATAAATAAAGGTTAACATTGAACTAAAAAGTAAAGTGTTTAACTAAAAATATTTATTTGCGCATTTTGTCCAATNTAATAAATAAAGGTTAACATTGAACTAAAAAGTAAAGTGTTTAACTAAAAATATTTATTTGCGCATTTTGTCCAATATTTGAAATATACACATATTTTAAAACGTTCACATTTAGATAGTTGTCACTTTAGTTGAGGTTGCTTAGGGCGTAGTTTTCAGGGGAAATTACTCTATATTCAAATCTCGGTCAGGTTACTAATATATTATATTATCTGAAACTGTTTAATGGACCTACAACCAAACAAATCTTTAGTTGCACTAACCTTATCTTTGTTTGAGGCAACCAAATATGGACAGCAAAATAATTTGGTTTCAGTAACAAAACATTTCATTGACTCTATACAAACAAATATATTGTTTGCTGGAACAAGCATCTCACTGAGTGTACGCAGGCGTGATACAACTGTAGATCGTGCATCGCAAATTCACTGAACTTCACGAGTATATTATCAGACCATATTTTGCCTCACCAGATTTCACACGTAAGAGAAGGTAGTTACAATGCAGAGCACAGTAGACAGAAAACCTTTCCAGGGAGCATAATATTGCCGGGANACACGTAAGAGAAGGTAGTTACAATGCAGAGCACAGTAGACAGAAAACCTTTCCAGGGAGCATAATATTGCCGGGGTTGTATTTATTCATACATAAATACAATTTTTATGAAAGTACAATAGTTCTAAAATCAACAAATTTGGAATATATTTTACGATCAATTTATCATTCTCTTGATAGTATCAATTCTTATGTTTTAAAATAATATGTCATATAAACTATTCTGAATATATAAAGGCGTAATACCAAACTTAAATATGTTGTAAAAATAGTATTTTTTTTTAAGAACTATAATAGTGTGGTTTATATTTGTAACTATACTCGTTTAAGACATTTAAAAATTACGAATAAAATTACTTAGTGTCTACTTAAAAGTTGAAAGTATTGCGTATACCTGAAATATTTAAATTGGTTTTGCATTCCTATTCATACAAGAGATAAACGTGATTATGTTGATAAATATTGCAGCTCTACTTAAGATATATATATATATATTACAATACACATTAAAAAAATTTTCTCATAGGCCTAAGATTCATAATTAGCAACTCCTTCACCTTATTTCAAATTCTATGTTAAATATTCTATAAGGGTGGTTCTAAGTGTTTATATGTATATATTTCATCAATAAAATTTAATAATAATTTGTAAGTTCGGTACCGAGGTGGGTTTTACATACTGGAAAGTAAGTGGATATATGCAACGCTGAACCACTTTATTGCATGTGATTTACGACTGTGGCAAAGTAATAGATTTGTATCGCAGGATGGCTGTGAACCTTTCAGGTACAACACACACGAGGGTGCAAGAGTATTAGAAAGTCCACTGAAGGACTAAGTGATTATTATGCATATCAGTGCAGTGTGGCTAGCATGTTAACGTCCATTGAGACTAATAGAGGCTGTGCTAAGCAGTAGATAGTAAGTGAATGATTAGTTTGTAAAAGTGATATTTAGATTTCATATATGGTGTGATTATATCAAGAAACTGTTTTAAGTTATATCCCTTATATTGTTTTACGATTTTTGGTTGGGTCCTAGCTTCACAGAAAATACATTTGCTATTGAACAACGAGTTTAGAACTACCTCAATATTTCCAAGAAATTTCTTTTCACACTTTTACAAACGTTTGGATGGAGCAAGACTTTACTTAGGCCCAAAATTCAATTGCGCGAACGCTTTTATAGTAAATTTACGGTTACTTCCAATTTTTTTGAAGCCCTGTTATTGCTAGGATATGCACCCGCCTCATGCAAACAAAGTATAGAAAATTACACTAAAGGTACAACTCACCGCATTCGTGCGCACTTATTGTAATAACGTATCGCATATGAAATATTTCACACTAGGTGTTACCAACATACCTATTTTATCACTTCNCAAACATACCTATTTCATCACTGCTTTATTTATAATATTTCAAATGAAATAATATAACTTATACACGAGATATAATTAAAAGTTCAATTTAATAAAAATAAAAATAATTGTTATGTTAATTTATAAAAATACAAGTATAAAACATTTGTAATACATGTCATGTGTCATTGTATCACCATACATGGGGTGATTTTACAAAGATTTAATTCAGAAAATGTTGAGAAACCGAGAACAGATTATACAAGTAAAACTTTACTTTGTTAGTCTAAATTTTTCATGTACTACTGTTTTTTATTTATCTTCATTCAGACGTCTCTAAACAAAACAATCGTCCGCATGTGGTGAAAGTCGGCGCCACGTGGCGCCTATAGCAGGTAGTTTATCGTCTCGGGAGCACCGCGCCGACCGATACGAACGTGTGAATATCGGCACCTCGGGCTGGTGCGGGCGCTACTATGATGCCACGCACGCACGCACACACGCGCGTCTCGCGAGCGAGGCGAAATTTGCAAACAGGCGGCCGCCTCAAATATTCAAAAGTCGTAAACGTCTGCGAGAACAGAAAATAAGGTGCACGGCGAAGACGGGAAAGGCTAGAGGGAGAAGAAAGTGGGAGGGGAGAAACAGGGAAATGCCAGTCTACTAAGAAAGTGTCTTGTTTCGCATGTTGAATACGGGTTTTCCTATGCTGCGAACGAGAAGAAAAGCGAAAAATAAAAAAAATAAAAAAAAATAACAGGGGGCAAACATTTTTTTGAGTATCATTTGTCTTGTACACGCGTGAAATGTTTTTTTTCTTCTTCTGATATTCCACTCGGAATTCAAATAGAAGACGCAAAACAAATGCAGTTATTTCGCTGAGACAATATTTGAAAAGTGGCATTCCTTTCATCATAAAGTAAAATTTTGCCCATTCGGAAACAAGTGCTTTTAAACTGTATGAAATTTTCCTCTCTCGGTAAGTGAATTACAGAACTATAAATAGCATAACACACTTTAAAAATTAGAAATGCTTATTTATTTGTCCTATTAAAAAGTAGAGAATCTGTAATTTTTTTTATAAATATACGTAATAGAAAACTACTTGTATTTATTATTTCGGATGAGCCTGATCTTTATTGCCGAAATTATTCTTGGGGAATGAGTAGCAGACATCCGTCAAATATTTCGTATCCATGTGATGCCAGAGAGGTTGCCTCACGAAACACGCGAGTATATTCGCAAACACAACGCTGCACCATACGACGGACCACAAAATTCTCGCTTACTCTCTGCACAAACTCTGAGATGATGCTTTAAACCGAGTTTCAATTCATAACGTGGCGATATAGCTGGATTACAAAAAAGGGCGTAGAGTTTTAAAAACTGCGCATGGCCCTACATAAAAGCAATGTGATATGCGGGTGTCCTTTACCGGAATTGACGTTTACATGTTTCGGTACGGAACACGAAAAGAAAATAATAAGGAAGTTCACAGCTTCCTTTAACTGAACCTGTTCTATTGTTGCAGTTGCAGAAACTAGAGAAATTTTCATTCAGTTGTGGTGTCACCATGATTTGAAGTCTGGTTTTCAGTGTAGGTGAATATTAATTTTAAAAAAAAAACGGCTCACTTGAGTTATCGTACATACGACCCTCCTGCATAACATTCAACCATCTTGCATTTATCGGTGCTAGATAACATTTCCGATATTCCGCTGTTTTAAGTTTAACAAACGAATGTTTCGACAAATTAAGAAAATTAACAAAATTATCCTAAAATTATTCAGTATCGGATAAATCGGACGCGGGGAAAATCGGTTGGAAAATATTTTCTTTTATATATATCTAGTTGATTTTAAAGAGTTTATTACGCCAAACATGTCTAAACAATAGATCAGTCCATATAACTGAATATATTTAGGTCAGTTTTAGAGGACGTCCGTTGAACAGCGAGCTGCTTAAACTGAAGTGTATAAAGCCTGGTGGCGATCAAGCATCTACTCCCAGAGTAGTGCAGCCATAATTACGTGTCAACACCCACACATCACTACTCTGGAACTGCAGTAGTGTGTGTGTGTGGAACTGAAGCACGTATACACAAAGGAAAGCACTGTTGCACTACAGTTTCTCTTAGCACTACACACAGTCCTGTAACACAGCAAATTGCAGTGAGATGAGACTGTATAGCATAACTTCGCCACCTATGCTGTTTATTTCGAGGTGCAGTAACAGCTTCGCCAATCTGAAGGATCGTCCGCCCCTTCAACTTCATTAACAATACAACATATTTTTAAGGTTTTCATAAAGTGCTGTACTCCGCCCCGTCATTTGTTGTTTTTGATCGAATAACTGCTCTGCAGTGCAACAGAGGGTTCCCCAGTTTCCGACTCTTGTTGGCTGTCGCTTCAAGGGGGAAGGAGGGGGGTTGGGGAAGGTCACGTGGTATGCTGTCCGAGTGGCGAGGCGCATACCGGAATCAATACACGCCAACTTCCAGGACGCTACACAGTCCCCGCAGGAACAGTTGGGGAAGGCGATGGAGGGGGTGAAGGGTGGTGGTGGAAAGGGGTTGTTTCCGTTTGCCAGCCGGCCCACGGGGCGGCTGTGCACGCCACGGCTTTCCACTTCCGGCTTACTTCCACTCCGTTAAGGCGGAAGGAGCGCGGCTTCAAATGGAACGCCGCATCCCGACTGTACAACACGCACAGCTCGTTACAAAGTAGCACACCCACTGTGGGCTGTTCACTGTAATCTAACACAAATTTAAAAACCCTGCTTAACATTTACATGTATCACTATTGTGTATTCTTCCACCAAACGTGACGTTAACATTGCCGTGGGCCTGATCACTTTATGCATGCGCCAGTCAGGTGAAACAGTGAAATTGTTTTAAATTTAAATATTTTACAAATCTGCAAATTCTGAGACTTAGATTCATTAAAAGAGAAAGAAAGAAAGATAAATTATTTCAGTTTTCACGAATGTTATCCTGAAACTTTTAATTCGACGTGAAGTCATGAAACTACTTCCCATCCTCTGTTACCAATTTTACCGGATGTGCCACTCAGCGCACCGGTTAAAATATATGCAGGTAGGGGTAGGGGTATTTTTCAGACTGATTTAGATGTTCACTTTATAGTGAACAGTCTTTATCAACATTGCTTGGAAAGTACGATTAAAGTAACATTTTAAAGAAGAAGGAATATATATTTTTTACACTGTAAAACATTTTGTTAGAATTTACTTAATTAAAAGTTTTTTTGTATAAAAATTATTATATTGTTTTTAAACAAAATTTAAGCGTTTTACGATTTCGGATGCATTATAACACTAATTTTGGAAGAAAAACGTAATCAAATAGGGCAATCATGATAATAGTTAAATTTTTATACAACGAATTATTTGTACGAATATCATAAACCTTTTTATTAATTGATTTTATGTACATTTAATACAGATCTAAAAATGCTAAAATTCATGGTTGAAATAGTTGTGCATGAAACCAATATCACATAGTTAGTAATTTATTATTACATAAAGACAACCAGATCGTCTTGCTTACGTAGTAATTCTTTTGTAAAATGTTTTTTTCCGAATGGAAAAAATGCTGAAAATTTAAGAATGAACACAAACTCTGGTTTTTTATTTTTAGATAATACTAGCTGACCCGGCAAACGTTGTTTTGCCATAAAAAGTATTTCTAGTGATTATAGTATTAGAAAAAAATAACTATAACTTATTGTAAGTGTGTGAGGATGTGGTATATTAGTGGAAGAGGCATGGAGCTCTGTGGACGATGACGGAATATAAAATTAGATAATTTAATAAATATTAATAAAATTGAAATACAAACAATTACAGCTTTGCGATCAATAATAAAGTTAATTAAGAAGTACACTTAATTATTGAAAATATAATTGTAAACACGTCACTACTACGATCTGAGCACAAATGAATAAGAGAAAGGTTATTGTGTGAGAGAAAGTGGAGACCGGCTACTCCGTGCTGTGTCACTGGGAGACACCTGGTGGGAATAAATTGTAACCTAGATCGATAAATGATCGATGATAATTGATCAGTTATCGACCTAGGGTAAAATTTATTAAATTACTAATATCGCTATAAAAAATTAAGGGGTGGTGGAAGAAGGGTGAAAATTTAGGAGGGTATGTATTTTTTGATGCCACATCATAAAAAAATAAAAAATAAAAATTTTGTTCAAACAATAAAAAAAAATTGTTTGAGGGTGGCCACCCTTATTACTTAGGGGTGTAAAAAATAGATATAAATCTATTCTCAGACCTACCGAGTACACATAAAAAATTTCTTAAAAATCGGTCCAGCCGTTTTGGAGGAGTTCAGTGACTAACACTGTGACGGGAGAATTTTATATATTAGATTTAAATAATTAAAAATCTGACTAAGTTTTTTACAGTGTTACAAAATATGTTCATTTTTCTTTCATTTGCAACATAAATCGTACTCTGTGACAATCTTGGTGGACCGAAAGTGTTTTTGATAAATTTGCATGTTCATACAGTAAGGCGCAGGGCTGCATTGGAAACCAAGGCGCACTCTACTTACCATAATAGTGCAGTATATCGGAACGTATTTTGTGTCCCCGAAGCCTTAAATTGCGACAGTGAAATGAACGACCCAGGTACGCAAAGCAGACATCTACCATTTAGCATGTTTTGGTTGGGCCGACGTTTATCTTACTTTTGCTGGAAGGTGTCTACAATGTAATAATAACGTTGTAAAAATAACGTTTGCTGAACATCAAAATGATATACGGGAGTACGTTGTCCCAACGTTGGGTTATTGTAGGTCAACTAATGTCCATCCATTTACCAACTTAAGGTTTACTGATATTTTAAGCATTAGCCAAGACATGCTTTTGCATATACAATGCTAACCAAAAAACAATGTAGTGCCAATGGTGGTTAGTGATATTTTAAATATATTTTAACCATTATTTAAAAATGAAAATAATACCTCCCACGAACGTTTAATTATTTGCTTTTATTTTAACATAAACTGTTTTTCATTACTACAAGCATTACGAAACTCTATTAGCAAAAGGTGGGCGAGAACTCACGACATTGGTATTATTTTTTTAGTGCGCTGTGCTCTATACCACTTAAACTCTACACAAATAGTGAAGTGTTATGAAACATTACCTATCATTTCAGTTCACTGTACTATTTTATTGTAATTCATGTATTAATAACACGCATTTTACTGCTTTTAAATTGTATTTAACTATCATACCATGTGAAATACCTGATGTTATAGTTATGCCTTTACGTGATTTCCAGATTGGTTCATATTTATTTTTAAGCGTTTTATTTTGTCTAAGCATGCATTGTATAAGATTACGAGCACCATCGACATTATTATTTATAACATATTGATGCTATCTTATGTCACAATAATGCTTGTAATTCAATTTTGACCCAACATAGCAAAATGATCCAACATAACAAAAATGACACACCACCAATTTTTATGTTTGATATTCTCTCAATCCATACGCAAATAAATAAAATGTAAAGGAAAAAACTTTTAGAAAGATTTTATTTGCTAAGAATATTAATGTTTTTTTACACTTAAAGGATATTTAATAAAAGTGACTTTATGATTATTATACAGAGTTGGTCCAACGAAGTATACATACCAAATGTCGACAATAGGGTTTTCAACAAGTAACCAACACATGACAAACAAAGTAAGTTTAAATTAAGGCCTTGATTGTGCTTAAAAAATAAATAGCTCTTAAAAAACATTCGAAATTGTTATTTAATTTAATTATAAATATAGCAGTTTCCATTGTTACCGTTACCAATCGTTGTGTTCTCAACATTTACACAACATTTAACCACTATACGTACATAAAAGAGATCTCAGATCTTGAAAACATTCGTAGTTTAAAGAGTACAAGAAATGTCATTTCTTTACAATCTAAACGTCTTTACACATTTTGACTAAAATTTGTTTGTACAACTTTGGCACAACAGAAAAATTCAAACCAATTACCAATACGATATTTACAAACTTATTACCAACCATCAACCAACTGGTTTAACGTTTAAAAATATTGAACATACGGTATGTTCCGGCATATTCTGACTAAGTGGCGTCATTTTATGACAGCTGCTAAACAGTTTCACAAAAGTTTCGAGGTAACAAATTTTTGTTGCCATATTCACCTGGAACAATGTAGTATTTATGTATTTGTTCCAGCTCAATAAATCCATATGTTTATTTGCTCAGGTTGGGAAGCACTATGCTTTTAGTTTGGCAAATATTAGTTTTCGCCACCAGGGTTCACTGATATCACGTGTCTACCGGATTTTTCCGTTTCGTATGTAGGCGAACTAAGTAAATGGAATAATTTTCCTTTTCATAAAATATATATCATTTTTTTTAAATCTTCAGATTGATATTTTTTGGAACCTCCGTAAAGAATGAATTTCGTTTTCACCACTTGAGTGAAAATATAGCTAAATACACTGGTGGAAAAGGGAAAATGAACCCCCGGAAGCAATGGTCCCACATGAAAGAAGGTTTTATTGAATAACTATATAGGTTGTAAACTGTATATTATCATGATCACAGAGTCATACACCTAAGGAAAGAGGCTACAGAGTGTCTTGAGCAACAACGTCAGTATATTGTGAAGCCTCCTTAAGCGACGATGTAGTCCTGCAGTCGTGTGTAGAGACGATCATAAATGTGACGGACGTCATCTTGGGGAATAGAGTTCCATGCTAATTCCACCCGTTATTGTAATTGGTAGAGGTTTGTTGCCGGTATTGCAGACTACACCAAACGCCGTCCTATGACGTCCTGCACATATTCAATGGGTGAGAGGTCGGGTGATCGTGCTGGCACAGAGGAGTTGACTAACACCTTCGAGAGTGCGTTGGGTAACACGAGACGTTTGTGCACCGACGTTGTCCTGCTGAAGGAGGACACCTCCTTGGCGTTGTAAGAACGGCAACAAAATGGACTGGAAGATGTTCTGAATGTAGCATTCACTGTCAGTGTTTCCACAACAAATACCAGAGGCGTCGGGTCATTATAGGCTATTGCTCCCCAGACCATGATGCCAGGAGTTGGTCCTGTGTGTAGCTGACGTACACACTCTGGTTGTTGCCCCTCTCCTGGTTGACGCCGCACTCGCACACGACCGTCACTGGCGCCAAGGTAGAATCTGCTCTCGTCACTAAACACAACTCTGCGCCATTCGTCCCTCCAGTTACGTCGTTCACGACACTACCCGAGGCGGGCTGCACGGTGACGAGGTGTGAGAGGAAGCGTGGAGAGCGGCATCCTTGCCCGTTGCCCAGCGTCCAGAAAACGGTTGGTGATGGTCCTAGCTGACACCCTGGGTGCAACAGTGGCCGTAATATGTGCGGCGGTCACCGTGCTATCATAAATGGCTGCTCGTCTGATGCGGTGGGCCAGGAGGGAATCGGTATGCCGCTGCCGTTCGGAACCAGGTCGACGAGCATGTGCAACATCGTTGGACCACCGGCACCACCAATGATGCACAGCAGACACTTCACATCCTTAGCGTTGGGCAATTCTTCGGAAGGACCATACAGTCTCTCTCAGGCCTACAATACGACCTCGTTCTAAGTCCGTTAATTGCAGGAAGTCTGGTCGTCTATGCCGTCGTGGCATGTCTACAATGCTTACTACACACATGCCGATGCTTGAAACAACATACTACCTTCTCCTTAACCAAGTAAACTACAGTTGTGTTGGGCTCAGTGGTGTTATGCCAAGCACGCAGTTCCTACTCTGTCCACAGCACAGTACTGTTAACCATTGCATGTACTGCCCTTTATCAGTGCCCCATGCGCATATGGTGTTTCTACGTCATAACTTTAGTGGTGTTAATTTTTCATTTTCCATCAGTGTATGTCCAAATGTTTTTTAATATTCTCTCGTAAATCTATTTTTAGCGAGACTTTGGTTTATACAATTTATTAATTTAAATATAACACCCAAATTGAAAAAAAAAGTATTGAAAATGGTAAAAAAAATTTTATCTTTAGAGCTTTCCTTCGTAGTTCCCTTAAGGGAAAGGAGAAAAGTAAAAACCCCTTTTTGATGAAATCTCACACCCAAATTCGTATGATTTTCCAACGACATTGTATATATGTAGGGGAAAGTCGCCTATATTGGAACGGCACCTAAATCGGACCACAGCTGTATCTCGTGAGTTAGTGGAAAGGGGCTCATCTGCCGGCAGAATTGTGAACCACTTGCTCAAGCAACGCCGCCGTCCCATAGTGAACATTGAAATGGAAGTGGTTTTTGACGTGTGGTCAGAAACGTGTTTTCGGTAAATCTAACGTTATATTTTGCGCGTGTTTGTAAGCGAAAACTACTATTTCAGGTAAGTTATATTTGTAATTTTTATACATACATACATATATATAGAACGTACAATCACGTTTCCTTTAAATATATAGCAGGTGAAAATAGTTTCTACAGCTTGTGTTCAGTGAATTAACTTTTAACATGGCGGAATTTCGTAATTTGAACCACTTATAGTTGCATAAATTTGACTGGCCCAAATAAGGAATCTCGTTGTGCAGTGTTGCTTTTTCTTTAACATAGTTTTCGTTTTAAAGCCTAATTGGTGTCAAGGAGGATATGAAGGGTAGTATATTACTAAAAATAGGCTTGGATCATTATATAAACCACTAATTTATATTTCAGTCCGTTTTCATTACTTTCAGTCATGATGTTATGTAAAATGTGTATTAATTTTATATTATTGACTTGGATGCTACAAGAATTCATAACGTAGATGAGAGTTGATTCTCTACAGTACAGAAAAAAAGTCATAAAAAAATTGTAGGGCGTAAAGGAAGAAAACAGATTAGCGCACTTTCCAGTGGAAAACGAGGATTTTACTGTACACTACAATGGTTTGTTGTGCTAGTGCTGCTGGCCACTTCACTCCACCAATGTTAATTATCAAAAGACTGAGGATGACAAACAGAATAGGTATAGGGGCACCACCGGGAAGTATTATTGAAATATCTTATTCTGGATACATTCNCACCGGGAAGTATTATTGAAATATCTTATTCTGGATGCATTCATTCTGAACTTTTCTGTAAGTGGCTAAAGCACTTCATTAAGACTGCCCATCCAACCAGTGACAACAAAGTGCTACTACAGCTCGATGGACACAGCAGGCATAGCAAGAACATGGAAGCCTTACTACTAGCTCGAGACAATCGTGTCATTCTTTTGCAACTACCTTCGCAAACTACACATAGAAAGCAACCACTTGATGTAGCCTTCTTTAAATCATTTCAGACCTACTATGATCAAACTGTGCAGAAGTGGTTGATAACACATCCTGGGCTCACTGTCACTATGTTTCAAGATGCCGGGCTGCTCGGATAAGCATATGAAAGAGCTGCTGACATTTCAACAGATGCTAATGGTTTTAAGAAATCGGGAGTATGGCCGGTTGGCCTTACAATTCTCACTGACCAACATTTTGCTGTTTCTGATATTTTAAATCAAAACATTGTGGCAGAAAATGATCCAGCTACTTATTCGCCTGTAGAGGTCATTATTCCCGTAGTAGATGAAATTGCACTCACCCCTAACAACACGACCCCAGAAAAAGGAGTGGTTTTGAAAGTTACACTGGGGGAAATATTGCCTTACCCATTGTCCAACCTAGAAAACTGAAGAGAGAAAGAGCAGGAGCCGCAACTGAAATAACATCCAGCCCATACAAAAATAGTCTCATCAGTGGAAACAAGAAATGGAAATACGTGCGTCTATTGAACCGAGTGGGTGCTTCTTAACATGTAAAAGGAGTGAAGGAAAAATAAATTTAAGATCAAAGTAGATGGTTCTGCAATTTGTGTGAAGAGGAAATCATTTCATATATGATACCGTGCATGGCGTGTAGGTCTTGGGTGCATTATATATGCGCAGGTGTTTATAAGGGTGTGAAAAAGTATTTCTGTGGAGTGTAATGTTAAATATAATTTAGTACACTATAATATTTCCTAATGACTCCAGGTAGCTCATCTTCTAAGTGGTCCAATTATGGAGACCGGCGGTCCAATTTAAGCAATTGGTTCCCTATATTTGAAAAAGTGCAGGGTCCAACAAAACTATTTATTCCTGTACCTGTATATATAGTTTTATAACTCTGGTATCATATTATGTTACCGAAATACACAATGATCATAAATTTTTATTTTATTTTTCATAAGTGTTCCGTTGATCCTATGCTGAGTGTTTCGATTCGGCATATGGATTTTGTCAATACAATGCATACAAATGTGCATAACTTTACAAACACCTTATATTAAACACTAAATTATGAATAACTAACAGTATAAAATACAACTTATACCCATCATTTTTCTATATGTTACACATTAAACGAAATTCTGGAAGAAAGAAATATTTAATTTACACATGTAGTATAATAAAATGTATGATAATACAAAATAATGATTGGTAACATTATTTAGCCTACTTGTCAGCATTTAAAATTTCTGTAATGCTATAAAAATTTTTGCTTTCTAAGTACAGTTCCAATGATTTGAGAAATTGCTTTTCACTATTACATATGACATCATTTATTAAGAAAATACGGCCATTTATAGCAGATTTTTAACATGCTTGAAAGAATGTGCAGTTTATTTTGTGATCTGGTATTATAACTGTGACAATTAGTACTTAAAATAAATTAACCGAAATGTTTTATGGTGTATTTAACTATTGATTAGTTATATACAAATTTAAGTGGAAATATTTTGTATGCTTTAAATTAACTTCTACATTGATGGTTAGGATTTTTACCAGCCATTATTCGCACAGCTAATTTTCCTAGTAAGATTACTTTTTTAGCACAGGTTGAATAACCCCAATAAGTTATTCCAAATTCCACAATATAATGCAAATATGCATAATAGATCATTTTCCTCGTATCAAGATCTAAATATCTGTACATTCATCTTAAGGCAAAGCATGCGGAGATTTGTTTTGGCACAAGATTCTTAAAATGTTGATTGCAATTTCAATTTTCATTAATATGTAATCCTAGGAATGTTGAGCTTGTTACTTGTTTAATTGCTATGTTATTTGGGTGAGTTTAGTTTTGGGTTCTTAGGATGAAATATATGACATTTTGTCTTGTTAACTCTTATTGTTAGTGTATAAGTAGTGAACCAATTATTTAAAGTTTCCATTATTT
Source organism: Clitarchus hookeri (assembly GCA_002778355.1). NCBI lineage: Eukaryota > Metazoa > Arthropoda > Insecta > Phasmatodea > Phasmatidae > Clitarchus > Clitarchus hookeri. Next base: position 138,638 of record NQII01004657.1, read on the forward strand.
GATTAACTAAGTTATTAAAGTTTTCAATTGATTTATGTTGTGCTAATATACTGGTATCTTCTAAAAATAAGAAACTAAAGCATTTATATTTAAATATTCTGGGAGATCATAAAATTTTTTTCAAAACACACTGGGCCTTAAACTGAGCCCTGCGGTGCACCAAATTTGACAAGACCTTCATTTAATGATGTGATTTCAGCAGATTTATTATTAATATTTACAATGATTTGCTTACGTGCCGTTAGGTATGATTTGAGTAAATTTAATGACTTTTTAAGAGTACCATAATAATCCAGTTTCCTGAGTATTATGCCATGGTCAACACAATCAAAAGCCTTTGCCGAATCACAAAATATGTCATTATACGTAAATATATTTATAAGTATATTAAAAATAAATTTTTAAAAAGTGGTCTCCTATATATAAAAAAATATATACGCTGTGTATATGTGTATGGGTATATATGTGTGTGTTGTTGCGTTTTCCTATTGAAATAAACATGCTTATGAACACTCAACGCCAAACATATTTGTAATATTACATTTTGCTTTCTTAAACACCACTGGAGAACAGGAATAATAGTTACAAAAAGTAAACACTTAACATTTTGGCTGCGGAAGGTATATATCACATTTCGAGCAAAATACAAACTTTTACACACAAATAAATATAATTTCTCAATTTACCGCCACATTAAAAGTTACTTTTTTTGTAACACCAGTGCACCTTGCAGCGGAAATTGTCCCTATGCCAAACTCACCCATAACAAGACTCGTTTGGTTTCTAACCTGAGTAGAACTAACCTTAGTTAGGCCAACGTTTGTTGCTACTGTGATCATCACCACCACTTGCAAGTAATTGAGTTAGCGCGCGGTCTTTCGTCAATAACCCGTTCTTGTGGGATTTTCAGCGGCGACCCTTTGCACTCATGGTGAAATGTTGCACAGCCACCTACTGCTTTATATATCACGTACCTGAGTTTCTATGCCTATCGTGAAAACAACGGTTTTATCAATTTTGGCTTTTAAATCAATCCAATTTACAGACGGAGATTTTTGAAACATAACTAGTCTCGGACGTGTGATGTCCCTTAAGGACTATAGAAAGTTCTCGTAGTGCGCAAGTTCCCAAAACATAAAATCAAAAATAACAAAATTGGAAGTATTTCATATGTTTTGATGGGGTAAGATATATTCTATATATATTTCAATGCTGGTAGCTATCATACACAAAAATAATATACATTGTGTTATATTCGAATTAAAAATTTACAAATTGTTGCGAAAATTTAGGGATGTAAACCTCCAAATCCGCGAATATGACAAAAGTTTTATTCTATATATAATATGTAAATGTACATTATTGAAATAAAAGTTACTTTTTTTTTTTAACAGGAACCGTTGAACATATGAAATTCAATTGAAATTAAGGTTATTTATACCAAATTTGTTAGCNGAAAGTTCTCGTAGTGCGCAAGTTCCCAAAACATAAAATCAAAAATAACAAAATTGGAAGTATTTCATATGTTTTAATGGGGTAAGATATATTCTATATATATTTCAATGCTGGTAGCTATCATACACAAAAATAATAGACATTGTGTTATTTTCGAATTAAAAATTTACAAATTGTTGCGAAAATTTAGGGATGTAAACCTCCAAATCCGCGAATATGACAAAAGTTTTATTCTATATATAATATGTAAATGTACATTATTGAAATAAAAGTTACTTTTTTTTTTTTAACAGGAACCGTTGAACATATGAAATTCAATTGAAATTAAGGTTATTTATACCAAATTTGTTAGCNTTTTTTTTTTTAACAGGAACCGTTGAACATATGAAATTCAATTGAAATTAAGGTTATTTATACCAAATTTGTTAGCACAGAATTTTTCATTGTAAAGTTATCAAAATTTCAAAATATTATGTACTGCGTGTGCACGGAAATGGCGGTTTCTGTAAGTTATTATTATTTGAAAAAAGTTCACTATTTTATTAGAAATTTATACTTTGCATCAACTATTGTTGTATGTGATGGTTGTGGTTTTTCAAATGTGTAGTCAATTAAACCAACCCAAACGAAATGTACTAAATAGTTCAATTTCAGATCTTGATTTCATATTTACGAAATTCACGCACAGAGAGGACTTTCCATAACATTAAAGTATTAAATATGCTATTCGCGGTAAAGTGCGCACTTTTAAAAGCCATATCATTTGGAAAAATATGCAATAAATACATTATATTTCAGCCATAGACGTCAACTTCTAAGTGGGGTGGAATATGCACTATATGCTTATCACTTACATGGCAATATTAATTAAAAAAAGGTAGTTAAAGAACAAAAATGGCTTAGAGAAAAAGGAACTAGGGGCTCAAAAGTTCTCTCTTTATCGTGAACGGCCTATACGTAATCACACTTCACGTAGAAATGTTCGATAACTTTAAAGTCTTTTAATTCTTTGGGGCTTAGGCAAGAATTACGTTTTATATGGCGAGAGGGGAAAGTCAGAGCCGTATGTGTCAGTTGAATGTCCGATAACAACTTTGNCAAGAATTACGTTTTATATGGCGAGAGGGGAAAGTCAGAGCCGTATGTGTCAGTTGAATGTCCGATAACAACTTTGACATTTGCGAAGATAAAGCACATAAAATATTGTCCGTAACTGACGGGGTTATTGACATTCTAGTAACATAAGGCGCCACGGAAGGATGTAATTGATTTTCTTGGAGCTCAATTGAGAGGAATTATTAATCATTTACACTACAGTATCTTGTAAAATATATCTTATTTTATTTTAGTTTTTACACATTTTTCAAGTGATTATTATTTTTTTTTGAATAAAGCAAAATTTTGTATAGAAAATTCGAGTAATTGGTTAATTAAGTATTGCCACTGGCCATCCAGCAGAGACCGCAGAAGGTTTATACCAGAACAACTAACAACACTGTGCAGATGCGAGTCGCGCAGTGTGCGCGAATCTTGTTCTGTTGCTGTGAAACTAGTCAGAAAATATAACAATTGCCCTCAAACACACGCCACATTCAATTCAAAAAATTAAGTGTACCTTTTATTTTATTAGTGCTTGCATGACTTCACAAGCAAACAAATATTTCTCGGATAGATACGAATAATAAGTTAACCAAATATGAAAGGAAACATACGTTTGCATTTTTCCAGTCCCAAATAACTCATAAAGTTACTTTTTTAAAACTAATTTGATGCTACGCAATTTACTTTTGTTTTCGGGCAAAACGCATTTCTCCATAATACCTGTACGGTCCGGAAAACTGTAGCTACTTGTCACAACCAGTTTTGAGGGAAATGAAATATTTTCTCTTAATCGTTTCTCTTTATCGTATAGTTATACATTATGGACATGGCGTTACGAGTGACTACGTTATTCCCCTTACTGCTTTCAGTAGGCTGTATTTGTTATTTTAACATTTTATGTTTATTCCAGAACTGCAGCATAAACAGTGTTTATAGGTTTTTTTTCGGTGACAGAATGGAAATCCAAATAGTCTGATTTTTAGTATACTTTTAGAGAGATAAATTGACATATGTTAATTGCAGACGTATGAAATGGTGTCGATATTTCATCGGTGTGATTGCGATAATTAAAAAAAAACACGCATAAGTCTTGTTTACTCTTCTCAAGTATGAATCATGAGCAGGTTGTAGGATTGGTTAGTTTCTATAAATGGTTGGTGCACATCCATATTTTCACTTCGTGAGCGACCAAATTCTAGCTACAACGTCAAATTTATTTCGTGAATGTACAAAAATGCACTTTGTGAAAAAACCAACTATCTCAGGAGATATATTCATTTGATGACCAAATATATAACGTAATTGTTACGAGATAACTCTAAAAATAACAAATGTTATCTGAGAGTATAATAAAAAACATTCACAATATCAACAGTTTTATTTACCAAACACATACTTCGTATCATCTGTTCAAAGAACATGGCAGTTAAGATAATAATTTTAAATTTCGCGCAAATATACGCGTTAATTTTTTAGTGGGCAAATAAAGTAAAATAAATATGAAGGGTTGAACAAGTACAGTGCATATTGAAATCGTTTTTGAAATTCTTGTGCCAATAAAGACAATAAAAAAAATGTGGAACATAAAACAAGTTTGATTAATTTTAAGCTAAAAGTTACAAAATATTGTTTTCAATTGATTGTTTAAAATAAGATGCATATATGAACCCGTTTCTAAGAACTAAACGTTTAGCTTTGCAAAAATATAACTGACGTATACATTTGGAAACAAGTGCGTATTTTTTGAAAATGATACTCTGTGCAAAATCCAAATACTGTTTCAAGCATAAGTAAAAAAAAATTATGAGACCTTTAAATTAATTTTCCAATGTTTGTGTTTATGAGGTTATTGATGCTGAAAGAAAGTATCCAGCAATTCAGTTTATCGAACGATACCTTAACAAATTCGTGCTACTACCTGCCCCCTCATCTCCTCTATAGGCCAAGTCTGCGACCGTTTATATCATCAACGCAAACACAGCATTTGTTAACTCTACGTTCACAATTCGGACTACAGCCAACCCGTGAAAACGATCGCTTTATAACCACTGACAGGTTTTTATGTTTCTTTGCTTCATGACAATAAAATACTTGTTGGGCAACTCAAGGCGGCCAGCTGACCAACTGTTATTTGACGAAACATTTACGTAAACGCAGCATGATTTTACTGGAGTAGGGATGTTCCTAGTTATATACGATACGAATATTACTTGAAGTACGTACCACTGATTCGTAAACATGTTACATAGTTTATAATTTCAATGCATTTATGTCTGTGTGTAGGATGGTCTTGGCGACCTTTACTAATATTTTAATTATGATATTGTAGCAGCCAAATTGTCACTAGAAAAGTGAAACGAGGAAATATATTTTCGCGCTGATCACAAAGAAAAAGAAACTTAACACAAGTGATGCTTATTAATATTTCCACATTACATTGTCCAATAACAGCGAGCATCCAACTCACCAAGTACACCTAGAAATACAAGATATAGATGCCGTGATGTCGCAGTAATCAGACAGCTTATCAGCTATCATGGCTAACCAGGCTCGATGCACGGCGGGGTCGCTCCCGTTTGCCTGCCGATTCTCATTAACAATTATAAGTTCCTGATAACTTATGAACTTTCTTTTCTCCACATGGGTGAAAATGAAAACGAATGAAGTTCTTGAAAGTTTACATGGTAGGAAGGCATTCACGTCTTATTGACAGCAATATCAATAGAAGTGAAACCAGAAACATGTGAAACAGTACAAAAATAATTAATATACAGGAGTAACTTATACGGTATGCAAATACCGAAAAACTCGCAAAATGCAGATAGTTTGCTATTAACTGCATCACGGAGGTAGTACTCGGAGCATCATCTTCGTATGTAATCAGTGTCTAATGATTTGAATGGTATGGTTCACAAACCTGAAATATTTACTGGGTCATCATTTTTAAAATAAATAACGGAGCCCCTACGAAAACATTAGTTTACATGGCCTACTATGACGCTACTTGTGTGAAAAATTTGATGGAAATCGGTGTATTGGTCTCCGAAATATTGCATAAAAACCTTTTTTTCTTAAATGCAGCTATTTCACAAAATGGCCTAAGCTCTGTAAACGATGTTTGTAATAGATGCTGTCAGCATAAAATTATTAATTAAAATTTTGAAATTGATAAAGAAATATGTCAAACATATAAAAATATTTATACGGCCACAATTGTTGGAATCATTGCCTAAATCCATTTAAATCATGTGACTATACTTGGCTATCAGTAGATGTGCAACATTTTGTGGAAATTAGTTGAAATAATCCGAAAATATGACAAAATATTCATTTTCCTCACTTGACACTACTTTGCAAAAAAAAATCTGGCAAAGGATCATCTATGTATGCATATCGGTTGATTGGTCCTCGGAATATGGCATAAATTCTCCAATGATCATGAGACGATCTTTATAAATGGAGGGCAAAAAGTTTAGATATTAGCGCATTATACAACTGTCATAGATAAAGTACACAAAGTTAACTTTAAGTATGTTTCATAGTTTCCTTGATAAAGCACACTAAACTAAATTGTTTGTATACGCGCCGTTCACAAAATATGCATCTTACTCGTACATATGTAAAACACATAAATTAATTTAGCCTACCACAGTACAATTTCTTCGCCAAATTAGAAAGTAATCGGTGGATTGTTTCCCTAGATACGACATAAAAACTATATTATTTCATGTGGGGCTATCTTTAAAAAATGGCGGATTAATGAGACTTTGCATAGACAATTTTGATGGATACAACTTATACTGTCACAAAGCAAAGTTAAGTTGAAATTTGTTTTGCAGTTTTGTAGATACAAATATCGGAGCTAAAAAGTTTATATGGCCACCATTTTCAAAATATGTATGGATGACCTACTCAAAAATTATTAGTTTACATAGCCTGCCTTAGTGCTAATTGTTATCAAAATATGGTAGAAATCGGTTGGTATTTCGGAGATCACATAATTTAAATTTTTCTTTACATAATAGCGGACAAAAGCAATTCTGTGTGTACACATAGATTATTGCAATATATACAGCTATACAAAACTAAAATAGTTAAATGGCCACCATTTGAAAATAAGCGCCTGCCATATATAAAATATATCAGTCAATATTACCTACCGCAGTACTACTTGTTTGCCATTTTTGGTGGGAATAGGAAAATTAATTCCCGAGATCGGACATAAGACCTTTATTTATTTTGTGGCACTATCTTACAAAATGGATAACAAAAGAGACTCCTTGTAGACACATTTGATGTTTTTTGTATACACTCCCAGCTTACAAAATTAAGTTGGAATTGATTAAATATTTTCGATGATATACCATACTATGCTAAATATATACATAGTTTTATCTTAAAAAATAGCGGACAAGTGTTTTGTTTTTGGCTTATAAGATACTTGTAATAGATACTGCCAGCGTACAAAATTTGGTTGAAATTGGTCAAATGTTATGGTAGTTATACAAAATAAACTTATAATGTAGGTATGGCGGCCATTTTTTAAATACATGGTTAATAAAGTTGAATTACTCATATTTACCTGACCCATCATAGTTTTTCTTATGGGCCAAATGTGGCGAAAATTAATTAAGTAGTTTTCGAGATACATTATAAAAAAAAAATATTTTTGCTTGCAGCGATTATCTTTTAAAATGGCTTACAAAAATGGTTATAGTTTTAATTGTATAATGCTTGTATTACATGCCATCAGCGTACGAAAGTTGGTTGAATTTGGCGAAATGGTATGGGAGTTATAACAAATAAAACTAAAATATATGTAGCGCCGCTATTTTTTTAAATAAGTGCCTACTAATGTTTATTTACTCGTATTTACTTGGCCTATCTTAGTATTGGTTACTTGCCAATCGGTTGACTAGTTTTCGAGGTATGACATAAAAGTTTTATTTTTCATGTGACGCTATCTTACAAAATGGCAGACAAACATGGTTATTCCTTTTTATTATGTAATGGTTGTAGAAGATAGTGTCAGTGTAAATATTTTGGTTGAAATTGGTCAAACAGTATGGTAGTAACACCTATTAAATATAAAACAGTTGTATGGCCGCCATTTTGAAAGTAAATGTTTAATTACAGACATTTACCAAGCCAATCGTAGTATTACTTAAGTGCCAAATTTGGAGAAAATAGGTTTGAGTAATTTTCCAGATATAACGTAAAAGCTTTATTTTTTTATGTGGCACTATCTTTCAAAATGGCGTAAAACCAACAATGTTCAACTCCATATTTAATGCTTACAACTTGCGTTGTCAGCGTACAGCAATAGGTTAGAATCGGTGAATTGTTTCCAAGATATGACAGATAGCTTTAAATTAAATAATAGCCGCCATTTTGAAAGTTAGTGCTCAGATTGCTCTAAAAAATTATAAAGTCAGGTTTCCGAGCTTCATACTATATGTGTACCGAGTTTGGTGAAATTCTGTTTACGCGTTTAGAAATTGAAGAGACGGACACACGCAAGCACAAACTCACACAGATACACACACAGGAAAGTGATCTCATAAGCCTTTCTTTCCTCCTGAAAGTAGGTTAAAAATGGTCCTCTTGTTGGAACTATTCAGAACTCGCCGTTTTCGCGTACAACCCACAGAAAAACTTAGGCAGCAACGATACTGTTCCAGACGCGCAGGCAATACCTACACTTCCTGCAGGGAATGGATTATTTTATTTTAAGCATGTGAAAATTATTTTAATTGTGTTTATTTAAATCAATTAATTGGTTATTGACTGAATGATCGTCAAAAAGTGTGTTACATGTGGCACAATACAAATGAAATCTCTGTACGAAGAAGAAAAACATGATACCCATTGCCAACATCATATCAGTAGAGATCCACAACGGTATCCAGAACACCTTCCTTCCTACAATCTAGAAGAAAATAACGCCTTTAGATATCAAGGCAAATTAAAGCCCTATCCAGTGACGGTACTTAAAAATTAGTGACTCCAAACGAAAATTTCAACACCAGTATGTACTTATGTTTAAAATGGCCGGTATCAGTTTTTCTTCGAATCAGTGATGCAACATCATTTCATTTTTAACTTAGTGTGTGTTTAAAATTTGACTCTTCAGGTATGCGGGAATGGTGAATATGTTGCGTAATTCCTACCTAAGGGCAAAATAAAGTGTAGTGTAGTTTTAATTAGCGTGGGTGATGACGGTCGCCAGAAGCGTCCATAAGGTGGAAGGGGTATTTTTTTNNAGGTAGAATTACTGGAGAGGCCAACCTCCATGGAACCAGCGCGTTTACGGCGTCTCGATTTGTTATTCAGCGCACGGGGGTTGACCGTATTCAATTGGGTGGGTCTGTCTTATTGGTTTGGGTTAGGGGATGGTTTGGATGCCGAAGAGAGGAAAGGGTGGTAGGCACAGACCCCATAATTCCATTGTAACTACAAGGGCTCCGTCTTCCTCTCCCTCTCTCCTCCTCTCAATCTGTCCTTGTTCTCTCGCTCTATCTCCGTCGTTCTCTCGGAATGGTAGGGCTGGAGGCGACAGCATTTTATTAGCACTGCCGCCTCGTCCGGATTTGTATACGCGGTTCACAATAAACGGAATGCTTTTAAAAGCGCAGCTTAAAATCTACGTTCAGACTTTTTTCGTATTCTTCCACTACATCTAAAATAACATTTCCTTCGTTGCTAATCGCTCATATCACGCGTTTGTCAAGCATTACGGTAAAATTATTGAAAATTTAATGTTTTAAGTATCTGCTGATTTTCACATTTACATAATGTAAAAACAAAATAGACAGTTAAGAAATCCTTTTGGTGTTCTCAAATATCGACGTAATATTTTTTAATCCAAGGTGGATTCATATAACTGCATTTTCTCCGCCGTCACCAACTTCACCGGGAGCATGCCGGTCTGCGTACCCGTTAAAATACATGAAGATAGGAGCAGTGATATTTTTCAAAGGTTGATTTCAAAAGTGGTCAGTTAACCGTGAAAAGACTATAGCAGGCATGAGTACTACGTTCGAAGTGGTGTGTGGGTATTTGGGGAGTGGGTGTAGAGGATAGGATGTTCGGTAAGGGGTTGCGAGAGAAAGTGTGCCTGAGTTCGTCGGCCGCGCAAGGAGCAAGCGAAAACGGTTGGGAGACGGGAGTGGGAAATTCATAACGTTCCGTTCCCCCCCCCCCC
>NQII01004657.1:148513-195053 GCA_002778355.1 Clitarchus hookeri
GGGGGAGAAAGATTAGGAAGTGGGTTTACTCGGCTCCTAACGAAATTTTCGAAAGGTGAAGTCGTTTTACAAGGAATAGCAAAGCAAGTTCAAGCAGTCTTAAAAAAAAAATTGAGTTTTTTCTCCCGGTAAAAAACGACTTTCTTTGCGTGAATTGTGTTTGCTTTTGCCAACGGCTAACGGAAAGAATATTATTCGATGCTGTATAAGAGTTTTGAGAGAAAATGCACACTCCATTTATGAGGCTAGATAGGTTCCACATTATTTGTGGTTGGTGTTTAAGGTGCAAACGAATTTCTGGGTAGCAAAATATTGCACCAAACATAAGGCATTGAAAACGTTTGGCTTATTATAATAATTGATATATATATATATATATATATATATATCCGTAAGAAATTCCATCTCCTTCTAATAAATATTTTAATAGTTTCAAAGAAAATTCTATAAATTTGTATTCACCTCAAAAATTATATATTTTAAAGATGTGCTAGCTTACCTACGAGGAGATAATACTATGACTCTTACATTTTTACTGATAAAACTATTAAAAAAATTGGCGTCATTTTAATAGCAAAACTGAAAGGATAATCTCACATTCCGTAAATATCAACGACTTGACATTAACTTGAACGTCCGCCGTCTTTAAATAACCGCTATGGAAAGGATAGAATATATATTTCATGTTGCAGTTATGATCACGAAGAATGACTATAATTGCCTGTTTCTGAAAACCGCGGAATTGCGTGCGTTCAGCATGCAGTCTGAAAGGCTTGGAAGTAGGAATGTCAGTGTGCTCAAATACTGATTTCACTGAATGCACCCAGAAAACCAGAACTTATTATTTCAGTATGTTTTGATAATATACATTCTAGCTGCTTCTGATATGGCTTAACTTTACTCTCACAGCTAGGATAAGGCCACTCAGACATTACGTTGCAGAAAGTAAATGTAGACACTTAATTATTGTTAGTTATAGTAAACATATTTATTAAAATTCCGTATCGACCCACCCTACCTGTATGCATTTGTCAGTTAGATTCGTATCAGAAATATTGTATTTTTTTTCATAGAAAAAACGTTACATTTATTTGTTTGTTATATAGTAAATTTTTGGATGTTTTTATGTTACTGTTGCATAAAAGTGTATTCTTACTATGAGTAACACTGGCAGTGGTTATACTATTGTCTGCATACGGAAATTCCAGTGATATCAGTATCGGATAAATTCAGTTTTATTTTCTGAATGTATAATATGAATGTGCTGAATTTCTGGTTTGAAGCTTCACTTGGATCGAGGGACTTATTAAAAGTCATAACAAATTATTTTGTAAGTGAAAGCTCTTTGGCACGCAATCCGCATTAGCAGAAACTGCATAAAAATATTTCATCGATAAGAAATAACCAGATACCTTTAAAATTAACGTTTTTTTCTCACTGATAGTTTGCACTTTAAGTACGTCAGTGATCAAACTATTTTTGCATTTGACATTTTTTATTTGACAAGTTCTGGTTAACCCGTGCGGAAATGAACAAACGTGTCATAGTGGTTCGACTGAATCATGAGCAGAAATGTCAGATAGAACTTAGCTTCTCTCTTAGGCAACAGTCAACGTACGAATGACGTTCGATCGAGTATGTAAAGTATAATAACGCGTATTTAGTATACATATTTAGTCGTAACTCCATATTCATGCATCTAACTGCTGAACTTAGCATATAGATGCTCACTAAATAGTGCTCACTTACAAACCGTGCATGACCTGGATTCAAATCCGTCTTATTAAGTTTATGTGGAGCTATTCCGCGTGTGTAGATATCTATAATAATAATTTGTTAAATTTAGGTAGAATTAGAATAAGCAAATGGTTTGTAAATTTCCTGTATTTATTTTTACATTACGTGACGTACAGTTATTACATAGTGCAGAATAAACGCAGTTATATGAGGATAAAACTATACAAGCTGTTATTGTCCATATTTTACAGCAATAACATGTTACTGTATTTCTTTGCACTTGTAAGAACTTTGCTTTTACAAGGGGCTCATTGTAAAACAACAATGTACTATTAATATAAAACAAATAATTTAAAACAAAATAATTTTTTTTTCTATTTGTGTACTGGAAATCCTAACTTGTCAACAGTGAAACAAAAAATCCAAATATAATTTACCGTCATATTAAATACCGCTCTGTTTATGACCTCTGACCTCTGAAATAAAATGCATTTCACTTAAACCCACGCTTCACGAGACAGGTGTGGGCTGCAAAAAAATAATTGCGAAATAATAGTACCGGTACTCTGGGTTGAAAATTTAACTCCAATTAACGGCGAAGGGCTGGCGAGCTCCGCAATGAGGTTTCCGAGCACAGAAATTGAGGCAAATATGGGAAGTTGAACTAAGACCAACATATATGTCTAGGGGCAATAATTAAAAAATAAACCAGTAAATTCTAACAAAAAATAACGAAATTCTATATTTCGTAGGTTGTCTTCATCATTGGCAAGTGAAAACATATGTAAAGGAACTACCATGTTTAATATAAATAAATTTTTTTTTGTAATATGATTTGATAAGACTTGGAATCGTAAGCAAACTTATGCCTACTTTAAAGGGTGAGTTGTTATGCTAATACAAATCTGTAATTACATTTCAATCTTTTACGTTTATTTTAGGTTTCCGGCATATTTTGTGGCTTCCTTTAACGGTACTAGCCACCAAATTGTACCAAATTCCGTTCAACTTGTAGACATTATTTGTAAGTATTCTTTCCTCACATGAAATTTTTTATATCGCATAGTTCTCCATTGCGCCATGTCAAACTCAGTTTTTTTTGGTGTGTTTTTAAGATGTAGAAATAAATAAAACGAAACATTAACAGAAAATCTAACAAGAGTGCTACAAACAAAATATATGCAAAAAATTCGAATATCACGAAAAACAATTTATAGCGCTATTATCAACATTTATTGAAGTAACTCACGATATCTTATTTCAATGTGAATTATGACATTTTGGTAAGAAGTCAGTTTTTATAATTTTTTTACGTAGAAAAAAAAACACTAACATTTTTATTTTGGTAAGCCATCATGCAAAAAATTATGGCGTTTATTTTTTTCATGTGAGAAAGTATTACTCGGAAGTGATGTCTGTAAGTAAAACATTATTTCATACAAATTTATAATATAAAATTAACTTTTTGCCAGAACCCTTATAGACACCCGTACCACAGGCTGAACATAATACATTTGTAATAATTTAATATATTTGAAAGTTTGAATTATCACTGTCGCTACTCGAACTGTTTAACAAGAACTGCCACTTTACATTTACAATTAGTGCTTCAAACTATCAACAATTTGAAAGTCGCCTAGGCTGATTTTTTTTGCCTATAATCATGGGAAACAATTTACATGTTTTACAGCATATCCTAATTGTATTAAGGAAAAAGCTTTCATCATTTTAAGAAATAGATTTAAGTTATTTATGCTGTTAGTTCGTATATTTTATTTAAAACAGTTCAGACACGTCCCGTTGAAATAATAGCATGAATCACGTACATACATTCTTTCGTTCATGAACAACAATATTTCGTTCGCACATTACTCTCCGTACTTATTTTTGCAAGCAGGAAATTAAAGTTATGATAAAATTTAATTTTTCTGATGGTTTTTAAAAATGTTTAGAACCAGGATGAATAGGGTCTTAGTTTTATTATCGTCCATGATTATTTTTTAAAATCTTAATATCAGCAAATAATTTAATTTGCGTAAAGGGTTAAATGTTGCTTTAAAATTTTTTTCGTTTAAATTTATTAATTTTGTTTATTTAATGATTTGTTTTTACATTAGGGGCGCATATTGCAATTTATAACTGAAGTCATAAATCTCGTAGCACATATTGCACGTTTCTTTATACATCGATTAAAAAAATTTCGTAATAAATTCTCTGTGGCAGGAATCAATACCCCCCCCCCTTCCCAAATTGTACCCATTTGACGCCTAAGTTTTCTTTAATAATTTAATACTGTAAGTAAGCTGATAATTCGATCGTGGGAGTGTCGGTGCTTCAAAGGAATAGAAAACTAAGGCACTGATAGAGATTTGTTTCTCATTTTACAGTACGAACATGCTTGTGACAATGGTGCAGCCACAACTACATCTACACATTACAATTTCTACTTCTGGGGGAGCCAAATATTCGCTTTCGTGGAAATTCATTCGAAAAATCGCGGGAATTGCCAGTGATACATTAATTTAAAAAGAATATGATCACAAAAGAGAAATGTGTATTTATAAGCACTTGCCGCATGTTTCGTGATTCTGAGAAAGAGCTCTGATTAAAAAAAAATTTAAAATTATTTATTCAATCCAAGCGAACTGTATGATATATTGGGAACTGTAGTTGGAAAACATATTTTCGTATGCAGCATCTAAATAGAGCAATGCTTGAAAGTTAATACGAAGCCTTAGCGAAGAAGCATAAACAATAAATATATGATAATGTATACTGCACAGAAGCATATTCTTGGTTTTCAAACGTATCTCAAAATATGAGGAGTGTTTACCCTCCTCCCCACCCCCTCATCCACGTCTATTCCCTCAAAAACTAGAACCCGGGCCGTTATTTTCACTACTTCCTTTTCCCAGAAAAACCAACCAACTAACTTGACTCACGTGATGTTGTGAGAGAGCGGAGATATATAGGTGACACTTAACAACGAGGTCTTTAGAGCCGATGAGGGTGAAACGAGGTAGAAATCGGGCAGCGCTGGAACGCAAAGGCGGGGGAAAATGGGAGATACCGGAGAAAATCGGCTGACCAACAGCATCGCCCGGCACTATTCCCATATGCAAAAATCCAGAAATCGAACCCTATTCGCCTTGGTGTAGGAAACGAGTGCTCTAGTAGCTGCTCCAACGCGGACACTTTGTTACCAAATAGGGTCAAAATATTTTACTCTGGGTGTGTGTCAATATACAACTAGCACACCAGCAGTTATCTGGTTACCATACACGTGACTTTGTCATAAGGCAATGAGATATTATACTGGGCTAGTCAGAATTTTACTCTGGGACCGAAAAACTGTAATTCACGGGCAGGCTCCTAAGAGATGTGGCACTTAAAATCATTCTATCGCTAGAGTGTTTTCAAAATCAGCTAGACACAAATTGTTTTCGTGTAAACTGTGTGGTCTAAATTAATAGTTTGTTATTGTAAATGCAATAATATGTGAACATAGCTTTACTTACTACTTATACAGAAGGTTGTAACACAGTGAGTAAGACTACTATATTAATTATATTGATGTATATTTAGTAGAGAGATAATGGATAATTTGGCAGATCAGAACCTGGGACCGCAGCGTCGGAGCTGTTCGTGCACTGACATTCCAGTCGGCCAGCGGCCATCATGTATCCATGTCACCTTGACCTTTGACTCCGGTAAACTTTGACCCCAAAAATAAAAATCAAATTTAATAAATTTAAAAAAAAACTTCAAAAACTTCATTTAAAAAATATTAAAATTTTTTTAAATTATAAAAAAACTTATTTCAAAAATTAATTTAAAAAACCTAAATTTCTGGATGTTTACCACTTCCCTTCTAAGGAAACTTATTTCGCCATCTTTGAAGGCGCAGTCCACCATCTTGCACCAGTCCGCTATACTGGTAAGTGCAGCTGTTCGCCATCTTGATCGATGCAGTCCACCATCTTGTTTTCAACAGCAATCTTGGCAGGTGCAGTCCGCCATCTTAGCCGGTGCCGTCCGCCATATTGGTAGGCGTCAGAGTCACCATCCGCCATCTTTGTTTTTCTATTGTCATTTGTTTTTACATTACTGGGGTGTGTATCTCACCTTCATTCGGCTTCCATATTTGATTTCATATATTTTCATCACCTAGTTGGTGCTAGATTATAATTTTCCCACCAGACATGTTGTCGATTTAGCCACCAGGCGGCAGCCATATTTGTTTATGTTTTTAAAGTATAGGTTGCGCTGTCGGCGGCCTCCATATTGGATTATATTTTCAAGGCCTATATGGCGCTTTTTTGTCGATTTGTTCAACAGGTGAGCTGCCGATTTAATCACCAGGCGGCAGACATATTTGATTTTTTTTTTTAATTATGGGTCGTGCTGTCGTCACACTCCATGTTAGATTATATTTTAAACAAAATGGTGACGTAAATTTTTTGGTTTTACTGCCAGGCGAGCTGCGGTACCCGCTTATTCTGACGATTAACTGCAAAGTAGGCTGTCAAAACTCATGTTTATAGTCATTGGAAAATGGGTAATTTTTCAATACTATTTGAAAAAAATGTTTTTCCAATCAGCAGTATACATACATGCATAAATTATTAAATCGTTATATATTTTTTGTATTAGGATCTTTAATTAAAACCGACCGAAATCTTTTTTCATTTTAATGCTAATTAAATTACCAATGAAATTGAGTACTTATTCTGTTACTCCTCACCCCACCACTTTAGTCCGACCAATTATTCACCACAGCTTAATCCCTTATCACTACCGCTCTTGTTTTTAGCATTGTCCACCAGAGCGTGGCAGTCTGAGGATAGTATTTCATCGGAACAATGTCAACCCTCGGCAGAGTGTCTCGTCTAATGCTAGAGGTGACAGATCGCTCTCTCACCCCTCGTCCTTTAGCATTCTGAATGGTGAGTTCAGATATTTAATTTCATCAGGTCCCATGATATTATCAAGCGTGCACGTAAAACGCATATGTATTACCGCGAAATTAAAAATCTGCACAAATATTGAGTATCGGTTCGGGCCAGCTAGTCTATGGAGGAATATGTACCGTCATAAAATACAGTACTAGAACTTAGTCTTTTCAAATGTATATATTTACCATCGATCTTATTTGCAATGATTTTTAACTCGGTACCCGTGCTGCTACTGTACCACTTCGTTTGTATTCACAAAATAGCTCGAAGATACAAAAAGTATGAACGTTCGAATAATTCAGATAGAGTGGCATATAAGTGGCACATTTGCTAGGCGCAATAACTTGCAGAGGCATGCAAACAATCTGCGTAGCTGCCTAAATCGGTCGTGTACAGTCTTCGTTACCGCAGCGTACGAGTGTACTCTCCACAAAACCAAGGGTTCAGGATGAGTATCCACCATCGTGCCAGCGACCATCACGTCCAAGAATCGTAGCAGGGTCTGGANAAAACCAAGGGTTCAGGATGAGTATCCACCATCGTGCCAGCGACCATCACGTCCAAGAATCGTAGCAGGGTCTGGATAGTTTAATGACAATGGTTTCGTGTAGGTGCAAACTGTATTCTAAAACAGTCCAAATACCTATACCTCCACAATGAGAGCAGGTATTTGAAGGATATTTGCACATTTCTAGCTGGAATGGGGCGAAGTATCGCTGTTGGCTCTCCACATAAACACGCCACCAATAAAATACAATATATAGCTTGAACTTAAATTTGCAAAACTGACCCATTTAAAATAAAGACAGGTATTCGAATCGTAAGGCAAGATATCTTAAATACATTAAAACCTCATAATGTAAGTATACGTCGTGAGGAAGAAGCATACAGACAGCGTTTTTCGGAGTAAATGTTAACGAAAAATCAATCACCGTGTGTCCCTTCCTTTCTAAACAACATGCGTACCTCCTCAGGTGATCATTCATTAAAATTATGATGGGAAAAAATTATGTGCCTTGTACGGAAGCACTACGCAGCTTTCTATAAAGTAATCATGCATCGAAAACCCCAAAAACAGAACAATAACCACTTCGCTACCTCCGCAGTATGCGATATGCACAGGGAAGTAGCCCGTGCATTGCGCCTCACCCAGGCATAAACGCTCATCATTAAAAACATTTCCTCTTCAGTTTAAAATCAGTACATTAGGAAATTTAGGCAGAGGGGGAAAAAATACCCATATGGTTACTCCACGTGTGGCGATTATTCTATCACCCATTGTCAGCATATAAAACTTTTTATGCGCATACATAACCCAGATATAGTAAGTCTTGCAAGGAAAAAATTATATACCGTGAGTAGACGCTAGCGTAAAGGTACACCCACCACAAGTAAAAATCACAAAAACACTGGTGCCTTCGGCAAACCAAATTTCAATTTCATAAATTCACGTGCGCTCGCTACATTAAGATACAAATCACATCCGTGGGAAAAAACCTTTGTTCCCTTTTCACCCTCCATCACTGTCAACAGTCACAAACACACTTATACATGACTTCAGCTGATTGAAATTGATATACGAACACGTGTTTCTATATGTATGGCCTCCACGCCAGCAGCTGTAAATAATATTTACTCTTTATGAATTACGCGAACTAAAAAATAGTTATATTCCCGCGATGCTAGTCCGTGATGCATATCCATACCACAATCCGAATTCCAGCAAATACACGCGCATACAGCTCTAATTCTACACTATTCAAGCTCGTCGAGACATAAGGAAAGACTTCACAACTGCGAAAAAAAACTAGAGTGTATTGTAGCCAGTTCATTACGGAGAAAATTACATTTTAGAGCTATGTTTATCCCTTTCGAATATAGAAAATTAATTATATGTACAATTTTTTTGTTTATAAATTCTGCCTCAAAATCCTTCTTTGTTTTTCNTTCGAATATAGAAAATTAATTATATGTACAATTTTTTTGTTTATAAATTCTGCCTCAAAATCCTTCTTTGTTTTTCTTTGTATAAAAAAATTAAATGTGAAATGTTTTATTAATTCCGGCGAAACCAAAGATGCATTGTAATTCTGTGAAACTAAAAAATAATGGATGAAAAAACGGCCCATCTCTATTAGCTCATACGTATAAGTCAAACACACACGCGCACACACACACACACTTCAATACTCGCGCACACACAGAGCCCGAAATATCCCAATTTTAGGCGAGACTGAAAGAAGCATCAAACGCTATTAAGAGAAAAGCGTACTTAAAGACGTTGATACTAGTCCTTACAGAAGTAAACGAGAGGCACGTACAGTCGTAATCTGAGCTCGCGCACGCGTCTAGCCTCGCTGCAGCAGGTGTTGAATTNGTGAATGTCGGGATGGTTTCTTGGCCGAAAACTTACTTGTTCCTGTTTGCCATAGCAACTTGCTCTGTCTAAAAATACTGTTAAATTTATGTTTTTATTATAAATCTAGTTTTTTAACCCCCAAGAAAATTAAAAAAACACGCTACTATTACTAACAACTCTTAGTCAAATAGGCGAACACAAACGAGAAAAATATCCCAGTCTGGAATGGCAGAATGGACATATCACCAAAGTAAAACAGATCATAATATATTTTTTTTTTGCATTTATCAAAGCCAAAAAATTGTTTTAAAGATAATTTTACTGAAAAAAATTATTGGATGGATTATGTAAAAAACGTAACTCTTAACATCTCACGTGTTAGTTTTGTTCCACTTAAGAAGGAAATGTACATTTTTACAGTACACCACCGAATGAAGAATTAATCTTCTGAGGACCTCATACTAAGTGAGACGGAATCATAAGAAGAAAATGAGAAAATATGTTATGCTAATTTAAAAAAATCCAGCACCAGAAACCACGAGAGGATACAAAATTAGTTATAATTTTAAGGTGGAAAAAAGTAGTAAAATTCAATTGTCTTATTTATTTAACAACTATTCCACATGGAAAATGACTTANATTTTAAGGTGGAAAAAAGTAGTAAAATTCAATTGTCTTATTTATTTAACAACTATTCCACATGGAAAATGACTTAAAAACTTGCCAGCCACACGGCCTACGAAAACACTCCCCAGCCAGAACAGAAGTTATTTTTCTGAGCTTCAACGTCAGCTTACGACGTTATAATGACTGTGTTATATTTTTTCATGTATTTATATTATCCCCCTGTAAAATTCATGACTTTAACAAACAAAAAATTTTCATAAATCGTTACATTCTCTGGTGTTATTAATAGATGCCTCCTTCATAACATTATATTTAATCGCAAAATTCAGCTTACTGCTAATAATATTTACAGCTTTTGCTATCTGTAGTTGTCAACTCACTGCAGGCTCGAGCGCATTTCCGTCCGTCAGTGTGCACGTGAGGAAACTTCAACATGACTGTTCACCGTTAATTTTCAATAATACCTCTATTATATTTATTTGCATTGTTTAAAATAACCTATGAATTTAAATGTATACATTGTATTTAATTAATTTTTATATATGTCACTAACCCTGTCGCACCGTGACACACACAAGAGCTTGTAGAGGAGATCTGAGTTTGCACATTGTTGAGTATCGATGAGCGAGAACTTCGAGAATGATTTCTGGTACCTTGAAAACCATAATTTCTTAACTTGCTAGCTCACACTGCTGTACAGAATCACTCCAAGATACACTGAAACTATAAATTCATAGAATAATACTATATATATTTCAAAGGCTGTCTCTATCATCCACCAGCATCTTACTGAATTTACCTCGTTGAATTCCAAATGCTTCCTATAAAGACCGTTCAATAACTCCCAGTGCAAAACATAATGCACTGTAGACCTAAGCAGACGCGTCACAACAAATGTGAAACACTCTATAACGACGTTTATTATTTAACATTCGTGATTGTCCTCTCAAATCAAACCCTACCTAAGAAATTGCATCTCAATAAAACTATGGTAACGGAACATAGAAAATGTGGAAATTTGCCCTACAAGTTTTGCATACGACCAGATATAAAATTTTTCTATGGTGCTGAAAATAATTAAATATACAACCCATTAATGCCTATGGGCCACGGAGGTGCAGTGATTAGACTGCTCGCCTTTCACTAAGGCGAACCGGGTTCGATTCCCGGCTGGATGCCGGGGAATCGTGCCGGACGATGTCGCTGTTCAGTTGGTTTTATCGGGGTTCTCCCGTTTCTCTTGCCCTTGTATTCCGGCACTGCTCCATAATCACCTCGCTTCACCCTTATCGGCTCTCAAGACATCGATGTTAAGAGCCGCCCAAATTTATTTACTCACTCACTCACTCACTCAATGAATGCCGATTTAGACATTTGTCCCAGCTTGGATGACAGCTGGGGAATCAGTGGAATGTTCAGAATCTCAGCAATTCTGCGAGTATACTATTTATGCCTTAAGAAGAGTGTTTTTTTTTTTAATTTTTCAAACCAATTCTTGTTTCACAAAAAAAAAAGTATTTATTATAAATATCAATATTTTAATTGCAGAATTATTTTGTGCCATGCCATAACCACACAATCAATTGAATTATACTGTCGTGTAAGTAATTAAGTAGAATGATTTAGCCAATTATTGCATAATGGCATCTGGTGCGGAACGTCGGAGCTGTTCATGCTGTCATTCCGGTCGGCTGGCAGCCATCTTGTCCGCCATGTTCGATGTAGGTGACTTTGACCTTGACCTTTGACATTAAAGCGGTAAGCTTAAACCTTGATAATTAATAAAATTACAAAAATTCCAAAAAAGTTGAATAATAATTCCTAAAATTTCAAAAAAATATTTAAAAAATATTCAAAATTATTTTTAATAATATTATAAACATTTAATTTGAAAATTTATTTTTAAAACTTTTATTATTGAAATTAATAAAATAAAAACATTATTATTATAGATTCATCAAAAAAACTTAAATTTTTGGAANAAACTTTTATTATTGAAATTAATAAAATAAAAACAGTATTATTATAGATTCATCAAAAAAACTTAAATTTTTGGAAGTCGCCCCAGCACCATATCCAGCAGACGACTGAACCCCTTTCCAAGCAATTACATTGTCTGAAAATTCCTTTCCTCTGCCAAAGTTTTTCATTTGTTAATAAGTCGTCAGGCCTTCACCCCCTGCACCCATACTCATTCCGTCGTATGTAGCCATTTTGGATTTTTTTTTGTTTGTCATATGTTTACACATTCATGGAGGCCACCATTTTGGATTTCATGTTTTCATTTTCAAACCTAGGTGGAGGTAGTGAAATAATTATCGATTCACCCACAAGGTGAACTGGCGAGTCGGCCACCAGGTGGCAGCCATATTTGTTTGTTATTTATTGTATAGCATGTGCTGTCGGCACCCTCCATACTGGATTCTATTCTCAATGTGTAGGCAGTACTAATTTCTCGAATATGCAGCCTGCTATCGGCCTGTACCGAATGGTGACATTTAACATTCCTGCAAGGAATGTAAATTGTAATATTTAAATGTTTGTTTTATATTTTTATGTTTTTTTTTAGTTAAAATGATTGTTATATAAAGCAATATATTTTAAAATAAACAAAACCCAACATATTTTATAAAAACTATTTTTATTTTGTTATGTATACATGAGAAAACACATATACAAATGTTTATTAATTGCAATCTTCTGTGTTCACAGTACGATGTCGGCAACGTTGACCCAGGAATTGTAGTGGGCTGGGAAACCCAACCACTTGGCGTACGACCGTACATTATGATGTTTTAGCACATTATTTAACCTTTAAGCTGATGATTCTCGAAGACGAATAAACAATTATATTGTGTGAACAGTTATACATTATATTCTCAGCTGCGCTCATGACTTTGTTTTTGACAGTCTTGCTTCGGCAATTGAACGATCGATACAAGATGGTAGTGAAGTCAGGCAAAATGCGTACATAATTGCAGGCATGTTTCCGTGTGTCGTGAATTCGATCCTTCAGTCGATTACATAGGAGGTAATACGCTCATCCTGTTTACTCACATCCAATACCATTATTGGTGCCAAAATCTTGTAATATTCAGGACTCAGAATCGTGAATAGGGGGCGTACATAATATACACTTTGGAATTGAGCATACATTTTATATGCCAGCAGGTATTGCCCTTTTCGAAGTTCATGTTCACTTCAACGTAAGGGTAGATTTAGCTATTCAAGTGTATTTTCACATATTCTATTTGACATGTGGCGAACTGCAAACAGTTCACTCTTACATTGTGCTGTCTTCCGGTTTGTAGCCCAACGATGATGTACCTCAGTTTCTCAAAAGCAAAGCTGGACTTCACCATCCAGTTGATGCACTGGCTTGCTGACAATCTGGAGTAGGTCTCTAGACTCCATGACCTGAAAGCCACATCGAAGTTCTTGCCGTCTTATACAATCTCCAGCATCTTTATATGTTCAGCAGTGCTTATCTACACATGAAGCAGCATCCATCCGATATACTGTAGTTTCAGTTCCACTGTCTCAAGGTTTTCTCCCGTACCTACAAAGGTGTTCACATGCATATTGGCAAGAAGNACTGTAGTTTCAGTTCCACTGTCTCAAGGTTTTCTCCCGTACCTACAAAGGTGTTCACATGCATATTGGCAAGAAGCAGTACCACTTACTGCTTAGAATTGAAGATAATTCGCTTTTAGTCTTCGGTAAATCCCAATAGCACGAAGAGCGGGATGCACATTTCGATCTTGCCTCCAGGGTGTATAGGAACACTGTAGTCATCTTCGATTCCCCAGCCTGCCATCTTGGCCACAAACAGCTCATTCAGCGTGAGCGAAAGGTAATTTTTTATCGTCGAGATTATCACCACATATCGCGACTGGTCCACCTCGACTCCATTTAGAAATTACATAATGCGATCGATCAGGTGAATAATTTTATTGCTTGTTATGTTCGTCGATGACGGGCTGGTTCCATCTTCATTCGTCAGAATCCCCTTAATTCACAGGAAAGACTTCCAAGGAAGAGAACAGATATCTTGGTGTTGGATCACTATCCGAACTTCCGATGGTAGTGTGTATGGTTCTATCAGGAATAGCTGGTATGCGCGAAGTTATACTTTTGTCACACTGTCTTCAGAAACGACAGGTTCGTCGATGTTTAGGCAATCTTCCATGGCGATTGACTTTGAAGCCGAGACTGCGGAGGAAAATCTCGCTTGCATGTGTTAACTCCTTGGAGACTTGTGGTGTACTGAGTGCTGTTTTTGCATGACGCTTTGTTTTATTGCTTCTGGTCGCCGTAAATCTTATTCCCTTCTTCTCAAATGTAGGCTAGGGTGATTTATTCGTTTTGAAAGTTTACCATTTCTCTGTGCTGGTCGACAACTGTCACGACCACCTCGCGTGCTCTCTTTGTGACGATTGGAATGTCAATGATGATTTTTGGTGCTACGACCAGTTTAAAACTTGGTGGTACAATAGGCCTAAATTCGTGCATCGTATTGCTCGGCATGCCATTGATGCATGTACTGCTAAATCGCTAATTTTCAGTTTATTCGTATCACTTTGACTGCCAAGATGTTTACGGCCCGCGACGCCTCGTGGTTTTTTGCCAGCTTCGTAGATGCGTGGCTCGATTCCCAGCAGTGGCCAGATAGCATCCGGCTTCGTAAAGTCGATAACGTCGCTGCATCTGATGACCCTCTTCAGAGTATTGCGATAACCACGTAGTTCGGATTCTGTGTCGGCGGTCATCGAATCTTCAATGGCCCTTGCAATGTCAGCTATTTCATAAGAGTCTATGGGCAGCGACACCACATTGGAAACATTACCACTTTTTACGAGGTACAGCTTGCAGTTTCTTTCATCGATGTTCGGTATCATGTTGTAGGTTTGAAAATCGACAAGGCCTATGCACCATCCCCCCTCCAGGTCGAGTGGCGGAAATTGTACTGCACGCAGCTAGGAGCTACGACCCATCAAGGTAAGCGTTATCGACGTGACTGATGGTTTTCTGTGAATGTAAAGCCATTTTATACAATAACTTGTATGAAAGCACCAGGAAGCAAAGACACAAATTTCCAAAGTTCCATGTTGTGTTAGGCATCTACTCCATCTCGTAGTTTTATGTCAGCTTTGTTCCTTAGAGTTACCATCCTAGTTCGGGTGGAGGACTAGGTAATCTCAGACAACAAGAACGAGCTGAGCTGGTCGATAGGCTGCAACTACTGCTCGCTTCGCAAAGGGTTGGAAATTTACTCCCCACACTAACGAGTTAGTTTCAATCATCGATGAACTGAAGGATGAATGCTACATAAAATGAGTCGATTGGGAATCACCAATGAGCTGAACAAATCTGCGAGACACAACTACCATCGNGATGAATGCTACATAAAATGAGTCGATTGGGAATCACCAATGAGCTGAACAAATCTGCGAGACACAACTACCATCTCTGCAAGGTCCTGATATGTTGGATGAACGACCTATTTAAAGCTGAACTCGTGGAGATGATAGCGTACGCTTAGGTCAACAAGGGCTAAAAAAATACCTGTTGACTGTCACCGATGCATATAGCTAATTCGCCTGGGCCAGGCCTGTCAAGTCGAAGAATGCACACGATGTCACCGAGGCTATGACAGATATATAGCACGAAGGACGCATCCCGACTATTCTNTCAAGTCGAAGAATGCACACGATGTCACCGAGGCTATGACAGATATATAGCACGAAGGACGCATCCCGACTATTCTGTAAACCGACCAGGTCAACGAATTCTACAATGCGAAGTTCCAGACCATGATAAAGAATCGTAGCATAAATCATTATTCCACAAACAACTATCTTAAATCATATATCGTCGAGACGTTCAACAGAATTGTGAAGGACAAGATTTGGAGGCATTTCGCTGCGAATAGCAACTACAAATGGATTTGGCTATACTCCCAAAACTCTTTCGCGAGTACTATTCTACTGTTCACTCGACCACACGCATGAAGCCCGAAGACGTGAAATACTACTCCCTGCTTCGAACCTTGTACACTGATTTGAAAAGGAGGGACACACTCAAGCCTAAAGCCAAGGTTTGCGACCTGGTGTGAATCTCTTAACAGAAAGGCATCTTCGAGAAAGGGTTCACAGCTAATTGGAGCCCCAAACTCTGTCGTGTGTGATGTATAAGCAACTATGTACCAAGGACCTACTTTCTCGAGGATTCGAATAATGCTCCTATCCATGGAGGTTTCTATGCAGAGGAAACATAGTCTAAGAAGTTTCCAGATATGTATTTGGTTGAGAAGGTACCGAGACGGCATAATGGACAGTCAGTCGTATTTCAAGTGGTGGGGTTTCCCAACCTGCTACAATTCCTAGGTCGACGATGCCTTCATCGAGCTGCGAACACAGTAGATTGCAATTAATAAACCTTTGTGTACGTGTTTTCTCATTTGTACATTACCAAATAAAAAGATTTTTAAAAAAATATGTCGGGTTTTATTTATTTTAAAATATCCCTGCTATATATAAAAATTATTTTAACTAAAACAATATTGAAAAATAAAACAAAAAATTAAATTTCACAATTTACATACTTTACAGAAATGTTTAATGTTACAATTCGGTACAGGCCGATAGCAGGCTGCATATTCGAGAAATTAGTACTGCCTTGACATTGAAAATATAATCCAGTATGGAGGGCGCCGACAGCACACCCCATACAATGCAAAACATAAACAAATATAGCTGCCACCTGGTGGATGACTCACTAGCTCGCCTTGTGAGTGAATCGATAATTAATGCACTAGCACCACCTAGGTATTGAAAATGAAAACATGAAATCCAAAATGGCAGCCTCCAGCAATGAATAAACAAATGATAAACGAAAAAAAAACTAACTGGGTTGAGGCCTGCCGACTAATTAAACAATAAGAAACATTGGCACGGGAGGGGAATGCTAAGACAATGTGATTGATTGGAGGGGATCAGTCGTCTGCTGGACATGGTGCTGGGGTGAACTGCAAAACTGTTAGTTTTTAAAATAAGTTTTAATATAATTATTTAAGTTCTGTTATTAATTTGAATACTAAACATTTTATAATTATTTTAAATTAATTCTTAATCATAATTTTAATTGATTTTCAATAATTATTTAAAAAACTGTAACATATTTTTATTATGTTTCTGGAGTTTTAATAATTTTTTTGGTATTTTTGAGATTTTTGAGTTTTCTATGTCAAAGGTCACCTTGTCAAAGTCAAGGTTCAAAGTCGTCACATAGACTATGGCGGACAAGGTGGTCATTGGCTGACCGGAATGACATAATGAACAGCTCTGATGCTCCGCGATAGATGCAATAGTGCCAAAGTCGGCTAAATCATTCTTCTTAGTTGTTCTCTAGAAAATGCATTCGTTTTTAGATAGTATTTTTTTAGTCTACTTGTGTGGAAAAAGCCATGGGCTTATTGGTTACTACGAATTTCCTCGAGCGGTAATAAATTGTGTGCAAAAGTGTTTTCTACTAGTCGCAGAGGACTCGTGGAAATCTGCGTATGATTTGCATAAAATGCCGCTTTCCTATAATTACAGGTTTTTTTAAATCTGACAGATGAAATTCCAGTTTATCAAAATATGAATAATTATTTTTCTTGCCTTATATTATTAATTTTTTCAATATGATATTCAATCCGTCTTTGTCAGAATGATTAAGTTACCTGCTGATAAAAACAGTTTGCCCTTCAACGTGCAAAAAGGATTTACTCAATCTTTATTTCCAAGTTAGTAATTCACACAGGAATGAAAATCTAGCAAAATTCCGTTTACTTTACATTTACGTTCTTACGNTTATTTCCAAGTTAGTAATTCACACAGGAATGAAAATCTAGCAAAATTCCGTTTACTTTACATTTACGTTCTTACAGTGATAAGTGGACATTTAAACAAAGGGTTCGTAAAACGTTTGAATAAACCTTAAAATTTTTATTACTGAGCAGTACACATCCACTTCACATTTGACTTTATATAGTTTTCATCATGGTAATGCGTAAAGTATTTTGGTGGAATTTTTGGTTACAGGAAAAAGGGCAAGCTATTTCGTATTATTTGTCACTTCAATATTTTTTTGCCATTTAATATATACACGTGACCCAAAAAGTATTGGAACGTCCACATTTTAAAGGTTAGTTATGAAAAAGTTACCCAATAGAGTAAACAGCTGCATTTTCTGACGTACATTACATAAAAAAAAATATATATTTCTGCAAGAAAACCTGTCCATTAAAATTAAACATATTTTAACAATTGAAAGTATCTTGTCTGTACAACGAAAACAATATTGGCAAACACAATACAACAGAGCCATTCGCAAGTTTGCATATATGAATCACTCGTGTGGCTAACCTTAGCATTAACAACAGCTAGCGAACANAACAGAGCCATTCGCAAGTTTGCATATATGAATCACTCGTGTGGCTAACCTTAGCATTAACAACAGCTAGCGAACATCGTGGTATGATATTGAAAAATGTGTGTGCCAATGCTGGAGTGATTTTAGACTATTCCTCGAGGAGTACTCTCTTAATTTCCTTTTTTTCCGGACGAATGGCATTTTCTGATTTGAGAATTATGATGCACCCATAGAGGCTCAATTGAATTTAAATTTGGACTCTGTGGTGGGGCACGAACCATTCATAGTGTTGTGTATACTTTATTTCTGATTACTGTCATGTTAAGAATGAAGTACCCCATCAAATTCCGATTTTTGCACACCATCGTGTAGATTATCGCGCAAAACCTCGATTCTTTTCATACGGTTCATTGTACTGGGCTCATCCAAGGGAATCTCTTTAAGCTTGTATACGTCAGCAATTACAAGTGAGTGAGTGAAGAGGTTTGGGCATCTCTTAACTTCGAGGTCTTGAGAGCCGACGAGGGTGAAGCGAGGTGAGTGTGGAGCATCGCCGGAATGCAAGGGCGGGGGAACGGGAGATCCCGAGCCGCCGACCAATAGCATCGTCCGGTACGATTCCCACATCCGAATATACGGGAGCGACCCCGCTGAGAATCGAACCCGGTTCACCAATGTGTGAGGCGTGTAGCCTAACCACTACACCACCANTACGGGAGCGACCCCGCTGAGAATCGAACCCGGTTCACCAATGTGTGAGGCGTGTAGCCTAACCACTACACCACCATCACACTACAAGTAGGCCTTTTGTTAATCTACATATGAGGCTTCTTTTATAACCAGCTTCTATAACGTGAGAATACCAATGCTTTTTGAGGCTAATGTAATGATTTTTTTTAATTTAAAGTGAGTGGTAATATCAAGAGTAACACAATATAATAATTAAAATTAACTTTGTTATATTTTCAACGTCAAAACACGCAAAATATTCCAAAGAAAATCTGTAGTAGCAATAAAATATAATATTTATGATAATATTAAATTATCTGTACCGCCTTNGGGCTAATGTAATGATTTTTTTTATTTAAAGTGATTGGTAACATCAAGAGTAACACAATATAATAATTAAAATTAACTTTGTTATATGTTCAACGTCAAAACACGCAAAATATTCAAAAGAAAATCTGTAGTAGCAATAAAATATAATATTTATGATAATATTAAATTATCTGTACCGCCTTACGTTTGAATGCGAGCGTTTACACTTACGATGAGTACTAAAATGAAACTTTTAAAGGCCGATTTTCATTGTCTGATCATAAAGTTTTCGATTTATTGTCATAAATTTGTCTCAGAATAGTAGTTTAAAATGTCTTCGAGCGATGATTTTAGTGCGATATTTCATTATATGATGTCAATTTCCCATTGTGCATTATTCGGAAATTTTTAACTGATGAAAGAAATAAATATAAGTGAATAAACAAAAATTAATAAACGCCAAGGCATGTCATTACTCTACATCAGTTAAGTTGTGTGTAGGTGTGTGAGTAAAACGTAAATATTTGGAATTCCATTACTGGTTTTCTCGTATTTACTTTTAATTAGTAAAATAGCACTGTCAAGGAAAATGAGATAAATGAAGAACTTTAACTGGATGTAGGATAGAAAAAAAAAGTTTAATGTTAAGTTGAACTTTAAGTGACGAATGTTTTACGTCCACCCAGATTTCCTCACTGCTCAGTGTAATCGCGTTAGAAAGATGCTGATTGATAAAGTGCGGAGTGGAGAGAGGAGAATGTAGTCGCCAGTGTCAGAACTTTACCGCTCCGGCAGCAGTATCGCGTCCGTGCGAACTGATCCGGCGGCCGCCCATTACTGCCTGCNTACGGGAGCGACCCCGCTGAGAATCGAACCCGGTTCACCAATGTGTGAGGCGTGTAGCCTAACCACTACACCACCGTCACACTACAAGTAGGCCTTTTGTTAATTTACATATGAGGCTTCTTTTATAACCAGCTTCTATAACGTGAGAATACCAATGCTTTTTGAGGCTAATGTAATGATTTTTTTTAATTTAAAGTGAGTGGTAATATCAAGAGTAACACAATATAATAATTAAAATTAACTTTGTTATATTTTCAACGTCAAAACACGCAAAATATTCCAAAGAAAATCTGTAGTAGCAATAAAATATAATATTTATGATAATATTAAATTATCTGTACCGCCTTAGGTTTGTATGCGAGCGTTTACACTTACGACGAGTACTAAAATGAAACTTTTAAAGGCCGATTTTCATTGTCTAATCATAAAGTTTTCGATTTATTGTCATAAATTTGTCTCAGAATAGTAGTTTAAAATGTCTTCGAGCGATGATTTTAGTGCGATATTTCATTATATGATGTCAATTTCCCATTGTGCATTATTCGGAAATTTTTAACTGATGAAAGAAATAAATATAAGTGAATAAACAAAAATTAATAAACGCCAAGGCATGTCATTACTCTACATCAGTTAAGTTGTGTGTAGGTGTGTGAGTAAAACGTAAATACTTGGAATTCCATTACTGGTTTTCTCGTATTTACTTTTAATTAGTAAAATAGCACTGTCAAGGAAAATGAGATAAATGAAGAACTTTAACTGGATGTAGGATAGAAAAAAAAAAGTTTAATGTTAAGTTGAACTTTAAGTGACGAATGTTTTACGTCCACCCAGATTTCCTCACTTCTCAGTGTAATCGCGTTAGAAAGATGCTGATTGATAAAGTGCGGAGTGGAGAGAGGAGAATGTAGTCGCCGGTGTCAGAACTTTACCGCTCCGGCAGCAGTATCGCGTCCGTGCGAACTGATCCGGCGGCCGCCCATTACTGCCTGCGAGGTCGCACGCCCCATTTGACAATTACCTACCTGATTAGAGGAGTAATGGAGCTCGTCGCCGACTGGCCATCTCTCACCCCCACTACCCCCTCCCCCCAGGCCCATCTTCCGACCACTTTAACAGAGTATTCACCTCCCTGTCTCGACCAACGGGACAAGTGGGCCGGGCATTTCCCACTCTTCCCCGTCTCCTTTTTGATCAGTCGTATGAGGATATAAAATGTCCCTTTACCAGGGCGACCGATGGACTAAGTCCCGTAGCTAATCTTGGGAGATTTTCGTACATGCGAACATTTCATTCCCATCATTTGCATACGCTTACTAATAGTTTTTACTGTTTCTCAAACAATTAGGGTAATTATACTACGGAGATTTCGCTGTATTTTAGATAATCTCAAATGCATGCATATTACTCAAGAAAACTGTTACAAATTTAAAGATTTGAAGTTTTTCTTTTAAAGCTGGTGAAGAATCAAATGGGAATTTCGTTGGGAACGAGAAGCGAGTTTATGGGCCTCTAAAATAAACACTTTCTTAAGCTGTTGGTAACCTAAAACGCTTAAAATTAACTATGATTTTAGTTTGTTAAGTATTGACGAGATCAGGTATTGTTTTTACTTTGATAAATATTTAGTTAATTTGAAATAAATATATTTGCGTTACGTGTTGTCAGTTAATATAATAATATTTTTATGTTTAATTGGTTAAGATGGTTTGGGTACTCATCTTATATAGAAAATAATTACTATCTTAGTGACAATATCCCATAAAATCATTGCGACTTTGTAAAGTTAGATTATCTCTCTTTAGTCACGAATACAAATAAGAAGTCATTAAATTGGCCTGTTAATAAAACATCAGTAAGAGGTTGCTTATAGATAAAAAGTATTTCAAAAGGTTGATTTCCAATGCTTTCGCTAACTTTTTTTCACAAAGGCAAAAATATTTATATGAGCAAATATTACCGCACACTGTAAAAAAATTCTGATATACTTCCTTATCTGTAATGGAAGATTTTAACCTAAACATGGTATGGAAACAATACCACATGCCAGACTGCAAATATAGAACTGTTGAGCGTCGTTAATATACAAGGCTGGAGACTTCGCTACGCATTAGACATTTTCTTGAGCGAATTTAGGAACCCTACCATGGATGTAAGGGACAATAGTTTACCATTCACACTCTTTCACGGTTCATTTTCATTGATATGGTAATTTTACGAATAATTTCTTAGAGAGTTAATATTTTGGATTAAGTATTAAATTAACAGTTAAGGCGACTTGTGTTTAATTAAGAAATGTAGGAGTGATTGAAAGAAACAAAATTGGTTATAAGTTTACGTAGAACCACGTTAAGTTAGACTACATATGGCTAGATATATCTTGCGGTCAGCTGACCACAAACTAAGCCTTTGCGATAACCACTTAATGTAAAAAAAGGCTATAGAATGAACAAAATAATTGCAGATATTCTTTGTGTGTTTGACACAATTTTCGTGTCTCTACGTGTGAGATATACAAACATAAGTATCCTGGGGGTTAAGGACTGTATCTGGCTTTCTGAGAACCAGCATTAACGGCGTCTTGCGATAGTTACTTGTCTTCCCGCATAATAGCACCATGAGTACTATGAAGAGACGACTGCAAAAGTATATGTTACGAGTCATGAAACTAGATCCGAAACATGCGAAGGATGTTTGCGATGATGTTACTGTTTCCACAGTACTCTTTATTACTAACGTACGACAGAAAATAGGCAACCCTTCTCTTCTTGGGGCCGCGGTTGCGCAGAAGCTAGAGTGTTTGCCTCCCACCAAGACTTACCGGATTCGATTCCAGGCATGTTCACTGCTGGATTATTGCACGTGGGAATCGTGCAGGAAGATCCCGCTGGTCGCAGGTTAACCTGGGTGCCTCCTGTTTCCCTCGGCCCTTGAATTCAGGCGCTGNCCGACCACTTTAACAGAGTATTCACCTCCCTGTCTCGACCGACGGGACAAGTGGGCCGGGCATTTCCCACTCTCCCCCGTATCCTTTTTGATCAGTCGTATGAGGATATAAAATGTCCCTTTACCCGGGCGACCGATGGACCAAGTCCCGTAGCTAATCTTGGGAGATTTTCGTACAGGCCTACATTTCATTCCCCATCATTTGCATAAGCTTACTAATCGGTTTTACTCTTTCTCAAACAATTAGGGTAATTATATTACTGAGATTTTGCTGTATTTTAGACAATCTTAAATGCATGCACATTACTCAAGAAAACTGTTCCAAATTTAAAGATTTGAATTTTTTCTTTCAAAGCTGGTGAAGAATCAAATCGGAATTTTGTTGGGAACGAGAAGCGAGTTTATGGGAATCTAAAATACTTTCTTTGGCTGTTGGTAACCTAAAACCCTTAAAATTAACTTTGATTTTAGTTTGTTAAGTATTGAAGAGATTAGGTATTGTTTTCACTTTGACAAATATTTAGTTAGTTTGAAAGAAATATATTTGCGTTACGTGTTGGCAGTTAATATAATAATCATGTTTATGTTTAATTGGTGAAGCTGGTTTGGGTACCTATCTTATATGGAAAATAATTAATATCTTACTGGCAATATACCATAAAATCATTGTGACCTTATAAAGCTGGCATTAGTTAGATTATCTCTCTTCAGTCACGAATACAAATGAGAAGTCATTCAACTGGCCTGTTAATATAACATCAGTAAGAGGTTGCTTATAGATAAAAATATATTTCAAAAGGTTGATTTCCAATGGTTTCGCTAACTTTTTTTCACAAAGGCAAAAATATTTATATGAGTAAATGTTACCGCACACTGTAAAAAAATTCTGATCAACTTCCTTATCTGTAATGCAAGATTTTAACCTAAACATGGTATGGAAACAATACCACATGCCAGACTGCAAATATAGGAATGTTGAGCGTCGTTAATATACAAGGCTGGAGACTTCGCTACGCATTAGACATTTTCTTGAGCGAATTTAGGAACCCTACGATGGATGTAAGGGAGAATAGTTTACCATTCACACTCTCTCACTGTTCATTTTCATTGAAATGGTAATTTTGCGAATAATTTCTTAGAGTGTTAATATTTTGTATTAAGTATCAAATTAACAGTTTCGGCGACACGTGTTTAATTAAGAAATACAGGAGTGGTTGAAAGAAAGAAAATTTGGTTATAATTTTACGTAGAACCACTTTAAATTTAGCTGCATACGGCTAGATATATCTTGCAGTCAGCTGACCACAAACTAAGCCTTTGCGATAACCCCTAAATGTAAAAAAAAAGCTACAGAATGAACAAAATAATTGCAGATATTCTTTGTGTGTTTGACACAATTTTCGTGTCTCTCCGTGTAAGATATACAAACATAAGTATCCTGGGGGTTAAGGACTGTATCTGGCTTTCTGATAACCAGAATTAACGGCGTCTTGCGATAGTTACTTGTCTTCCCGTATAATAGCGCCACGAGTACTGTGAAGAGACGACTACAAAAGTATGTGTTACGAGTCATGAAACTAGCTCCGGAACACGCGAAGGATGTTCGCGATGATGTAACAGCTTCCACAGTACTCTTTATTACTAACGTACGACAGAAAGCAGGCAACCCTTCTCTTCTTGGGGCCGCGGTTGCACAGAAGCTAGAGTGTTTGCCTCCCACCAAGACTTAGCGGATTCGATTCCAGCCATGTTCACTACTGGATTTTCGCACGTGGGAATCGTGCAGGAAGATGCCGCTGGTCGCGGGTTAACCCGGGTGTCTCCTGTTTCCCTCGGCCTTTGCATTCAGACGCTTCTTCAAACTCAGATCGCTTCACACTCAAAGGCTCTCAAAACCCTTATATTAACCCCCCCCCCTTTACGTTCAACTCGTTATTTCTCTAAAGCAACAGTCGTTTTAGTAGGAGGGTCTAATAGCAAGTTATGTTTTCTACGCCAGAGAGAGATAGAGAGAGAGAGAGAGAAAATAAATAAAATAAGCTACATTTTAAAAAAGCCTTGCTGCTTGTCGCAAGATGCTCGCTGATTTTAAGGAGAATGTTACCAGAAGCCAGGCGAGAAGGTATCATTTTCCCGCCACTAGCTCTTGGCACTAGACGGGAAGAAACATTTTTGGGCATTCTAGTAACGGAGGTCGATGAGATACGAGAGGTAACTCTTCACCCCAAGAGCGAGGTTAGAACGCACACCGCGGTCGACTAACTCCTGGTCATTATAGACTGGAATTGCTTCACGACGCGACGATTGATCAAGAACGATGTGGAAACTACGCTCGATGAGTGATGCAGGGGAGTTTTTTGTTGCAGAATATAAAGAGTGTCAGGTAATTCGTGGATACGGACTGCACCACACGAATCTGTGATCAATACTAAGCAGAAAATACTCTTTGGTAAAAATGCAGATTACCCTTCATTTACGAGAAAGACGACATGGAAGGTCCAAAAACCATTGTAGAAAACATGGGTTATTCCAATTAGATAAGGGTGAGGCGATGTGGCAACGCTGGAATTAGTTTATCGGTCGTAATGCACACGGCAAGGGAACGAGTTTAGCTCAGTAGTGCCAAAGAGGCCATGGAGTTCACGTGCAGTGAGTCCTGGCAATGACCTTGGGTGCATCCGGTGGCCAAACTCCGTGTATCCAACGCGCGTAAAAGGGCATTGCTATGGGCAGAGCAAACTTTGAACACCTGCTATGACGCTTCGACGTTTTGTAAGCTGGTGCTGGATGCTGTGCTTTACATGATGTAAAGATCCCCTGCACACGAGCATATCCACCTCAACTAAATGGACTACAGGAGGAGTTGAAATATTTTTTAATAAATACATTTTAAATACAGGGAAACGTGATAAAATGATTATTTCGAAGTTGTGCAGCTTTCACTTTCAGGCTTGTGTTGAAATTGTCTCATCTGAATGTTTATACATTATAATGGCATCAATACATGCACCAACTTACAAAGTTACTACCCTAATTGTAACAAACATGCAAACTAACTCTTGACCTGTATTTTTGAAAGAAGGCAATAATATGAGAGACCAAACATATATACACAGTTGATTCAACAAAATATTTTGTCGAGGCAGCTAAATATAATTTTCCCCTATACAAACAAATATTTTTTTGGCGTCTCTCTCAGCGTGTGTTAATTAATTAATTATAATCTCAAGAATAAAATCATCAGGTAAAGTTAGTCACATCGATAACTGTGGTAACAAATTTAATGAGAAATCGCCACCGAATGCAAAACACGCTTTCCAGTGACGGAACAATCTTATTTGCACTCATAGAGCGTTTTTTTTNAGAAATCGCCACCGAATGCAAAACACGCTTTCCAGTGACGGAACAATCTTATTTGCACTCATAGAGCGTTTTTTTTTAAATTGAAAACAATAAGAAGTTGAATTTAGGATAGATTGTGAAACGTTGCGAACCAGGAAAGTTTATTATTTATTAATTTGAAATCCAATACTTAAACGACGTTTTCTTTACAAGTATAATACAGCGACGAGAAATAATGTATTTCCCGATTACAAATAAGGTAAATAATGTAACCGTTTTTTTTCTTTCCAAGAAATTTAACGCACGTTATGAACTGGGTTNCCGATTACAAATAAGGTAAATAATGTAACCGTTTTTTTTCTTTCCAAGAAATTTAACGCACGTTATGAACTGGGTTATATAGGCGCTTAGACTTTGTTAAATATCAAAGCGAATCTTGTATATATTTAGAATATATACTTAGTTATGTGACTCACATAACCATTCATTTTTACATCAATCTTCTCGAACTATCACGCTTTAGAGTGCAATTCGAGGCTAATATTGACTTACGTTTAAATTTCATCGAAAATGAAATTTCTAAACTAATATTATTCCGCAACTGACACAATAGAAAATTGTGTTCCTAAATTTTATTTTCGAGGTTCCTACTCTAATTAAGACTATTTCAGTACAAAGTATGTTTTCAAATTTATAAATAACGTATAGGAAAAATTTCACGATATTTTCAAGAAAAATTTAAGTTTATATAAGTATATAATCTTCATATCAAAGTGTTGTGTCACTGCTACACCCAGATTTATTGTGATAACATTTCTCTCTCAGTCAATGTTAAGGGTATATTATTGTCCTACCTGTTAATTATTAAACTTTCGAACATTGAAGAAAAAAAAATTAGTCCTGACTTGTTCATTAACGACAAATTATTTAATTATTATTAGCTATTTTATACGACGTTCTATAAACATTGCCTTAACCTCACAAAGAGTTGGATATTTCCCACTTCAAATAAATATAAATACCAAAAATAATTCCTGTGAGTTAATGAAAATATTCTTCTAGAACTTATAAATAGAATTTTAGGAATGATTTGGCCTCATACAGTTTAGTTTCTTACAAACTTCGCCACAAATGAGATTTCTGCCTTTAGCCGATAATAGAATTGAGTAATTTACATAGGCCCTACATACCAGTATTGCAGAAACACGTCATCTTAAATAAAAACGAATTTAATTACGCTTATAGGTCCGCAGTGGTTGGTGTTTGCTGGTGGGACGAAGTAATAAAGTCGACCGCCCACCACTTCATTTGAAACGCTCTCTTGCAGTTCTAAATATCCNAAGTAATAAAGTCGACCGCCCACCACTTCATTTGAAACGCTCTCTTGCAGTTCTAAATATCCGACGCAAATATTATATAGTCGCAAAATGAAAGGATTACGGCTTGCTAATAAAGCTGAGGACTTGGACTCTGTTTTCGTGTTGGAGTAATTTCGCCCACCGGGAACCGTGGAAAATGTCCTGACAATACGTTCTGAAAGATGTTTTCAGAAACAAAGATCTTTAAAGGAATGACCACAATTGCCATGCAACTTTGAAATACGTTTAGAGCCTCAGTTAAATAAAATCAAATTTCAGTACCGTATTAAATGCTACGAGATTGTTCGCCCTCCATGTTGGTGTTTGCCAGTTTCGCACGTTAGTTACAAACGGGAAAGTATATTTGATGCACATGAGACGAGTGGCTGTATCACCTCCTTAAACACAAAAAACACCTCCAGAAAACGATATTGAAACATTGAATATTTCGCTGGGCAGTGACATGGCCCTCCTACATCCACTCTTTCTTGTGGTAAAGTGTCTCACGAATGCTCGCTGGGTTAAAGTATGGTTTCCTTTAACATAACATGGTCGACGACTGGGAGTCAATAGCTGTATTCAATCATGACTGAATCACTGCTTTTTTTAGCATCGAACAAGGATTTATATTTATTAGTTTGATTTAACCCATTATATGTTAACCGCGAATTATCTACATTATTAGTATTTATTTCCTTAATTACATTATTTATGTGTGTTTTATACTAATTTTGAATTTGATTTAAAAAAGATTATTGCTTTATCTATTTTAAGTCAATTGGGTTTAATAATATATATTCTTTCTTTGTTTATATTTATCTAGCTTATTTTAATTTATTAACTCATGCTTTATTTAAGGCTTTATTATTTATATGTTCAGGGGTAATTATTCATTCATTTAATAATTGNATTTATTAACTCATGCTTTATTTAAGGCTTTATTATTTATATGTTCAGGGGTAATTATTCATTCATTTAATAATTGGCAGGATATTCGTTATTTAGGTAATTTACTTTTACAAATACCCTTTACTTGTTTGTGTATGATTATTGCTAGTTTGTCTTTACGTGGTATACCTTTTATGTCAGGCTTTTATTCAAAGGATTTAATTTTAAAGGTTAATTCTACAGGATTTATTAATTTATTTGCTTATTTTATGTACTATTTTTCTACACGCTTAAGCGTGAGCACGTGACCACGCGCCTTAACTTTCGTGGCGCCCCACAGCTGTGTGGTTTCACAGCAAAAAGTACGAAAATCAAAGCCAATAGCAGAATGCAACGTTTGCTAAAATTTTGTGTCCAAAAAAAGGCGCTCCCATCAACAAGTAGGACTTTCTTGCCTTAAGAGAGATCAAGAGTAGAGCGTTATTTTATACATGTTTAGCTTATTACGTTCATTTTAAGTTGCGATACTAACTGCTGTTTTGGGAAATGTATCAAAGTGTAAGAAGAAAGTTAAAAAAAAAAAATCTAAAGAAATTAGTTAAATTAGCCTCACAGTACTAATTTCTTGGAATAAATATCAATATTGAATATAATTAATACGTTAGAGCATAGCTTACGGTAATCACTGGAACGTCACGGAGATCGTTTGTTGTATATTTACTATATGGTTCGTCAGTATTCTAGTTTTAACTTTTTGAGATGAAATTTAGTATCTTAATAGTAAGGTGTTGAATATAAAAAAATATGCAACTCGCCACTAGTGTGAAACAAAACTTTGTGTTACAATATTTTAATGGAACTTGTAAACTACGAGTTATGTTTCCGAATGAAATCANAGTGTGAAACAAAACTTTGTGTTACAATATTTTAATGGAACTTGTAAACTACGAGTTATGTTTCCGAATGAAATCTCTCATACTTATCGTTAAATAAAGATGGATGCTATATTCATATGATTGGTATTTTTATCAAGTATTCAGTGATATGTTAGGAAACCATAAAATACGCTCAAANAGTGTGAAACAAAACTTTGTGTTACAATATTTTAATGGAACTTGTAAACTACGAGTTATGTTTCCGAATGAAATCACTCATACTTATCGTTAAATAAAGACGGATGCTATATTCATATGATTGGTATTTTTATCAAGTATTCAGTGATATGTTAGGAAACCATAAAATACGCTCAAANGGATGCTATATTCATATGATTGGTATTTTTATCAAGTATTCAGTGATATGTTAGGAAACCATAAAATACGCTCAAATTAAGAAAAAAACTATTGGATTTTTTAACACTTGACTGCGAGCAAGAACATAGGGGTGATGAGGATTCCCGATAGTTAATTATTTGACACCTCTCTTCGCAAACATCTTAGAAGCCTTACTAACAATACTCTGTACGCAATTTTGGCAGATAATAGTAGCATTGACTCTTATAAATCGCTTGAGGGTGTCGTTTCACATTACAAATCTGTTCAAATTGTTTTGAGTGGCGTATGCGTACGAAGAGAAATCAAGAAATTTTCCACCCCCGAAAAGTATTATCAGTTTTCCGTTCCCGTCTCTAATGCGTACGTTTCAAAAGGGAAAAATTGCTAATACGAGTGTTCCACTTAACATGTGAAAATGTACCACACCTTCGTCTTTATTATTAAACCATAAAATGATAGTGTCACCGCTCAAAATTTTATAAGGCGAGTTAATGAGGGACTGCTCCTAAATTCAGTGCCTTGTGCGCAAAGGCTACCAAATATTAGATGCGAATATCTACGTAGTCAAGAACTCTTACGTTTCTAGGGCTCAGGCATGAAAATACTTCCAGCCAGACGGTATGGGAAGATATTTAAAACTTACAAGTTAATCAATACCTATAGGTTTTTAAACAACAACAACAAAAAACAAAACTGCTATTCCTTTCTGTCGAGCTGTTTCCTATGGAGTAGATTTATACATTTAATTGCAGTGCAAGATACTATACTACAGGAATGAATTATTATGACAGATAATTGTGACAATGTACATGCACATTAAATAAAAAAACTTTTCCACTACTACTTTTATTAATTTTTCCTTATTGGCTTGAAAAAAAAANTGTACATGCACATTAAATAAAAAAACTTTTCCACTACTACTTTTATTAATTTTTCCTTATTGGCTTGAAAAAAAAACTACAGACTTCGATTAATATGATTAGTATTCATACATATTTTACGCGCTCGTAAACTGTAATCGAAAGNTGTAAATGCACATTAAATAAAAAAACTTTTCCACTACTACTTTTATTAATTTTTCCTTATTGGCTTGAAAAAAAACTACAGACTTCGATTAATATGATTAGTATTCATACATATTTTACGCGCTCGTAAACTGTAATCGAAAGNAAAAAAAACTACAGACTTCGATTAATATGATTAGTATTCATACATATTTTACGCGCTCGTAAACTGTAATCGAAAGAATGATTAAGAAACCACGCTTGGGTAAATACGAGTAAGAGTGAAAGTTAGATAATCAGTGTTCTTGGCCAGAAACATTCCGCAATGAAGGAAGACAAGAAGAATTGAGCATTGGCGAAATGGAAATATTAAATACAGAAAGTCGTTTTACTCCGTTTTCCGGAAACGAAGACATCTTGCTATTAATTACATAATTTGAATGAAGCTGAAACATATCTTATGAACATCTGCATAGTCATTAAGTTTCCACACAAGGTTAATATTGTTATAGTTACTTATCTCGCTTTCGTGTTTGAAATGCTAGTACCAGGCGTTATAAATCCACACTCTTGAGTTTTCTACTTGTTTATCTAAAAGTATAAGTGA
The DNA here is from genome assembly GCA_002778355.1 of Clitarchus hookeri. Taxonomy (NCBI): domain Eukaryota; kingdom Metazoa; phylum Arthropoda; class Insecta; order Phasmatodea; family Phasmatidae; genus Clitarchus; species Clitarchus hookeri. Next base: position 179,907 of record NQII01004657.1, read on the forward strand.
ATTATCCCAATTTGAATGTGCGAGAAAACACGAGAAAATTTATTGTTGAATAATGTGAATTATTTTCTCGAGGAAGAACCTTTCTTTTAAAGTGAGACAACACGTTGGGAAAAGACAGTTTGTAGTGTACTATGTGAAACATAAACGGTCAAAAATCTAAAATTTCATCAATGGAAAGAACATCTGGCACACATACAGATAAATTAACATAGTAAGGACACGGACGCCCTCGAAAGAAAAAGACGCATATGTATTAACAGCCGCTTTTTCATTGTAAATAAATACCACATTTCACGAATAAAGCAACCGTAACAGTGAAATAATTCATATTCTATATGCATGTCAATTTCTCTACAAATTAAATAGCTTAAATACGCTATGTTGTTAATCAGCAAGGTGATAAACAACTGGAGATAAATATGTTTTCTCTCTGGTCCATAATAGTGCTACGGCAGCGAGCATGCAAACATTACGTATATAATTATATCCCCTCGCCTGTATAAATGACAACCGATGAAATCAGCTGAGCAAATAAAGTTTTGTTATAAATAGGTATAGGCTGTTCACGGTTACTTTAAACTTCCCTAAAGCCCTTCTAAAGATCTACTTCCCGGATATTCCTCCACCTCGTGCAAAAAAACTTACTACTAAGTCTACAAAATTACAACATAGGGACAGTGCACGGGATTTGTGCGCTCTCGCTTTAATAGAATTTTGCGTAAAAACTGTTTCCTCCTAGGCAATACCAACACACCTATTTGCTCCCTGTTTTATGAATTATTAATGGAATATTGTAGTTCATTCATAGTATAAAAGTAAAATTTCATTAAAACGAACATAATATACTTTTAATAGTAATGCAAGTATAAAACTGTTGTAATACGTGACATTTAGGACAACAAAACGCGCCATCCATAACGCGATTTTTCAAATCTTTGATTCAAGAAGTATGAAGGAAACTGCGAGTAGATAATACAGCGTTCTCAACACACTGATGTCTTCCAGGCGAGCTGTATATCCTCGACAGGACTCCGGCGGCTGTTAGCTCGCTGCGGAACCATGTTGCTCGTAACGCTGTTACTCGTAAGTCCATGCAGGCTATCCGGTGGATTAAGCCGGACACAATCGCGAGCACGTGTCCCAGTTGGTGGCTTCCGCTGTCGCAGCGCCACACGGGGCTCGAGATCTTCAACTACTGCGATCTGGACGCTTCGCTTTGACACGGCGATAGACTTCAGCAGGCTACAACGTGCACTAGTTATATACATTTATTGTGTTCGTTCCTTCTAATGTTGTAGATACATATTTAGACATTCAGAGGTGTATCCAGAATTGTGGTGGCTATTGTAGATAGGAGGTAAATTTCTAAAGGGGGAAGGGGGGGGGTGTACTCTGACTGAAGTGAAAGAAGTGGTGGCTACACACCAGTAACGATGCAGATAAAATTGTAAATTTCGTCCAATTCAAGGATAAAAGTTACCTCTCAGTATAATGNTACACACCAGTAACGATGCAGATAAAATTGTAAATTTCGTCCAATTCAAGGATAAAAGTTACCTCTCAGTATAATGAAATGTGCCGTAGTTTAAAGGAATTACATATTCTATCACAATCAAAGGATTATTAAAATTGTTAGTAATATTATAGGCCACTTAAGGGACACGGAATATCACAACCCCCAAACAGCCCTCTTTCTTTGGCTATGCCACTGAATGTCTTAATAGGGATCTTCAGAATTACTTTAGGAAACACACCGAATGGGAAAAGATAGCGCATATTGTAAACTTCTGAAATATATATTTGTAACAAGATCTTTGCACCACAAGAGTTCTAAGTGGGATACTTAAATAATTGTTGCTAAATATTTCAATTTACGATATTGATTTGATAAATATTTTAAAGACTTGCAATTGGAGAACATGCTTTGATGAAATTAAGGCAGACTTAAAGAATTCGAAGGCTGATACCATAATAGTTATAAGATACGAATAGTTACAAACTTTACGATGACGTAAGGATTAAAAATGTTACTGAGTTTTTCTCTGTAACGTAACGCCTGGCGGTTATTAGTACAATTAGAAATATCATATTTAACCCTTTTTCTAAAAACGTTCTTTGTATGTGTCTTAGAGAAAAGAAAAATTCACAATGAAAATATTGACTGATTCCGTTGTGTAATATACAATTTTTAAAACGCAAAGAAAACTACAATGGTTACCGGCAATATAACAAGTCACTTGGAATTATGCAGAAGTTTGCCGGTTACATGTTGACAACCTGTAGTTTTCTGCCGGCTTTAATTTACGTGACGCCACGGAAGAGTGTCTCTGCCAATAAATTCTTTTTCTGCACTACCATGCCTGCGCCTTATACAACCAACTAGAACTTCCAACCAGCCAACTTCAGAGACGTTACCACTGTTTTGCAAACAAGAACAAAAATTTTAAAACTTGCAAGTGTGACACATTTAATGGTTGTTTTATGGAAAGAATATTACCAGATTATAGTTCTGTAAAATACAAGTCGGGTTTTGAACAGCAAGTAAAATTTAATTTTTGCCGCGTACCGAAAGGAAGGAAGTGTCGATACGTGTATTCAAAGCACCTCAGGGCAAATAAACGGAGTTATATCAAACAATATCTCTAACTTTTTAAGAGTTTATTAATTACTGAAAATACAAAAAAATAAGACGTTTTACCCAAACAGGCACTGTGTGTACATAAACGTTCTGAAACTTGAAATTTCCTGCAACGAGGGGTTCCTTGTTTGATGCGCTTTTCTCAGCACACAATGCAATCAGCTATAAACGTTCTAAAATAAGGGTCGGCTGTGACCGAACTGAGGGAAATTGCAATATTTTTTGCTATAAAATCTGGGCTGTAATAAGTGAATAAACAACTATTGATACATTTGTGCCTGTCTTATGCAATTCATTCTAAAGTTCTCATACCGAAGAGTAATCCTAAAAAGTGTATTCTTCTGATGAAAGTGACACGATGTGTGGTATCATACACTTAAGAGCGAAAAAAAACTTGTATAGGAGTGCGTATGCAAATAACAGAGTTATGGAACAAATCTGAGTAACGCGATGCGGTCGGCAGCGCTTATATAAGACAACAAGCGTCTGGCAAAGTTGCTAGATCGGTTACTGCTGCTACAATGGCAGGTTATCAAGATTTAAGTGAGTTTGAACGTGGTTTTATAGTCTGCGCACGAGATATGGGACATAGTATCTCCGAGGTAGCGATAACATTTGGATTTTCGCGTGCGACCATTTCACGAGTGTACCGTGAATATCGGGAATCCGGCAAAACATCAAATCNCAAAACATGAAATCATCGAAATCGCTGCGGCCGGAAAAAGATCGTGAACGAACGGGACAAACGACGACTGACGAGAATCATTAAACGTGACAGACATGCAACCCTTTCTCTAATTGGCGCAGATTTNTCTCTAATTGGCACAGATAGCAATGCTGGGGCATCAACAAGTGCCAGCGTGCGAACTATTCAACGGACCATCATTGATATGGGCTTTCGGAGCTGANTACACACCAGTAACGATGCAGATAAAATTGTAAATTTCGTCCAATTCAAGGATAAAAGTTACCTCTCAGTATAATTAAATGTGCCGTAGTTTAAAGGAATTACATATTCTATCACAATCAAAGGATTATTTAAATTGTTAGTAATATTATAGGCCACTTAAGGGACACGGAATATCACAACCCCCAAACAGCCCTTTTTCTTTGGCTATGCCACTGAATGTCTTAATAGGGATCTTCAGAATTAGTTGAAGAAACACACCGAATGGGAAAAGATAGCGCATATTGTAAACTTCTGAAATATATATTTGTAACAAGATCTTTGCACCACAAGAGTTCTAAGTGGGATACTTAAATAGTTGTTGCTAAATATTTTATTTTACGATATTGATTTGATATATATTTTAAAGACTTGCAATTGGAGAACATGCTTTGATGAAATTAAAGCAGACTTAAAGAATTCGAAGGCTGATACCATAATATTTATCAGATAGGAATAGTTACAAACTTTATGATGAGGTAAGGATTAAAAATTTTATTCAGTTTTTCTCTGTAACGTAACGCCTGGCGGTTATTAGTACAAATAGAAATATCATATTTATCTCTTTTTCTAAAAACGTTCTTTGTATGTGTCATAGATAAAAGAAAAATTCACAGTGAAAAAATTAACTGATTCCGTTGTGTTATATACAATTTTTAAAGCACAAAAAAAACTACAATGGTTAACGGCAATATAACAAGTCCCTTGAAATTATGCAGAAGTTTGCCTGTTATGTGTTCAAAATCTGTAGTTTTCTTCCGGCTTTAATTTACGTGACGCCACGGAAGAGTCTATCTTTCCATGAATTCTTTTTCTGCACTACTTTGCCTGCGCCTTATACACCCAACTAGCACTTCAAGCCGACCCACTTCAGAAACGTCACCACTGTTTTGCAAACAAGAACAAACATTTTCAAACTTGCAAATGTGACACATTTAAAGGTTATTTTGTGGAAAGAATATTTCCAGATTTTAGTTCTGTAAAATACAAGTCGGTTTTTGAACAGCAAGTATAATTGAATGTTTGACGCGTACCGAACGGAAGGAAGTGTCAATACGTGTATTCAAAGCACTTCAGGCCAAAATAAACGGAGGTAAATCGAACAATTTCTCTAACTTTTTTGAAGTTTATTAATTACAGACAATACAAAAATTTAAGACGTTATTATCCCAAGAGGCACTCTGTGTACACAAACGTTTTGAAACTTGAAATTTCCTGCAACGAAGGATTCCTTGTTTGATGAACTTTTCTCAGCACACAATGGAATCAGCTGTAAACTATCTAAAATTAGGGTCCGCTGTGAGCGAACTGAGGAAAATTGCAATATTTTTTGCTATAATATCTGAGCTGTAATTAGTGAATGAAACAACAATTGATACATTGGTGCCTGTCTTATGCAATTCATTCTAAAGTTCTCATACCGGAGTATATTCCTAAAAAGTGTATTCTTCTAATGAAAGTGACACCTATGTGTAGTATCATACACTTAACAACGAAAAAAACTGGTATAGGCGTGCGTATGCAAATAACAGAGTTATGGAACAAATGCGATGCGGTCGGCAGCGCCTATATAAGACAACAGGCGTCCGGCAAAGTTGCTAGATCGGTTACTGCTGCTACAATGGCAGGTTATCAAGATTTAAGTGAGTTTGAAAGTGGTGTTATAGTCGGCGCACGAGATATGGGACATAGCATCTCCGAGGTAGCGATAACATTTGGATTTTCGCGTGCAACCATTTCACGAGTGTACCGTGAATATCGGGAATCCGGCAAAACATAAAATCATCGATATCGCTGCGGCCGGGAAAAGATCGCGAACGAACGGGACAAACGACGACTGACGAGAATCATTAAACGTGACAGACATGCAACCCTTTCTCTAATTGGCACAGTTTTCAATGCTGGGGCATCAACAAGTGCCAGCGTGCGAACTATTCTACGGACCATCATTGATATGGGCTNGATGGACGTGTACGGGTATGGAGACATCCTCATAAATCCATTGACCCTACATGTCAACAGGGGACTGTTCAAGCTGGCGGAGACGTATGGGGCGTGTGTGGTTGGCGTGAAATGGAAACCCTGATACGTCTAGATACGACTCTGACAGGTGACAGATACGTAAGCATCAAGTCCGATCACCTGCACCCGTTTCCTGTCCATTGTGCATTCTGACGGACGTGGACAATTCCAGCAGGACAATGCGACACCCCACACGTCGAGAGTTGCTACTGAGTGGCTGCAGGAACACTCTAGACACTTCCACTGGCCACCTTAATCACCAGACATGAACATTATTGGGCATACCTGGGATGTCTTGCAACGTGCTGTTCAGAAGAAATCTCCACCGCCTCGCACTCCTATGGATTTGTGGACTGCCCTGCAGGATTCATGGTGTGAATTGTATATGTTGAATATCGCCTATTGCCAGGCACTAACGTTTTTTTGAGCTACTGCAGCTGTTTAGTACAGGCACTACTTTACGGAAAAAAAACTGTGCTTGAGATTATAATATAGGGCAAATATTTACGCATAATTTTGTACATATTATTAAATACAATTATTGCCAATACTGACACGAATCAGTGTCGATTTTTATTATACTAATAAAAAGCCGTTTCAAATTCAAGCAATATTTAGATAACAGAAAGTTTTGCAGTGCTTGCACATTTTGATTCCATTACACAGTCGAAACTTAATGTTCTATATGAAGTTCTTTCTTTGTACTTTACACTTCACGCATCTGTTTGTGTGCGTATGCTGGTCCTTTGTATAATTTCTTCGTATATGCATATTCATGAAATTCATACACGCTCATTTTGACAGTAATAATTTACATTATTCAAAATATGATATATTATTACATACATATTTTAATATTATTTATTGTATATTATGAATTACGTGTTACTTATTAAAATACTTATTTTGTTAAGCTTAAAAGCTCATTCTCAATAGGAATATTGACACATAAAATTTCCAAGTGACAAATACAATTTATTGTAGAGACGAAACATTAAGAACATAGAAATTAACCCTAGAAATATCTTCTACGTAAGGCTTAGGCCCTTCTACAGTGATTAAACAAAAACTGGAGAACCATTTAAAAATCACTTTCGTCCAACCTCATACAATATTCCACCTGATGTTTTTTTGTCAGCTATTTTTCAGCTTCATAATTTAACCAGAGTAATATTTTGTTGCTTTTTAAAAACCTTGTGTGAACTGTCGTCAAGCTCTCTTACCCAAGCCTCTTAAATATGAAGAGCATACAATTCAAAGAAGTGATGTGAGTCACATAACAACTTAAGTTAATGTTAGGTAAAAAAATTTCTCAAAATATTTTACAAAAATGGTACAAATTAAACACAAAATTAAACTTTTTGACATTTCTATTTTTTTTTTTGGGATATTTTCCATGTTATTTACAACTGTGTGGTAGAGTATGTATAAGTTAAGTGAACAATAGTTTGACGTATATTAAAATTGTTTTAAACAATATTAAAATTGCGTGAGAAAACATTGCTAATGACTTTTTTACTTACTCTTGGAAAGCAGCAGACAAAGTCACACACGTAAATATATAAAAGCATGTCAAATTTGGAAATTCACAATACTATCCTAAGAAAGATGTGGGCCATAAAAAAAAACATATTACACGTTTGTTTATGACCTCATCACAAAGAAACAAGTTTTAATCATAGTAGTTTTGTTGACAGAAGAATATATTTTGAGATTTAAATGAAATTAATAATAAAAATAAACAATTATTATTTACTCACACTTCTTCCGAATTTTAGTTTGGCTAAGAAATCAACTAATTGTTTGCTGTAACTACCTACGAATATGTGTAGGATACTACGAAACAATTTTCAGAAAGCTATGTATATATTTAGATTACTGTTTTTCAGTATTAATTTAACAAGTTAGTGGTAATTGCACCAAAGAACTATTAGTTAACCAAATGCAAAATATTTTCCACATCAACATATAATTCTAGCCATCTCCTTTATATTTTTGAAATAGGATAACATAAGAACACTTCCGTTATATAAAACATCATCAATGATACAGAGTTAAAAAAATTTTACGATAAATATTACTAAATTCTTCCCTTAATATGCATACGATATCTGACCTTACGCTAAAATATTAAAAATGTTACATACAAGCACTCAAATATAGCAATAAAATGAGATTCAGTATATTGTATCAGACCACCAAACCATTTAAAAAGGAAAGTCATTATTTCATTGTTCAGTCGTTCACGAACTATCAAACACACTGATTCCTGACATTTTGAAAGACACTAAGGGCATACGGAGTATTTATTGGAATATTACGAACCATCTTTCACGAATTAAATTCTCACGTTGTGGCAGGTATGACACTTAACTGTGTTTAAAAATTTTACCTGTGCTTCCGTAAAAAATGATATACTTACAGTATAGGATGAAAAAAAAATTAAAAACCCGGTTAGAAAAATTAATGAATAGTTCCTAAAGAAAACTAAAATAAATTATTGTAACTTTTAACATAAATTTTATAGTAATTTATTTTCAACAACATAAAAAGCTGTTTAATTCCTTTTAGAGTACAATCGACCACTTATTGTTAATTTTTAAATATATGTAAAATAAAATGGAAAGTTTTTAAAAATATTAATGATCGAATCCTCACAATTTACAACCGTGCCCCAAGAGTGGTTATATTTTGCAGGAGCCACCTTGCATAAAAAGTTTTCCAACAGGAATCGTTTTAACATGGAAAACTAAGGCAACACTACTGTATTACAATAAAGGCTTTATGGTAACATTATATTTTGCGTTATATTTCTAAACATTCAGGAGATCATTGTATCTACATGCTGAGCCACTTATTTTGTAGGAGAGAGAGAGGGGAACAATATTTAAGATCTATAAGCCAATATATTTTACAGTCATAAGTAAGAAATTTACAACAACAACAAAAAAAGAAATGTTGTTTTACGCGCAATGCAATTAAATTAAAGTAATATGTCTGGCACAAAAATGTTAAGTAATAAGTACTACCATGCTTAAGATTAAACAAAGTTATACTCGACTGTGGTTATAAATATAAAGTGCATTAGTGTGACGTAGTTCTACCCGGAAATCGAGGATGTAAAAGACGCGTACACTAAAGCCCACGCTTTACGGAAAGTTTGCATAAAGCCCTTCCTCAGACGAAACTTGTATGTAGGCCAGGAGTGGTGGGTTGTATTCCGCGAGTTTTGTCCAAAACTTGCTGTGTTTATCACGGGATAAGATTATTCAAGGAACCAGAGAGGACAAAATATACGGCAGGAGGCGCGACAAACAAGAAGCTACAGTAACCACAACCTTATCCGCAACTTGCAACATCCTGAATGACTAACGAACACATCCAACTCTACCTACGTGTCTCGGCACAAAATTCTTCCGAGCAGTGTAGTTTTTTACTAATAAAAAGAAACATTTTTTATTAAAACATGTTTATATTTCTAATGATTTTTCTGTTAACAAGTTAAAAATGCCACCAGCTTCCTTTTTAAAAACGGGGAACGATAAAGGTAATCCCGATACTTTCTATTTATTAAAATTACCCTGCAAGTAACTAGCCTTTAACTTTTCCAAAGCTCTATCCTAACATTTAATTTTAATTTGAGTTTCACAACTTCGTGACCTCCAAATTAAAAAACCGTATTTAATTAAAGGAAAATATTTTTTTCATTTCATGGAAACGATTGCAATTACATTTCAGAAATGATATGTAAAAAAAGATTAATATTTATTTTTACGACAATTATATACACATAATATTTCACAGCCTTTTCATCCGCTTGAAAGTCCAAAGAAAACGTGAATTATAAACTAGGAAATATAAACTTCCTGTACAAGGATAAAGGTGATTAGATACCTGTGTGGAACAGTCATCATGGGAATTTGGAGATACTTCATAAGCTTCCATTTGGTTTGTGTAAACAAATTTAAATAAAAAACTCAATATTAAAAAAAACTGTTTCATCTACAAGGAATGAAACGTGGTGGGTAGGTTCGACAGTATGAGAAAGTCAGATTATGCTGTTTCATGCTCGGCCGCGCTGGTTCCGTCAGCAAGAGCGGGCCTTTATCACTGTAACTGCCGGATTGTAGAAGATCGTCCCTGTGTGCATGCGTTCCATGATGACTGGTGCTGTCGTGCAGGTAGCACTTGTTCAAAGTGTAGTATATCTCGGAGACGAGTTCGACTGCAGCTCAGACAGTTGGATGCGTTTGAGAGGAGTCGCATCGTGGGACTGCGGGACGGTCATGCACCATGCCAGTCATGCGTACATTACCGCAGCACGTTGTAGGCACCAGTGGTTATAGGAGAGCACGTGTACCAGATATGCAGGATCTGGGAGACCGCCACTAGTCACACCGAGGGAGGACAGATCTACTGTCTGACGTGGGCGGAGTGCTACAACTGCTACGAGCAGAGAGGCCCATCTTGGAGCATCCTGCGAGTGCCAGTACCGTCGACAGGCGGCTACCCCATCAACGTCGCTGCAGGCTGCACTGGTATCGTCATTAACTGTCACTGAGACACGCAGAATGGCGGCGGGTATTCTTCAATGACGAATCCCGCTTACTTCTTGGTGGCGACGACCAACTCATCAATGCGAGGAGGCGACGTGGGCAGCGGCAAGAGGAACAACTTGCTGTAGTACTTTACGTGTACGACATGGTGTCACGGTGTAGATTCGGTACTATATACGATCACCGTTGGTCATCATAATGAGCACTTTGACAGCCCAACGGTACGTTCGTGAGATCCTGCAACCAGTGGCCCTGCCCTTTGTGAACGCCCACGCCATTGATCTATTCCTACAGAACAACGCTCGTCCTCATGCCACTGATATCTCAAGAGCGTGCCTTGAATCTATGGATTCTCTCTAATAACCAGCCGCATTGCAAGACATATCCTTGATTGAAAATAAAACGCGTGGGATGCTATTGGCAGCTCTACCGTGTCTCTATCCCTCCCGCAAAATCTTCAGGAACATACACGATTATTCGAGCTGCATGGAATGTATTATCGCAGGACGCCCTTAGGGACTGCTACAACTCAATGCTGCATCATCTAGTGGAATTTATGCTCAAATCATGGCAGCAGGACGTCATACTGAGATACGTATGTATAACTTAATGAACATAAGTCATACAAGTCTCAAATTGTCATAATTTCTTGTTCCTGGCGGGTTTTGCTTTCCTTCCGAATAACGTTCTAACAGGACAAATCCTTGTGGTGCAACTTTTTCCTTGAAGATGAGAGTAATATATTGATTTAAAGTAAAAACTTACAGCTTACAGTAAGACAGTGGAATGTTGGTGGCGGTCACGTACGCGCCATTCTGAATTATGATTGGGTTACCTAATGTGACGTCAGTGTCGGTGTTAGCTTGGTGCTGGTACGGAGAGTTGGCCAAAATTTTAACTTTCACCTTCAAGCTACTGACAGCTGGCCGACAGCAGACCAGCATTGAGCACGTTTTTGATATTCAGTAAAGGCGGACCGGTCTAGCTAACTGCAGTGCGATGCGTCGGTATCCAGGCGAAGTGAAGAATCCAAAACCCATCGCAACAATAATGGTTTCATAAACGTAGCACAGAAGTGCAAGCGGATATCCCCTCCCGGCGGCAAGGTATTTGGGACAGTTACGCCACTGGAAACTATATAATACTTGGGAACCCTTTATACGGGGTCTGTCTGTCTGTCTGAGGACCCACGACGAGATGAAGCCATCAAAATGCAGCTTGGCGTGCCGCTCGTCACTTTCCGACATAACACTCAGCCTACGGCGACGGTATCATCCACTTAGTCATCAACTGTAATTTATTAGGACCTCCCTCACCTAAACCTAATGTTTACTGCAACTCCCAAGAATCGTATTAAATTTATTTTCTTCATAATTAACTTTGGTTTAAATATTAATACTCTAGCCCGTAGTATAAAATATAAAAATAATAAGAAATGGTGGAGGTGCCTAAAGCTCTCCACCCTTTTGCAGACAGGTGAAATGCCACCACCTACTAAGTGGCCCACCTGCCCTTACTTTTTTTGACACTACTTATTTTGAATAATAAAATAACTTTGCCTCGCGTTTACTATTATTACCATACTTATAAGTTAGAGCCTTGCGACGTTCATTTCTAAACACTGATTATCGTGTAAACCCTCTTGAAATGTTACTGGTGCATTAAATCATAAATTTATATTCTCAGCTATATTATAGAATGGCAGCAACATGGTAACTTAACGACTCTTTATTTCATCATCTGTGTACGTTGGATATCAAATCCAGATGAATTTTTTAACATAACTTATTAATAAAATTACCATATTACAGTGACTTAAATATTTTCCATTTTTTAAGCATATAATCAATACATTCCTTATATGGTACCGGCGAATCCCTACAATTTATTTTAAGCTATTGTATCATTCTCCCGTTTACCCGGTTAATAATAAATGCTTCCTACATTAATAAGTCCTTTCGATAAGCAATCGTGAGATACACTACATTCCCATTATTTTTTTTAATGTTCTTGCATTAATTTTATTTGAGCCAGGGTTCATTAACTCGCTATCATATGGGTACTCGAAACGTGCAAGGTCGCAGGCAAGCACGTGCGGAAAAGCTGTGTCGACGTATTAGTGCAAGGCCACAGCAGCACCCTTGAACACATACAGTGCACGTTTTGAGAGGCGCGTCTACAAGTTCCCTANATAATAAATGCTTCCTACATTAATAAGTCCTTTCGATAAGCAATCGTGAGATACACTACATTCCCATTATTTTTTAAAATGTTCTTGCATTAATTTTATTTGACCCAGGGTTCATTAACTCGCTATCATATGGGTACTCGAAACGTGCAAGGTCGCAGGCAAGCACGTTCGGAAAAGCTGTGTCGACATATTAGTGCAAGGCCACAGCAGCACCCTTGAACACATACAGTGCACGTTTTGAGAGGCTCGTCTACAAGTTCCCTANTATTAGTGCAAGGCCACAGCAGCACCCTTGAACACATACAGTGCACGTTTTGAGAGGCTCGTCTACAAGTTCCCTAACCCTGTAGTTTACAGATTTTTATTTCCTGCACTGCCCACTTCTAAGCAAATTTTTTTTTATTTTCTTCTAATATCTCTATCTGCTTGTCACTGTTTACTTTTCAAGTTTTGTTGTAATGTAAATGGTGTACAAAGCCAGAATGTAAGTCTTCGGGTCAGAAGGAACTGTGCTCCAGGGTTTTTACAAATCCTGTGTTTAGACAGTCTGCAATTTTCAGAGTGTACACACTTCTTGATCTAGAACGTAAGAGGGAAATTTTGAGTGTAACTAGAAGGGTTCTACCTAAATGGGAGAGTGCGTGAGTCACGCCCACTTCACCTGCGAATGGGCGTGCGCAGGCGAACCCAGCTATATATNACCTAAATGGGAGAGTGCGTGAGTCACGCCCACTTCACCTGCGAATGGGCGTGCGCAGGCGAACCCAGCTATATATACTACATAGAAGTCACTTGCCATTGGGTCGAATTTAGTTTCTCTCGCGGAGGCGAGGAGGATTTTGTGTTAATGGCAGAGTGATGACCCGCTACACAGGTCTATTCATTTCGTTTGGAAGCTAGCTGACCTTGATGTAGGGAACCAGACAGCAGTAGCTCAGAGTTACGGGACGCAACTTCATTTTACCATAGTGAGTTAATGAGTGCTGCATTATTGCACAGTAGACAAGCTACTAGTATGTAGACAATACTTAAACTAAAATTATTTATTTTATTTTAAGGATATTTTCGTATGGGCAAGATTAACTACCCTAACCGTATTTATAGAGTAAAGGTGTCATAACTTGTTCTTACATAACTATAGATTGCAATCCACCGTACCCATACAAAAAGTCTTATATTCTACCGACCCGCTTTAAAAGGCAAAAATTATTACTGTGGGTCATCTTTCAAATATAAAAATATGCTATCGCGGACTTTCCTGTAGGACTGAGCTACAATTATGCAGTAATAAGTTTGATGTATATCTTATGGTTTAGTCAGCGCAAGCAATTTAAGCGCCCTAAAAGTGGTTTTTTACGACTTTATTACAAACAGTTGGACATTTTTCTACTATCCTTACATTTAATAAAAAAGTATTTTACATTGTAACCTTCCTCAAGAAATTTTCTAAATGATGTTGAAAACCGCATCAAAATCCATAAAGTAGTTTAGTAGTAATAGGTGAATACACAGACAGACGCGGATAAGCGACTTTATTTTACAACATTTAGAGATAATTTAACTGCTCCAGGGACTTTATGTAAACAATTAAATAACATATTCAATTGTAAGNTTTTACAACATTTAGAGATAATTTAACTGCTCCAGGGACTTTATGTAAACAATTAAATAACATATTCAATTGTAAGTATGCTACTTTATCTAATCGGTTGTATAAGTGTAACAGTAATATTTCCGTTTATATGTGCTTTCAAAACATACTCATAAGTATGATGCCTAAATATGCAAGAATTCATCATTATAATCATAATTAGTTCACAACTCTTTCTTTAAATTTCTACTAGCACAGAAATATATTTAATTTAATATGAAATTAATAATAATATAGGCCTAGAGGTGAATTCGCAGTATTACTTTAAGTAATATCAGTACATAAAAATCGGTTCATGTTATTGTGTTGATGAGAAAAAAACCTAATTTCTAATTTAAAAAACTTGTTAGTCAATTCTTGTTCAGTGTTATTTTAGTTACAGANTGATGAGAAAAAAACCTAATTTCTAATTTAAAAAACTTGTTAGTCAATTCTTGTTCAGTGTTATTTTAGTTACAGATAAATGAGGGCAAAAATAGATATAACATAAAATTTTGAAAAACAAGTTTATAATTTCATGAACTGTTAGGAAAAATAACAATTTTAATCAGTAATGCAATGTATAGTATTAAGTTCCCGATTTTAGATATAAAATTTGCCCACAGTATACAATTTTATTAGGAAAATATTATACAAATAAATTGAAATTTTTGTGATTTGTTAGCTCAGCCGTGAGCACGGGACATAGCTGGAGCCTGATGGAGTATGCGGTTCAGTCGTGACGTAACGCTAAGCGTTGCACGTCACTGCATTTCTTGCCGGAGGTGGCTCAATGACTACGACCAGCTAATTGTTATTTTGCGCGCACCGCTACTTCGCCTATGCTAATAAGATAAACAACACTGTCACAATTTCAACACACTTACGCCCGGCCGGTAACCCCAAACACATACACATCAGCGCTTTCATATATAAAATGTTAATCAGAGCTTCACCTTATANTTTCACCTTATATTATTTCTGACTGACAGTTTAGATTATTATACCAAATAATTTATCTTAGCAAAACAAGAAAGAAAATGAAAAAAAAAACAAGTGACAGGTTATATGTAATCTTGTGTAATTTGAAAAAAAAATGCAGTAATTTTATTTATACGGGAGTACTTCCAACATATGTTACAGTTATTAAACAAAAATATCTTA